>CAMQGK010000110.1:4175000-4250000 GCA_947000775.1 Pterois miles | reverse complement strand
TTTGTTATCATGACAGCTGTTCAACAAGCCTAAACTTGATGAAACGGTTAAACATGTAGGGAGGTGATGTTTCAGTCTGCCCCGTCCAGATTAACTGTTAGCACATTAGTTCACCGTCAGGAAAGTTATTGTAGCAGCCACGGTGCTGCCTTCACTGTCCCCGTCCAGATTAACTGTTAGCACATTAGTTCACCGTCAGGAAAGTTATTGTAGCAGCCACGGTGCTGCGTTCACTGTCCCCGGTTCACCGTCAGTAAAGCTACTGTAGCAGCATCCACTGTGGTAAATCAGGTCAACGTAGAAGGTTCTACGTCCAGTTGACCTGATTTACCACAGTGAATGAACGATGACCTGGATGAATGAGAATCTTCATGGATACTGTAGCAGCCACGATGCTGCGTTCACTGTCCCCAGTTCACCGTCAGTAAAGCTACTGTAGCAGCCATGATGCTGCGTTCACTGTCTCCAGTTCATCGCCAGGAGAGTTACAGTTGCTCTCCTGACGGTGAACTGGAGACAGTGAACGCAGCATCGTGGCTGCTACAGTAACTCTCCTGATGGTGAACTGCAGACAGTGAAGGCAGCACCGTGGGTGCTACAGTAACTCTCCTGATAGTGAACCGGAGACAGTGAACGCAGCACCGTGGCTGCTACAGTAACTCTCCTGATGGTGAACTGGAGACAGTGAACGCAGCACCGTGGCTGCTACAGTAACTCTCCTGACGGTGAACTGGAGACAGTGAACGCAGCACGGTGGCTGCTACAGTAACTCTCCTGAAGGTGAACTGGGGACAGTGAATGCAGCACCGTGGCTGCTACAGTAACTCTCCTGACGGTGAGCTGGAGACAGTGAACGCAGCACCATGGTTGCTACAGTAACTCTCCTGATGGTGAACAGTTGGCTCAGTTGACTGTTGTGATCATATACTGCAGCTGGCACACCGCTGCATGCGATGCACTAATCTTGTCAGTTAATGGTTAATAATTACAACATTTTTCTTATGGTAAGAAAAATATTTAAAATTAGCATCCCTAGCGCCAAAAATTTCATAGCTTTATTTATTTATTTACATAAAACACCTTGTGAACCTGTTAATAAGCATCACAAGAAAACCAAGCACTGATGAACATTAATAAATATTGTTTATAGAACACCTAGGGAGGCAATTTAAAGCTTCAGTAGGCAGAATATTTTTGGTATCACTGGGTAAAAATATCCATAATAAACTTTGAGCATATTATCATTGAAGTGTTCTGAGAGAAAACAAGACTTCTGGACCACCTCCTGGCTCTGTTTTCAGGATTTAAAAAAATCTAACCGGTGAAAGGAAATGTTGATCAATCCCAGGTCATTTCAGATAGAGAGCGTTCCTATTGGCTGTGCTCCAGCTGGGGGGTGGTGCTTGATATTTCTTCAACAGGGCTGCTGGGTCACAAACTTAGATAAAAGAAATAAGATAAAATAGAATAAGATGGTTCAAACAGGAGAATAAAACATCCACAGTTCAGTGCAAGATATGAATGAAGGAAGGTGTAAAGGCCTCTTACATGACTGCTTGCAGTGCTGAAATTAATTGATCAGCTAATAACCAGTAATTGATTCATGGTTTAAGTTATTTATTAAGTTGAAATAATTCTGCTTTCTTCTGTTTTCTATCATTTTAAATTGAGCGTTAGAGTTTTTTTTGCACTGTTGGAGACACAAAATAATTTCAAAATAAAGTCATTGGAAGGAGTCTGTGATTGGTTAATGATTTCCCCGCCTCTCACTCCACCTTCTCTGTGATTGGTGTTTTTCTGTGCAGGAGCGGCCGGCTGCAGCCTAGCTGAAGATGTCAGATAATGGGGAGGTCGAGGACAAGCCCCCAGCTCCACCCATGAGGAACACCAGCACCATGATTGGCTCCTGCAACAAGGATCCCACCCCCCTCAACCACGGCTCCAAGCCCCTCCCACCAAACCCAGAGGACAAGAAGAAGAAAGACCGCTCAATCCGATTCATCCTGACGGGAGGAGGCGATAAGAGTGAGTACCGAGATCACAGTGGGAACTATGGGAACTATGAAATGCTGCAGACACTCATGTTGCCCTTTAGCAAAGCACTTCAAACCTTCAACTAGAAAAAACGATTCTGGCCCGTCTCTCCCTGTAGGGAGAGAGGACACAGTGAGCACTGTGATTGAATTTTGATTAACTGCAGAGCCCTATCCTGAATCAAATCATCATTTTTATCATCACCACTTGTCAAAATTGCACAAATTACTGCCTTTAACTTGTTAAATTATTAACAGATTTTATTAAAAATCACATCAGTGGCAGGAAATATCATGTTTTTTATCAGCTACATCTCAATCATAATCAATAAACACATTCAGACCTGCCTCACTCTGTGTTAGAGCCGTGTAGCACAGTTCACGTCAGTCTGGCCTTATTGTGTCAAACCTGCTGTCAGACGCTCTGCAGCAGAAGTCAACTGAGAAAACTACCGTTTATCTCAACCTTACAAAGTGTAGTGAAGCTGGCAGGAAATATGGCTATGTTAACACTGAATGTGTGTTAACAGACCTGCCTTTGTAAGCATGCTTAAAGTACAAAGTACCGCTGAGGCTGATGGAGTACAGAGTAGCCTGATGAAACCTCTAGAGCTGAGTCTGAGACGTCCTAAAGTGGCCACTGTACAGAGGAGGCCTCTCCTGAGTGGCTGGCAGTAGCACAATAAAGACAAAGAAAAGAAGAACAGAGTCATAATTCTAACTGTCAAGCAGGCTGGTGATGAGGAGTGTGCCTGCTCATATTTAATCATAATTAATCGCATGATTGTCCATAGTTCATCATAATTAGCACAAATTAATCACACAGTTTTTATTTGTTAAAAATCCTTTTTTTTATCAAGTATCAATACTCTTATCAACATGGAAGTGGACAAATATGCTGCTTTATGCAAATGTGTGTATATATTTATTATTGTAAATCAATTAACAACATAAAACAATGACATATTGTCCAGAAACCCCCACACTCCTTTGAAAATGGACATGACAGTTTTTTCCTCATCAAAATTTTGCATTCAATTTGAAGTTATATTTAATGTCCTTCCTGACAAGCTAGTCTGACCCGTTTGGTATCGATGGATTCATCAGGTTTTATAGTTTCATATAACTTCACTCTAGCTTTAAAACTGCATAATTTACTGGTGTATTGTGTTTTATTCTTAATGTTTTTTATTCTATATGATGTCTATTCTAATGGTGTTGTTGTGTTTTGGTGGCAAATATAGTTGTATTTTATACGATTCTGTCTGAAATGGAAAGGTCCATGTCTCAGTCTATTGTTAGTTAAACCACTGAATCGAAACTTCTGTATTAAAATCTAGTGCACATCTGGAGGAACAATCCCATTTTTATTTACTGACTGTACGCTTCCTTACACAGGGATAGCTGCTTTATGGGAAGCTGTATCATAATCAGTCATCCCAGAGGGATCTGCTGCTGCCTGTGCATCAGTTCCAACATACACTGTCCCTTTTGTTTCTTTTGGGATTTTCTGTTACGGTCGGTTTAACCTCTTTTACCAGGTTCAGCTGAGCTGTGTTATAACTCTGCCTTTAATAACTTCATAAAGTACTGTGTTGGTCATTTGTCTGAATAGTGTCTAAAAGTCAAGGCCGTAACACTACTAAAACATTTCAAGTGCGTTTTGTTTTGTTTGTTTGGCAATAATTTCAGTATTTTAGTTACAAAATAAAAGCACAAGAAATTGTATTTTTATGTGATAATTTTTTTTCCATTTTTCTATTAAATGTACATACTTGACTTTGGATTATTTTTGTTATCTTTTTTTTTTTTTTACATTGTTAGTGATCTTATTTGTTATTATCCATTAGTTTTATTTGATAATATTTCAATATTATAATAAAACTACTCCATTTGGAGTCAAAATTATACAATTTAGTTATTTTTATTGATTTTCTACTGTGAACAATGGTAGAATGTGATGATGCACAGGGTAAATGTCATGGCCAAATGCTCCATTGTGTGCACATAGCCTCCCGTAGCGGATATCAGTAGTATTTTGTAGCCAGATGTCCTTTCAAGACGACAGTGAAGTGTCCAAATGCAGAGTCCTCCTGGTCCTATCATGACTAAAACCTTTGTTTGCTTTGTGTTATTCATATCTACTTTGGCTCAGTTGTAGTCAAGGAGTTGCTGAACGAATTCAGTGGAATCTCTGTGCATGGCATCTTTGCTATAATGGTGTTATCCACTGTCTAATGTAGAAAACATTTTAGGCCAGGATGAAAATGTAAATTTTCCCTTCTGTTCATCACAGTGAACAGTCACAATGGTACTGACACTGGGGATGAACTCTCTGAGGTCTTATCTTCCATAGAGACCAAGAACATGCATGTAGACCTGGTAGTTGTGGAGATATTCGTGATTTATTTTGAGTATATGTCTGTCTAGGAGAACCACACATTCCAGCACCCTATACAGCTGAAGAGGTTAATTATTGAATTGGTGCAACTAGGGTCTCTGTTCTTCTGCAGCCCGGTTAGGATTCCAAATCACGTCGTCACTCCTGAACCTTTTACTCTAAAGGGAGATGAATTCCTGGATAAGCCCAAAAATATCAGCTTAACAAGTATAATGTGGCACATAATGTGGCTGAGACAATCTGTTTATCTGTTTTCTGTTTTTTTCCTCCAGCCTATAAGAAGAAGGAGCGTCCAGAGATTTCTCTGCCATCTGACTTTGAACACACCATCCATGTCGGCTTCGACGCCGTCACCGGGGAGTTTACTGTAAGTGTTTGTGTGCTGTGGTGTGTTTATTCCCCTTGTGTGTAGATGTACTGGCCGTCTGGTGCGTTTTACATCACGTTTTAATTGCTTACCAAAGGACCCATGGTCAGTGTTGCGTGTGAGTGTGTATGCGTTTGATACACACACTTGGCAAATGAACCTTTTTAAATAATCACATTAGACAAAGAAGCCTTGTTTAGCTGACTCACTTGATCCGCCTGACCAAGCTCTTTTAGCTGGGAATTAAACTCTGTGTGTGTGTGTGTGTGTGTGTGTGTGTGTGCGTGCTTCTTTTTCTCACACACACACACACTCACATCTACGCATAAACATTTAGCATTTTTACTCAATGAGTAACAGCACATGGGTTATATCGTATTGTAAAAAGCTGTAGAGCTATGTACAGAGACATTAGAAAGATGGATGGAACAATAGTGTAACATTGATGATAGATGAGACCTGAACCGAGTGGAGGGATGGCAAGATGGAGCAGGAAGTGGAGGTGTGAGAGTGAAGGACTGAACCAGACAGACGAGTAGAGAGAGAAAGAGAGAGAGAGCTGGAAAACATGGAGATGTGACCCAGTTATGTGACAAGTATGACAAGACAGCCTTGTTAGGACTCTGTCTGTCTGTCTGTCTGTCTGTCTGTCTGTCTGTCTGTCTGTCTGTCTGTGTGTGTGTGTGTGTGTGTGTGTGTGTGTGTGTGTGTGTGTGTGTGTGTGTGTGTGTGTGTGTCTTGTATTCTACATGGTTGGAAAGCCTGTTTATTTGTTAAATAAACAGGCTTTCCAACCATGTAAAATGCAATTAGCATTAGCATTAGCATTGGAACGACAGAGAAATAATCCACTTAACACAAATTTCCAAACTTTTCTTTTCAAGTTTATGAACAGCAGTCGGCGGCAAGAGATAAATATAGTTTTGAATTGCACCATTAATCACACACACGATGTTTGTCAATATAAGAGGTCATTTTGGAAGTCAATAAAATCCCAGCTTTTTGTAAAACTGTTGCAATTCAAACAGGATCAAAAAATATTTGTCTCTCACCATTGACTACTGTATTAATGTATGGAATCATAAAACAAGTTAAACTGTGTGTGTGTGTGTGTGTGTGTGTGTCTCTGTGTGCGTGTGCGTGTGTGTGTGTGTGTAGGGCATGCCGGAGCAGTGGGCTCGGCTCCTGCAGACGTCCAACATCACCAAACTGGAGCAGAAGAAGAATCCTCAGGCTGTCCTCGACGTTTTAAAGTTCTACGACTCTAAAGAAACGACCAACAGCCAGAAATACATGAGCTTCACAGGTAAGCACGCACACACACACACACACACACACACACACACACACACACACACACAAGACACACACTGTATTATGTGTTTCACATCTTATTGTATAATGTTCTATAATGTTTCCCTGCAGATAAAAACACAGATGCCTACAGCTCCTCCACCACAACGGTAAGACCACTTCTGTCAAACAGTCACATCTTAAAGGGACAGTGCAGGTGTTATGAAGTGGGGTTGCATGAGTTACTGATCCATAATCCATAGTCAGCATTCGGCATGCCTCCAGTTTACAGAAACAGACAGGAGTACCAGCACATGAGCAAAGCGATGTACAGCTGTGGATGGAGGCAGCAGTGCAACAGATCTGTTTAAGTTTTACGTTATATTTAGACAGAACTAGCCGATCAAGGCAACGCCTGTGTTCTGTGAGGTAAAATTACTGTTTTTTCAATGGAGTCTGGTGGCTTTGAAGAGAGCATAGATTGCTTAGATCGCCCTCAGTTCCCTGTCAGAAAGGGCTGAAAATATTCTAAATATAGCGTACACTTAAACTGATGTCGATTTTTTTTCCCCCTGTCTGACAGTAAATACAGTTTGAATCACTGAAAAAATCTGAGACAGGTGGAAATTCAGAGGTATCCAACTAGCAATCAAATTTCACACCACATATTCAGAAACACAGCATTGAGTTTGACACATGTGCACTATGTGTTGATAACATGGCGCTGAGACTCCAAACTGAATTGGTTTTATTTCTGTAAGAACAGCAAAACAAAATTGGGGGCAGTGGGTACGTAATGTAATCTGTGTGTGTACGACCTTCGTGTAAAACCGGTAACACTGACTACCGAGGCAAGCCTACTTTTCTCTTCTTCTTCTCGTGTTCTGATTCGTTAAAGCTGAACAGCGAATCAGAATATTTCTCCCACCGCCAAATTGGCTAAATTGCTGGACGACACAGACAGCAACAATCTCAGTGGTTCTGATTGAAATACATGAGGAAATGTTGTTTTTGCTGCAGTGCAAATGTCTGAAAGGTGCCTTTAAAGAAAACTGTGAAGGTGAGAATAAAGAAAAGGAGGGAGGAGGAAGTGATGATGATGATGCCACACCTAGAGTTGCACTCTTTTTACCACCTCACTCTCTCTCTCTCTCTCTCTCTCTCTCTCTCTCTCTCTCTCTCTCTCTCTCTCTCTCTCTCTCTCTCTCTCTCTCTCTCTGCCTCTCTGCATTGTGAATCAGCATCTTTTCGTCCTTTCACCATTTCTGTGTCTCTGCAGCTTGGCCATCAGCCGAGCATCAGACTATCATAGAGAGAGAGATAGAGGAAGAAGAAGTAGAAAAGAGGGGGATGGAGGGGAGGATGTGTGACGAGTGGCATCAGGAGCCAGACATGACGAGAGCTTTCAGACATCAACAGTGATGACGAGAGGAGGGCGAGGAAACAGGGTGGAAAGACAGAGAGAGGGAAGCAGGAAAGACAGGAAGTTAAATTCAGAGAAATAACAAGCAGAGAAGAAGAGCTGAGGACGGGTTGGAGGACTTGAGATGATGAAGCAGTAGAAGAAGAAAACCGTAAACATAGGAAGCAATGATGGGTCTGGTGTTGGCTCATGTGACGGTGATGTCACTGAGGCTCCGCCCTCTCTCCCCCTATGACATCATGCAGAGCTCCAAGGCCGTGTCGGAGACGCCCGCCATAGCAACCCTGTCCGAGGACGACGATGAAGATGAGGCCGAGCCCCCACCAGTGATCGCTCCCCGACCAGAACACACCAAATCAGTAAGGACACGCACTCTTTCTCTTACTTTGCACTGTCCTGTGAAGTAGTGAGGACCGGCCAAAATGTTCTCACTAGGATGGTAATACACACTACTACTACTACTACTACTACTACTACTACTGCTAATACTGCTAGTACTACTGCTGCTGCTGCTTAATATAAGGAACTTGTCCATCAAGGTAAACACACAAAATTATAAAAAGATTATGATTTATTACAACTATGGGATCCAAGTAAAGGTTAAATGAGCAGCAACTGGACTTGGTTTAGATTCCTGAAGACGTTTCACTTCTCATCCAAGAAGTTTCTTCAGTTCTGACTAACTGACAGGGGAACCAGGAATTTAACCTCTGTGGGCTCGTTAGCAGGATTATAGAAACCACTCAGCGTATTGGTGCTCCAGCGTGTGATGACAGTGGTTATGCATATGCGAGTTGGCTGGTGCCTGGTCAGTTGATAGTCAGTTGATGCCGGGTGT
Organism: Pterois miles; assembly: GCA_947000775.1. NCBI lineage: Eukaryota > Metazoa > Chordata > Actinopteri > Perciformes > Scorpaenidae > Pterois > Pterois miles. Next base: position 4,241,645 of record CAMQGK010000110.1, on the reverse strand, counting down.
GAATGACTGTCTTGAGGTCAGGTGCGAATGGTGGTTTAAGGGATGCCAGGACAGCATTGTAAGTGGAAGACAGGTGATGCCTTCCGCCTCGTCCTCTGTTGAGAGATGGCTTCTCTGCTTTTCATGTCAATTCAATTCAATTTATTTTATTTGTATAGTCCAAAATCACAATTTTGCCTCAGGGGGCTTTACAATCTGTACAGGATACGACACCATCTGTCCTTTACAGAACGACCCTCTCATCGGTTAAGGAAGAACTCCCCAACCACATAAAAAACCCTTTTAACAGGGAAAAAAAAGATAAAATATGGAAGAAACCTCAGGAACACAGTTAGTGACTTAGTACTTAATCCCTTAGTAATTAAATGTACGTTACCCATGCCAAAAGCCCCTTGGACTCAAGTAATTTGTAATAGAGGCTTCTGGAGGACGGCAGTCCAGCTCTTCCACTCCTTTTTCAAACCACCTGTCCGCCCTGTGGGTTTGGACATCTATGTCAGAACTAAAGGAGCTCTCTTAACAGATAACACCGTGAAACTTCCCAGTTTGATTACTGACACTAAGACAATTTTTTGTATTACAGGTTTTCTGAAATTTTATGTTTAGATATGGAAATGAGGAATTATCATATTAAGTATGTGCTAATTTGCATACATTTCCAACACATAAATCTGAACACTGGATAAAGCCAGGTTCAAAGTTCTTCTTTCATTTTGTTGACATATTAGAGTCAAAGGTTTTTACAGAGGGGATTTGTGGAGAAAGTTTAATGCTTTGTCATAAAATGCAAAATAGTGTCCATATAGAAGCTAATCTGCTCCACTATTTCAGAGCAGATTTATTGCTCTCAGGAAGGATGAGTGATTTCAATATCATCTGTCAGTGATGTCAGTAGTAATTATAGCCCATTTATGGGGCGGCTGTGGAGGGTGGTGGGTAGAGCAGGTCACAGGTCGCTCAGAGGGTAGAGCGGGTCGCTCATAGGGTAGAGCAGGTCGCTCAGAAGGTAGAGCAGGTCGTCCACCAATCTGAAAGTTTGTGGTTTGAGCCCCAGCTGCTCTGGTCACATGTCGATGTGTCCTTGAGCGAGGCACTTAACCTGCTTATCCCGAAGGCGGAACCATCAGTGTGTGAATGAGTATTTAGATTAGATCCTGAGGGGCAACGTTGGCACCTTGCATGGCAGCATCTACCATCAGTGTATGAATGTGTGTGAATGGGACTAGAAAAGCGCTATATAAATGCAAGTCCTATTACCATTTACCATGTATTTCATGTTTTTTCAAAAACTCTACAAACAAATTAATGTTTGGTTAGCATATTTTTGTATATCTGATATGTTTGCTGCATATATTGATATACTGATATGTAGAGAAACATTGCATCCTGATTTTTAACTCTAATTAAAACATTATACATTAAGTGAAACAACACTTTGACCGTCCCTCCGGCACACACACACAGAGATGCTGTGTAGTTTTCTATAAATCAGTTCTGTCCCACTAGGCAGTCCCACATGAATCAGGTAACATGTTCAGGTAACAGTCATTCATTGAATGTGTCACACCATTAAGGTGACCTGAATCCTGCCTCATTTCAGCTCTCTAATAAACAAAGACCTGTGTGTATCAGTCACAAGGGAAGCAGAGGTTTTTCATTTAGAGCTTCAAAGAAGCCTTCTGTTTCCGCTGGGTCACATCAGGATCACACACACACACACACACACACACACACATTGTTGCTCCTCTGTCAGACAGGTTGGCGGTTGAGTGGCTGCTTCCATGGCACCACCGCCGTTTCCACGGTGACGAGTCTAGTGCACCTGACTGGTGCTCCCACCATCTCACGCGCACACACACACACACACACACACACACACACACACACACACACACACACACACACACACACACACACACACTCACACACACTCACTCACTCTGTTCTCTCTGTTGTTTTTCATCTTCTCATCCCGACACTGTGAAAGTGGAGCAGTTACAACATTTAAACAAGAATCACTTACTGTTCTTTCAGTTAGCACAAGCTGCTTTTGAATACATTTATTACATATTAATGTAAGAATATAATTATTCTTTCAGATATACACTCGCTCAGTGATCGAGCCCCTCCCTCCTCCTCCTCCGACCAAAGATGCTGCAACCTCCCCCATCTCCCCGCCAACGGCCGCTGCCGCTGCTGTCACCGCTGTCACCTCCACCCCGCCTGCAGAGGGGGCTCCCAGCAGCCCTCCCAGTGCAAGCCCCGCCCCTGGGCCCTCTGTGCCCCGCCCCCAGGACAAAACCAGGAAGAAGAAGATGTCGGACGAGGAGATCCTGGAGAAACTACGTAAGGCTTATTCATACACTCAATCGCACCTCCTACAGTACCTTTAAAAAAATATTTTTATATAGATGTTGCATTGTTTTAATATTAAATATTCTACTTTATACATATTTATTATTATTATTATATGATTATTATTTATTGCCATTTAAAAATCACATTGCCTCTAGTTTAGATAACGTACATGTGCTGGCCAAACAAAGAAACAACCACACTAAATGGTAACGTATGTGGACACCCCATTCTCCATACCCTGGTTTTGATGTCCTCCAACATATTTGCCAACCCTCCCAATTTTCCTGGGAGACAGCCCACTTTCAGTTTCTTACCGGGGTCACAATTCTCCCATATTTCTCCTGATTTCTAGCACATTTTCACACTTACTGTCCTTTTCTGTATCTCACCCAGTTTTGGGAGCTCTACAGCATGTATAAGCCACACCTTATATAGCTATACCTGAGCTGCTAATGGCAGTGATGCTGTTGATGCGTTGTGTCTGAAAGGACGTTCAATAAGTCAGAGACGGAGAGTACCAAGAGAAAGAAATACTCAAGCAGGAGCAAAAAAATGAATGCATGAATAAAAACTGGTGTATATTATATTTAGGGATGGGACGATACACCTGTCTCCCAATTCAATAGTATCATGATACTTTGGTGCTGATTCAATATGTATTGCAATTTTTTGTGATTCTTCAAGTATCGCAATTTGATATTACAATTTGTGATTTTGGTTAACTGTTTTACCACTAGACCACGGGAAAAAGTTGAGTCATACACTTCTAGGGACTTTTACTTTGAAAAATATCTAAATTAATGCAGTAAAAATATGTGATTTTCAGCATGAATGTAGTCAGAGATGTCCTGAAGTCCAAACATTAAGACTTTTCCCTCACAAATTAGTGGTATTTTCTTTTTAATTTATAAGGGACATGTAATGTTTTATACTTAAGGTGAATATAATCCAATCAATCTTATTCTATTGATGTATTTTTTTATATACAGTTCCCTTTGTTAACACTTTATTTTGAAAACCAGACATAGTCCCACATGTCTATTTCCTCTAGTTCTCAGTCAGCTCCATTCTCTTTATCCATCCGTGGTCAGCTCCATGGGCTGCACGGTGGTGCAGTGGCTAGCGCTGTCGCCTCACAGCAAGAGGGTCGCAGGTTTGAATCCGGGCTTGGGACTCTTCTTCCTCCGCGACCCCTAACGGGATAAGCGGTTGACGATGGATGGATGGATGGTCAGCTCCATCGGGGCAGTTTGAATGCATTTAACATAAATATGGGCGCTCTACAGTCGTAGCGTCGGCCCATTTGACCACGGAGATGAGGGCGATGGCCATCTGGTCTTCCAGACCAGTTTGGTTTGGAAGACCTTGACTGGTCTGCACAGAGCCCTGACCTCAACCCCTATCCAACACCTTCGGGATGAACTGGATCGGTGACCTGATCACCCGACATCAGTGTTGCACTTCACTAACAGTCTGACTGGATCAAATCCCTGCAGCCAGCTTCTAAAAATCTGGTAGAAAGTAACCAGAAGAGTGGGAAATGTTGAAACCACTGAGCGGTGTTTGCTCAGGAGTTCGTCTCGGTCACGACCAAAGTGTTTTTAATCTTACAGGGTGTTTTGCACTAAAAAGATGATGCCTTTTATTTATTCTATTTAAGTCTTTCTCCTCCTGTCTTAACTGCACAGGTCTAATATTTATTTATTGACATGTTCTAATATGTAATATTACAGCGTGTGTCCTGTGAATTATTTGGTCTATAAATAGTAATCAGCATTGTGATGCAGTTTTTACCTGCTGTAGTTCTGCGAGTGTCAGAGTGCTAATTTTAGTCTCATTTACACGTTTTATTTTTGTGACTGTTTCATCACTTTCTTTTTACGTGCACGTGCTTTTTCTCTCTCACAGCGGAGGATGGTGTGAATTTATTTTAGGCCATTTAAGTCAGGTTGGTGCAGCAAATACTTTATTATGGTTTTAACAAGTGGAGCTCAGAAGACATAGCTCTATTAATGGTACATGATGTGCGATAAGTAAAGTGTTCTGTCTTGTGTGAATCTGGTATTTTTCTACTTGCAGTGATCTGCCATAACGCAGTGCTTCAGTTCCACGTAGAAACACTTGCATATAACGATTGAGCTCATAGTTATAAAGCACATAGTGGTCTGTAGTGTGGGATGTGAAAGATGTTACATAACGTTAGCATTTCGAACTAAATAAGCTGCCTGCAGTCTCTCAGTGCTCAGAGCATCCTGTCAGGAGGGTTTACTTTATTGATTTGTTAATGTTCAGTCTTCTGTCTGTGTGTACCCTATTTTTAATTTATCAAAACTCAATTCAGATGAGGAGTATGAACACTAAAGTCTTCCAACATGTCTTATAGTTATGAAATTCTACATATAAATGTGCTGTGAGTTACAGCTGCATAGAGAGCCATAGCTGATTTTATAACAATGTCTTTCTTATTAAAACAACTAAAACAACATTTCTCTTCCTTCCTTCATCAGTTCCTTCCTTCCTTCCTTCCTTCCTTCCTTCCTCACCTCATCATCCTTCCATCCTTCATCAGTTCCTTCCTTCCTTCCGTCCTTCTTTCATCACTTCTTCTTCCTCCTCCTTCTTCCCCTCTTTCCCTCTTTTCCTTCCTTCTTCACCTCATTCCTTCCTTCCTCCTTCATCAGTTCATTCCTTCCTTCCTTCCTTCTTTCATCACTTCCTTCCTTCCTTCCTTCCTTCCTTCATCACCTCATTCCCTCCTTTCCTTCCTTTATCACTTCATTCCTTCCTTCCTTCATTGCTTCTCTTTTTCTTTCCTTCACTTCATTTTTTCCTTCCTTCATCACTTCATTCCTTCCTTCCTTCCTTCCTTCCTTCCCATCGCTTCATTCCTTCCTTCCTTCCTTCATCACTTCATTCCTTCCTTCCTTCAGCACTTCATCTCTGTCATTTTTACACTCTGTCTCTTAATAATATTTGAGATCATTTAAAGTCTGTATAGTTTTAGACCATGCAACAAATTACATTGTAATAAGTCTGTTTTTAAACTTAAACACCATATTTTGTCTGTCCTCAATTTTTCATGATAAAAAGTCAGTGATGGCACATTACATTACATTTATATTATATATATATTATATATATATATATATATATATATATATATATATATATATATATATATATATATATATATATATATATATATATATATATATATATATATATATATTAGATTTATATTGTTAAAACATACCCCCAAAAATTTCTTTTTTTTGTAAAACAATACACCAGTTTTTTGTAAAATTTTGTAAATTTCCCCACTTGTAAATTTCCCCACTGTGGGACTAATAAAGGAATATCTTATCTTAAAAGTATTTGTTTTACAGTAATGGCGGTTGATTTCCAAATATTTTGTCTCGTGTCCCATTAAAATAAAACAAATTCAAGCTATTCAGTTTATCAGCAAAAAGTAGTCAAGAAATAATTCACAAATTTGTACAAGAATAAATCATTTTGTGACCCTCTTTGGGCTGCTTAGTGAACGGTGATGAACACTTTTATTTTTACCAAACCCTGAGTCATCTTTTACAATTTAAGTCCACAGCGCTTTAGAATAAAAGCACTGCCCCGTATTGAACTGTATTGTTGTATATCTGTAATAAAATCCTGTATATATATTTTTTAAATTATGCGCCACGCCTGTCCAGATGTGCTCAGATCTCCCTCTGCTGGTAAGACCAGGATACTTCCTGTCTGTCTCTCTGACTGACAGACCTGATATATCCACAGTCCCCGCCCTCACTGTCCAATCCTCTCGTCTGATTGGTCATCGTCTCTGTCCATCGTCTCCTGCGGTTACAGAGTGACTCCAACTCTACTCACTTTCCTGTTGTGGACTTACAAAAGCAGACAGAGCTGCTGTCTTTCTTTTCTCATTCCTTTCTTTTTTTCCTTCCTTCTGTCATCGCTTCATTCATTCCTTCCTTCCTTCATCATTTCATTTCTGACATCCTTCCTTCATCACTTCATTCCTTCCTTCCTTCCTCCATAAGTACATTCCTTTCATTCTTCCTCCATCACTTCATTCCTTCCTTCCTTCCCTCCTTCCTTTCTTCTTTCCTTCATCAGTTCATTCCTTTCTTTTCTTCATTGTTTCATCCATTCCTTCCTTCCTTCATTGCTTCATTTCTCATTCTTCCTTCATCACTTCATTTCTGTCATTCTTCCTTCATCACTTCCTTCATCGCTTCATTCCTACCTTCCTTCCATCATCACTTAGTTCTTCTTTCCTTCCTTCATTCCTTCCTCCCTTCCTGCATTGCTTCTTTCTTTCTTCTTTCTTTCTTTCTTTCTTTCTTTCTGTCTTTTTCCATTTTTTTCTTTCTTCTTTCTGTCATTTTTTTCTTTTTTTTTCTTCCATCCTTTTGTCATTTTCTTCAGTCTGTCCTTCCTTGTTTTTTCATCGCTTTGTGTCTATCTTTCCTTCTTTCCTTCCCTTTTCCTACCTTTCTTTCTTTCTTCATTTCTTTCTGTCTCTACCCCTGTTTTTTTTCCTGAATTGTCAGGAATTCTGTTACATTTCCCTTTTAGTTTTTGTCTCACCCCTCGTTCCTTCTCTCAGTCCTCTTCTTCTTTTCTTGTCTCTGTCGTTCCTCCTCTTCCTCTCTGCTCTTCCCTCCAGTCAGCATGCTGCATTGAGCCGATGCTGTGATGAACGTAGAGTAGAATCTGGATGGATGAAACGATCCATTCAGATTCAGTGGTTCTAACGGGCCTCCTTTTCTTCCTCTATATACGTTACTGTTCATGTACTTTTCATCAACCAATCAGTGAGGTTTTGCTTCTTTTTCTGTCTTTGACTCAGGGACGATTGTCAGTGTGGGAGACCCTAAGAAGAAATATACACGCTTTGAGAAGATCGGACAGGGGTAAGCGGCATAACTTCGCTGTGATTGGCTCATTTACTCAGTTTGAACGTGCATCATCTAAATGTAGCATCACAGTTCATTGACACAAGACAAGTGTATTTTACATCCAACATGGTTCATATTGCAAAAATCCTCATGATGAGTTTCTGTTTGTTTTAAATATTGTAGAGTTTCCATTAGGGCTGTCAGTCTATTAAAATATTTAATCATAATTAATCACACATTTTTATCTGTTCAAAGCATACAGTTTTGTCAAGTATTTAATACTCTTATCAATACAGGAGTGGACAGATATGCTGCTGGTCAGAGGTCAATGGACCCCTTTGAAAATGGACATGATAGTTTTTCCTCACCAAAATTTAATGTTAAGTTTGAGGTGTTTAAACTCCTTTATGACAAGCTAGTCTGTCCTAGTCGGTATCGATGGATTCAGTAGGTTTTCTAGTTTAAGATATTTTCACTATAGCTTTAAAACTGTATAATTTACTGGTGTATTGTTTTTATACTTAATGTTATATATGCTATATGATGCATATTCTAATGCTGTTGTTGTGTTTTGATGGAAAATTATTAAATAATTTCTTTGTCAAAATTGAGCATAAGTTTGCAACGTTATTTAGTGTTGTTCTTGACAGAAATTTAGACAGATTTACATTTACAAGGGTAGGATAACATAACAAAGATTAGTTGAAGTCAATGAAAAACAGTCTGGTGGTAAATACGAAACTCTGAGTGCCAACTTGTAATTGTTTAAATACCAAATAAGCTATAATTTGGTGCATTCAACTAAATGAACATGTTCAGTTTTAATTGTTAGACTTAATTCTGATCCAGGACAATGTGAAATGTTTCCTGGTTGTTTGGATGCTTCATTATTTGGTAACTTAAGGATGTGATACCTGTACATATTCAAGGTGTTACCTTTTAAGTGTCCTTAAAGAAATAACACAAATCTTCCATCCAACAAAGCAGTGACAACATCATGTTTATGTGGAGCTCTCTGCTGTGTGTTTTCAGGGCATCTGGGACGGTGTACACAGCTATAGACATCGCTACAGGACAGGAGGTTAGTTTCATTTAACGTCCTCCATATTAGTTCTCCCTTTCCTCCAACCCGTTCTCTGTCCTCCTTCAGCTTACAGCCAGTCTCACTCATGGCTGACAAAGGGAATACTAACAGTACTAAAAAGACACGCTGGTAAAACTGTGTCCTGTAATTTCATGCCAATCCATCCAATAATTGTAATAATATTTTGTTTGGATATAAATGGTGGACTGACAGGTTGCCGTCTGTAGAGCTCTGCTGCTGAAAGTCCTAAAGTCCCACCGCAGGATCCAGTTTTTTTTTAAGACTTACAACCTTGTGGACAGGTGTGTGCAGTCTCTGATGTGTTTGGGAAGTGAGTTCCAGAGGGAGGGGGCAGCTGTAGCCAATGCTCTGTCGCCCCACGTCCGGCGCTTGGTTCTGAGTGAGTGGTGGGGACAGGAGATTGGCTTCAGCGGAGCAGCGGGAGTGGGAAGGAGTGTGAGGCGGAGCAGGTCGGTGAGGTAGGACGGGGCCTCGTTATGGAGGAGAAGACTTTTAACTGAATGCGTAATGGACAGGGAGGTCCCAGTGGAGGATCTAGAGGACAGGGAACCAGTGGAGGTTCTGGAGGACAGGGGTGATGTGATACAGGACTGGGAATGGGTGAGTAGAAGGGCAGCAGAGTTGTGGAGTTTACTGAGGACTTTGGATGATGAACCATAAAGAATGCTGTTGCAGTAGTTGATTCTGGATATGATCAAAGCGTGGATCAGAGTTTTGGCAGCAGAGAAGGAGAGTGATGAACAGATATGAGCTATATTTTTATATTATTTTTATGAGATGAAAGATTGCAGTCCTGGTGATGTTTGATTTCAGTTGGCATAATACACACACACACACACACACACACACACACAGGAAGTAGAGGGGAAGTAAAGTTCACTACCTGGATGATGAAGATGACTTCATACAAAGTGTTTAGCCAGTTTAAGTGTTTGCTGAAAGGCCAAAGTCTATAGACAGTTTAAAGTACTAAGTTAAAACTAAGTTAAACAGGATGCTGAAGTGAGTTCATATTAATTTCCCAGACAAAAAGGTTTAAATTGCAAATTCAGGGAGCAATATGATTCAGACTGAATGCCTTTCTCAAAGGTCAGAGGGGTCAAGGAAGATGCTGGATATTGAAGTCTAAACAGGGAGTTTAATGGAAGCGTGTCGGCCTTTAATCAGGTGAAATGAAGCAGGAGAGCAGTACGTTCAGGTGGAGTTTGCACAGCGAGAACATTGTGGCAGTAACTGGATTTAAGTCTGGCTACATCAGCTGTGACTTCCATGGTTAATTTTAAAGGAGCTCAGCTCGTCTGCTGGGATAATCCTCCTCAGTTTCACTCTGAGGATTAGTCTGTGTGCTCACTTTTTAATTTCTGTCAGGCTGCACTGCAACAGCCTTTTACTGCCTTCGGATTTAGATATTTCCCTCTGGCTGTCTGTCTTTAGTTTCTCATCGTTTCTCTTTTCATCCTCTTGTCCTCTTTTATTCCTTCTCACGTTATCTTTTTCTTTTAATAAACCTGTCTATCTGTCTGTCTTTTGTCGTACTCCCCACTTTCTCCAGCCATTCTGCTCGCAGTTTTTTTGCATGAATATGAAAAAATGAAAGTCTAATATTTCTCTTTTCTCTCAGGTTGCCATTAAACAGATGAACCTGCAGCAGCAGCCGAAGAAGGAACTGATCATCAATGAAATTCTGGTGATGAGGGAAAATAAGAACCCAAACATAGTCAACTACCTGGACAGGTTAGACACACACACACACACACACACACACACACACACACACACACACACACACACACACACACACACACACACACACACAATACACAGATCGATTGAGCTCCGTCCTCCACGCTTCCCATTCATTGTCTATGTAAGCAGCCATGAAATGTATTCTGGTAGTGTGGTGCTGTGATTTGAGAAACGGACCGTCACATTGCCCGCTCTTTATTTGCATAAAGTTAAAGTCTCTTATGCACATCACAGGCATCCAGCAACTGTTATTGATCCAAAATAAACATTCAGCAACTGCATGGCTTATTTCTCACATCAGATGTTTTCAGAAACACATTTCTGTGAGCTATTTCTGTGAGTAAAGAGAAGAAAGTTTCCAAACAAGCAGCCATGTTGGTTCAGGTTTGAAAGATGGGAGCAGCAGCCCATGAGGGAAAACGTTCATTCAATCAGGTGCAGAATGTCTAGTGGCAGCTCATCAAGCGTCCAGTGCTAGGAAGTGAGGCAATCCCTTGCTATGAAAAAAAATGCCTCTGTGGACACGTACCTTTAGTTTCATTTTCCTCCACTACATTTCGTTCACTACGTCCAACATGCATCGGTAAATATATGCAGCAGGAAATGTCATCACAGTGAGACAAGACCTAATGTTATTGTTACAGCGTGTTTTTTAGGGTAAACAAGCAAACACACTGAACGTCAGACTGTGTTTACTGCTGTGACCATCGGCAGCCCGCATCTCATGTCACGTTCTAGGGGCTAAAAAGCCTCGGGAACTTTTTATGGAAACCCGGCTATAGATGACGGATGATTGATCCTAAAGATTATTTTTTAGTTTTTTGCAGGTTCACACTTGGCTTAGATCTTATAGTTAATGTTGCTGTTCTGACAACAGAACCTACTGAATGTCATAAATACATTAAACAAGCTGAAGAACACAACAATCTGTTGTAAAATGAGTTCCCAAACTTTCCCTGGAAACCTGGAAAACACCTCTGTGATGTTCCAGGATCAGTGGGAACGCCGCTGAGCTGCGAACTCTAAGGACTGAACTACAGTGACAGTCCATTCAGTTCAGTGTTGCTGTTGCCATGACAGCTCGCTAGACATGTCTAGGGTTGTCTGGTTTCCGTAGTTACCTGTTTGTCTGGAGAGACATTAAGGAGCACACACAAGACTAGTGATAATGCTGTCGTCACCATGGAAACGACATTTTAACTGTCGCTGATTTACTCTGTGTGCGTTTGTGTGTTCAAAACTCATGAATGACTTTTCCTGGTTCATGAAACACTAAACCTGAATAAAAACAGCCTGCTCGGTGTTTCCAGATCTCACAGAGAAACAGACAACCAGGTCTATAGAAACAAGCCCAAAAGAAGCAACTCTCCCCCCAGAAAAGCCCAAAACAAGCAACCTTACCTTCCACGATATGAGAGAGAGGCTAGATTCACTTCATATATATGTATGAATTAATTTTGGATTGCATACATTTCAGTTCATTTTTGCATCCATTTTTAGCTTGTAACTTTACATTTTTGTTAACTAAACTTGAGGGATCTGAGCATTTAATTTAATTTAGGCGTTTCACCAGAACAGAATGAAGTGCTTGTATATCACACATATAAACGGCAAGCTTTTTCCAAGTCTTTGTTGTACGTTTTGCCAAATTAAATTGGTATAGAGGAGAGAGACAGGAACCCAAGTAAGCAACTACACTTTAGAAACAAGCCCAAAAAATGGAATTCATGACTACCAATGTTTGTAAACAACTTTTCAGGAAGAACAAGCTCAAAGTGTCATATAAGTGCTCTAAAAAAAGTGCTTTGTAAATAAAGGTTATAAGTGCTTTTCGACATCAAATCAATTGCAATATCAAGCTGAAGTAGAAGCAAAGTTACAAAGTGCTGAAGCCTTAAACCACGAGTATATAAACAGCTAGAAAAAATAAGAGGAAGGCAACTGATCCAGAATCAGCCATACAATAAAAGTGTGATTTGACAAGTGATGTATAGAAGAAGCAGAATAAGCTCAGTGAAATTTTAAGATGTCACAATAGACAAAATATTTAGTAATCGTCTGACCCCTAATTTATCCAGATTTCCCTCCACTGAAAAATAGTTTCTTGAGTGTGAATATTTTCTTTTCAGTTTAATATAGCGAGTCCCCTCTGGGTTTCTGATATCTGGTGTCACTGAAATATAAGTCACATGGTTAATAGAAATACCTGCGTGTTGCCCATAGTTACCTGGTGGGTGACGAGCTGTGGGTGGTGATGGAGTACCTGGCTGGAGGTTCACTGACTGACGTCGTCACAGAAACCTGCATGGATGAAGCCCAGATAGCCGCTGTGTGTAGAGAGGTAAGAGACAGCAGACGGCAATTTGGTTGGAAATGGCTGAAAAACGCCCACTTTGACATCATCTCTCTCTGTCTGTTTCTGTCTCTCTGTCTGTCTCTCCGTCTGTCTGTCTCTCTCTCTCCATCTGTTTGTCTGTCTCTCTCTTCATCTCTCTGTCTCTCTCTTTCTCCATCTCTTTGTCTTTGTGTCTCTCTCTGTCTCTCTGTCTGTCTCTCTCTCTCTCTATCTGTCTCTTTATCTCTCTCTCTCTCTGTCTCTTTGTCTCTCTCTCTCCCTCCGTCTCTTTGTCTCTGTCTGTCTCTGTCTGTCTCTCTCCAGTGTCTCCAGGCGTTGGAGTTCCTCCACTCGAACCAGGTCATCCATCGAGACATTAAGAGTGACAACATCCTGCTGGGCATGGACGGCTCCGTCAAACTCAGTCAGTTCACAGCAACTGACATCATGTCATGTTTATTATATAATATTTATTACTTCTTTATTATTTGCTGCTTGCTTTAGAGTCAGTGGGATTGTTGTGGTAGTTGATTGTCTTGACCAGCAGGGGGAGCTCTGATTCTGTTGTGATCAGTGTTCAGTCTGTCTTACTGTTGACAGAAAAAATGATCAGTTATCAGACTGACATTTATTGTTAGTAGATGATAAAAACTGAGATTTACCTGAGATTTTATATAGCTTACACAAGTTTATATCATCATATACAGTACAGCAGGTTTATGAAACTTCATGTAACATCATCATTGTTGTTAACAATCGGGGCTGTCAATCGATCAAAAATATGATCGTTAATAGTTAATCAAGATTAATCACAATGAATCATACATTTTTTATCTGTTCTAAATAAACCTTAAAGGGAGATTTGTCAAGTATTTAATATTTTTATTAACATGGGAGTGGACAAATATGTTGCTTTATGCAAATGTATGTTTATATTTATTATTGTAAATCAGTTAACAACACAAAACAATGACAGTTATCTGTCATGACAGAAACCCTCACAGGTACAGCATCTACCATAAAAAATATGCTCCAATAATAACATGGTAACCTGCAACCCAGCAGGCAACAACAGCTGTCAGTGTGTCAGTGTGCTGACTTGATTATGACTTGATCCAAACTGCTTTACTTTAAAACTGATCCGCTACAACCTAAAAACACAAGTGCCACAATTAGTGGCATTAAAATTAATTTGACTTTGACGGCCCTACAAACAGTAAAAGGGAACGTTTTTCAGGGAGCCATATGTTTCTGTTGATGAGGCAGTTTCGGCCCACAGCCCGCTGTTTTCCCACCACTGATTTACATTATTGGTTGTATGGCAATTGCAAGGAATAATTTACACTGTAAACATTTTGATTTTAAACTTGAATTTGAACTGTTTGGTCCTGAATGTGCTGCTTAGTCTTTAATTTAAAAATGTATCACAGAACTTTACAGGGGAGTTTTGTGAATACATGGACTCATTTTGTCTTCTCTACTCCTCTCAGCTGACTTTGGCTTCTGCGCCCAGATCACTCCGGAGCAGAGTAAACGCAGCACCATGGTCGGGACGCCCTACTGGATGGCTCCAGAGGTCGTGACCCGTAAAGCCTACGGCCCCAAAGTGGACATCTGGTCCCTGGGCATCATGGCCATAGAGATGGTGGAGGGGGAGCCGCCGTACCTGAATGAGAATCCACTCAGGGTGAGACTGAGTTTACTGACATCACTGTGGTCGGAGAAGCTATAAAAGCTGAAAAACATTATTCTTTTGTCACAATATTATAAAAGCACCAATTCAAACCAACTCAAATGCATTTATTAAATATATTGGACTGAATAGAAAATCTTTTTTTTTTTTCTGGAAATTACATTTAAAAATATTGGGTTGTATTATATTTAAGGACCATGGTTGCGTCCGATGTTCTACACTAACATGCTGTTTAGTACACTGAAACAATATGAGTTATTTTATGTCTGTCCGTCCAAGGAAATGGATCCCTCTTCAGTAGCTCTTCATGAGGTCTCTGACATCTTCTCCACAGAACGAGGGTTTCTGGGGAGTTCTTCCTGATCTTAATTTAGGGTCTAAGGACAGAGGGCGTTGTGTGCTGTTATGGATTGTAAAGCTCCCTAAGGGAAATTTGTGATGTTTTGCTATATAAATAAAATTGTCTTGAGTTATTACGAAATAAAAGAGAGTATTTTACAGATCAGATGAAGAGATGTGGAGGCTTCTAACCTGCCAAAACAATATAAAACTAATCTAAACAAAAGCAGAGAGCAGGATTACAACCCAAATCAAAAGTAAAATAACAATAACATGACAAAAGACTTTGCTCCCGCCCTCTCTGTCTTCAGAGACATACCAGACACATCAAACCAGTATCAGAAAGCTAGCGTCAACCAAGGTTGCCTGTTCAGCCAAAAAGTTGCAAACACACCGCAAAGGCAACAGCTAACCATTTTTCAGACATTTTTTCAAACTTTTTTTTTTTTTTACTTTTATTTATTTATTTCACATTTTTGGATTTTTTTTTCAGACTTTTTCTGACATTTTTTTGGACATTTTACAGACATTTTTCTGATGATTCTCGTCATTCAGAAAGGGAAACAGGAAGCCCAAAGACGGCAGATAGACCAGCTGCTGTTATGATACGTACATGAAACAAAGTGTTTGCTGACCATTTTCTCACCACTTAGCTTTATTCCTGATGTTCATGTTGTTGAAAATATCTGTGTTGGAATGATCACTTGAGATGATGATGAAAAATGAGAGGAGCCTTCTGTCTTTTTCCTCTTGACTTTACTCATTCATTGATGATTTGAATGATGTGTTACCCAGGCGCTGTATCTCATAGCAACCAACGGGACACCAGAGCTGCAGAATCCAGAGAAGCTGTCGACGATATTCAGAGACTTCCTGAACCGATGTCTGGAGATGGACGTGGAGAAGAGAGGGTCAGCGAAGGAGTTACTGCAGGTACAGCAGCTCTGTGCATGCATGCGTCTGTAATCCAGACTGACTGACTGACAGACTGCCGTGTAGGTGTAGAGATGTGGAGGTGTAACTGTGTAGGTGTAGAGATGTGTAGGTGTAACTGGAGGTGTAACTGTGTAGGTGTAGAGATGTGTAGGTGTAACTGTGGAGGTGTAACTGTGTAGGTGTAGAGATGTGGAGGTGTAACTGTGTAGGTGTAGAGATGTGTAGGTGTAACTGTGGAGGTGTAACTGTGTAGGTGTAGAGATGTGGAGGTGTAACTGTGTAGGTGTAGAGATGTGGAGGTGTAACTGTGTAGGTGTAGAGATGTGGAGGTGTAACTGTGTAGGTATAGAGATGTGGAGGTGTAACTGGAGGTGTAACTGTGTAGGTGTAGAGATGTGTAGGTGTAACTGTGGAGGTGTAACTGTGTAGGTGTAGAGATGTGGAGGTGTAACTGTGTAGGTGTAGAGATGTGTAGGTTTAACTGTGTAGGTGTAGAGATGTGGAGGTGTAAACGTGTAGGTGTAGAGATGTGTAGGTGTAACCGTGTAGGTGTAGAGATGTGGAGGTGTAACTGTGTAGGTGTAGAGATGTGGAGGTGTAACTGTGTAGGTGTAGAGATGTGGAGGTGTAAACGTGTAGGTGTAGAGATGTGTAGGTGTAACTGTGTAGGTGTAGAGATGTGTAGGTGTAACTGTGTAGGTGTAGAGATGTGTAGGTGTAACTGTGTAGGTGTAGAGATGTGTAGGTGTAACTGTGTAGGTGTAGAGATGTGGAGGTGTAACTGTGTAGGTGTAGAGATGTGGAGGTGTAAACGTGTAGGTGTAGAGATGTGGAGGTGTAACTGTGTAGGTGTAGAGATGTGGAGGTGTAACCGTGTAGGTGTAGAGATGTGGAGGTGTAACCGTGTAGGTGTAGAGATGTGGAGGTGTAACCGTGTAGGTGTAGAGATGTGGAGGTGTAACTGTGTAGGTGTAGAGATGTGGAGGTGTAACTGTGTAGGTGTAGAGATGTGGAGGTGTAACTGTGTAGGTGTAGAGATGTGGAGGTGTAACTGTGTAGGTGTAGAGATGTTGAGGTGTATCCGTGTAGGTGTAGAGATGTGGAGGTGTAACTGTGTAGGTGTAGAGATGTGGAGGTGTAACTGTGTAGGTGTAGAGATGTGGAGGTGTAACTGTGTAGGTGTAGAGATGTTGAGGTGTATCTGTAAGTGTAGAGATGTTGAGGTGTATCTGTGTAGGTGTAGAGATGTGGAGATGTTACTGATGAGTTATTGATCCAGGAAGTTTGAATCTGTTAATTAGAGGTCGACCAATGTGGGTTCTTTATGGCCGATGGCGATGCAGATTTATTCAGGACAGCTGATGGCCAATATATGATGCCGATTTTTTGGGGGCGAGGCGATATGTTTGGGTGATTTTCTTATATTTTCCTCCATCTGGTGAAAAATAACAGCTTAATAATAACAAATGATACAAAAAATTTCTCAACTTCAGTAAACATTTATTGGACAACACGTATGGTCTGTCTCTCCAATCTACATTTTGTGTCTGCGCTGCAGTGCACTTATATATTTTAAACTGGTTTACGCAACTGATCCACAGCTTTAAGAGACTGTAATTTGTCCACCCTGAGTTTCTGAGTTCCACTTTGTGATGAACTGCAGAAGCAGATGGGGAGAGAGGAATAACAGTGATCAAAGGAGAAGATTTAAACGATTTTTTGTCGACTAAATGAAATGAGCTCACATAACTTAAAGGGTTTATTGTGTCTCTTCAAGTTTAGGTTTCTAAGCTACATTTTTCTGGATTCCTCGTCTGGAGGATAGCAGTGGAAACTGGACCGTTGGTCACAACAACAATCCCATTTTGTTTTAGATGTATGTTCAACACACTGTTGTTGAAGCCAGCAACAGCGCAACAAGTACGAGAGCTCCTCAAGGACAGAGTTAGTTGTTGGCCGTTAAATATCTGTTAAACATGAAGCAGGATTTGCTAAATTGAAGGTGAATTACTTTTCAAAAGAACTGCTGTTGGTGGCTAGCCTCTGTGATTAGCCTCTATTATTAGCCACTATGGTTAGCATACGAGACTAACTAGCTAACTGCTACTTCTGCTACCTCACCTGATTTTACACCCACAATCATTTCTATGGCAACGCCCCCAACAATAAGGTTCATTTTTCACCATTTACCTGCTGCGGACTAAAGAAAGGTCACTACACACATGATGACAACTATTTATTGACTTTTGCTTACAATTTTTTTCCTGAATGATAAAATTAATTGTAGAAGCAGCTTGGAGTACCTGACTGAAATATCTCTCTCTTTTCTTTTCTCCACCTCAATCCTTCTCCTCCCCCCACTCTTCGTCATTTTCCTTTCCCATCTTCTCTCCCCCTCTTTCCTCTTCCTCTTCCTCTCTTTCCCTTCTTCTCTCTCAGCACCAGTTTCTGAAGATGGCGAAGCCTCTCTCCAGTCTGACTCCTCTCATTGTGGCTGCTAAGGAGGCTGCTAAGAACAACCGCTAGCTAGCCTTGCATTCATCTGTCTGTCTTCTTTTTTCTTTTTCTTTTTGGTAGACAGGAGAGCAGTGTCTCTCCCTTCTTCTTTTTGTCTTTTGTAACTGGCACTGACTGTTCCTTCACCCTTTACCTTTGACCCCAAGCTTGACCTCCCTAATACCCCCTCCTCCTCCTCCTCCCAACCCTCACAGGAAGGAGGAAGAAGGGTAGTTTCTTCCTGTAACTTTTTGGTCGACACTCCACGAACAGGAAGATGGCGTTACTAACTGAATGACATCATCTGTGATCAAGTGATGTCAGCACTGACATCATTGCCCCCTCAGCCGGTACGAACAACCCAATATGAGAGGGAGAGTGCTTCAAAAGAGCCCAAAGACTCATGGGAGTTTTTATTTTTTTATGTTTTTTCTTACCTCCCCCAGACGATGACAGCCAACCAGTACCCTCTGCTGCAGTGTGTGCGTGTGTGCGTGTGTGCGTGCGTGCGTGTGTGCGTGCGTGCGTGCGTGAGTGCGTGCGTGCGTTTTAGCTAAGGTCCTAGCTTCCTGTCATGCGTCAATGGGTTTCAGTCAGACTTATTTCATATCGTCAATCTAAAAGTGCATTTGTAGATATTCATTTTATTGTTGTTTTTTTAAATCAACATTTCTGTGTGAGTGTGTCGGGATATCCATTAAGTTGATTGTGTTACGTTCTGTAGTTATTGACACGGAGCAGAAGAATTTTGGTACTTTGAGCTGCAAGTTAGAGAATATGAATTATAATGAGGAAAGGGTGGCGGAGCCGTTGATAGACCGAGTTTGGACAAACATCTTTCCAGTAGAAAGCAACATTTTCTTTTGCACGTTATGATTTTATTAGGTTTTGTAAATATTCCCCTGTTGCTGATACTGGACCAGTGTGTACAGGTACGCAGGGCTCAGAATCAGACTCAGGTTGCAGGTGTTTCTTACTGCTGTTAGAGAAGCTGATAGAGGAGAGATCTGACACTAATGTAGGCAGCTGTTGCTGTTGCTGTTGTTGTTGTTGTTGTTGTTGTTTACCACTAATGAATATGTGTAGCATTGCACTCCTATAATGTTGTCTGACTCCTCGTGAAAGCAGCCAGAGGTATTCAACCTGTTTTATTCTTATTTCACTGTTTGAACTCTGAGTTGTTTTGTCATCAAGCCTTTGTCAGAGAGTCACGGAACAAGTGGCCATTTTATTGTGATATTCCACCGATCAAGGCTATTGAAAGAAGCTGGGACACAGTGTTGAGCTCATGTATGGGATGTGACATGTGCAGCTGGAGCTGCAATGTTGGAAGGTTACAGCAGAGGGCGCTAAATAAAGAGATGGTGTCCGGCTGGTGCTCTTCAGGTGCGCTCGGCCTGACCGAACTTTTTGGGTATGCTTGAATGGATGGTGACCGATAGAAACTAGAACTTTTTCAAATAGAAAGCGTTTGTTTATGATCTCTTATTAGGGCAGGGACGATACACTTATCTCCTGATTCGATATTATCACAATACTTGGGGATCAGTATGATGTCTATTGTGATTTTTAATTACTGCGATTCAATATTAAGATTAATCAATCAATCAATCAACCTCATGTTCTGTGATTATTCGCCAGATAGTGAGCCTCGACAAACCAGATTATCCAGGTAATCCAAATTACCCCAATGTTTACCTCAGTATTTACTGAAAATTATTCCTTAACAATCTTATTCAGCTGGTAATTTATTTAATACATTTTCAGGAAAAGAACACAAAGTTAACTGATAACTAACTTTATTTCCATGTCTGCTGATAAACAGATGACAATTAGCAAATAACTTCTTTGAAATTTCTTTTAAAACTCCCTGAGTCATGACATCAGCTACCAGGTTATATTTCTGTCGACAATAAGTCACAGTGGTGATTTGTGCTTATCAGAAGTGTCTTCTATTAGTTTTGATTTTCCACCTCTGATGAAGAGCAGCCACTTCTCAAGCCTAAGGGCCCTATTTTAACTATTATGTACTATGTCAGCACATAATTACTAAATCATGTTTATAATAAAGTAATTTTAGATAAATTGTTAGGTTAATATTTGGGGTAATTTGGCAGTAGTGCTAAAGTAATTTCAAACAGGTTACTTGCTGATTATCAACTAATTACCATGAAATTTGCAGACCTGCAAAATGCAGTTTCACCCCAGATTTCACTGCGCATGTGTTCTACACCGACAATATCACATCTCTTTTAACCCTCCTTGCCACCATCAGGAGTCTTCCACTTGGAGCTGTTATTGCAGCACAGATCGGGCGTAGGCATTTAAAAACCCCAGTAGGTGGCGTCACACTCATATTCTTCATTTAAAGCTCAAAAAGCTTCAGAAAGTTGGATTTAAAGAGAAGCATCTCAGATTTTCTGCTTGCAGAAATCCAGAATTAGGTCTTTAGAAATCTAGAAATATAAATGATGATGTGTGTTGTTTACCCATAATCCACTCTGCCAAACTCGCTCCATCTGCGGCTCTGGGACTTCACTGTCTGTGGGCTCGAGGGAGAGAATGTGCATGTTTTTTATACGGTATGCTAAAGATAGAGAAGAAAAATAGTAAATGAGTTGAAACGTAGATACAAGAAGGATGCTTGTGTACGATAGGAGAGATCATATCTTGATCCTATTTTCAGAAGAATAAGACAAATAAATGCTATGATGGTACAATGTTGTTGTTTTCTGCCTGGTGGATGTTTGGATCCCAGGAAGCCTCTGAACATAAGGTGTATATTTTACGTGCAAAAAAAGAGAAAAAAAAAAAAACTGAGTAAAAACAAAAAGACGACTACAATCTGTTTCAGCCCTGGTTTACAGACACTGTTTTTATATTTGATCAATGTCAGAAAATGTTCAGGTTTTTTTGAGTATTTGTTTTGGATTTATTTGTCTGCTGAATTAAAGGAAAATGAGGCCACAGGTTCAAATCCTGCAAGAGCTAAAGTTTCCTTTAACACTCTTCATTAAAAACCTGCCATGTAAATAAAACATTTCCAAAACATCTATTCAAAACCATGACTTTGATTTCTGCTGTTAGTTGGTTTTATTATTTTCTTTAGTGTAAATGTACCCCCGGCCTTAAACTGTTAAAAGGTGCAAGACTACTTTAGTAACATTTTGAGGCAACAGTGAATGTTGATGCTGCAACTAACATTTATTTTGATTATTGATTAATCTGCTTATCACGGTCTTTGGCAATCGAATTAGTGAAATATCAAAACATAGTGAAAACATCAGTTTCCATCTGGTGTGTCCTCAGTTGATATCAAATTATAGAAGCAGAATAATTGGTGTGTTGGACAGTGTGTATTTTTGGCGCCACCTAGTGGTGTGGTTGCAGATTGCAACCAACTAAGTACCCTGCTGCTTACTCCCTCCTTTCCAAGACTGTGGTTACGTGAACCATCAAGTGCTAAGTCGTGGTAACGCCGTTCTCCTCGCTCAGGGGCCGTCCAACTTGGAAGTCTCTCTCTAGAGCCAGTGTTTGTTTGGTCCATTCTGGGCTACTGTAGAAACATGGTGGAACAACATGGAGGACTCCATGAAGAGGACCTGCTCCATATGTAGATGTATCATTTTAAGGGAGCGAAAACACAACAATTCTTAGGATGTTTACATATTAGGTATGATTGATCCGTACCATGCCCCAGTAAGACCGTCCCTCCTCTCCGCTCAGAGTACACTCACGTCATCATCCACGTGTATCTGCTTACGTTGAGATCGGCTGTTCTAGAGGAGTATTGTAAAATGCTTCATTCAAACTTGACAGAAACGAAATGAAACTCACCAAAACTGTCGTCTCTGGTTCAGTCTAGATAAACTCTCATTTCACAGAGTTTGATGTGAAAATGTGCCGGCTCTGCATTCCGTTTCTGCTTAGTGTCTGTTGTTCTTCGCAGACTGACCATTAAATTAGAAATAACAAACATTGGCTGACCCCATCACGCCTGTTGTATCACCCACGGCCGTACAGAGGAGGATGAGATCGGCGCATGATGCGTGTATACAGACAAACATATGAAACAAGTTTATATGTATACAGATTTACAGGAGACCGGCAGCATTAAAAAAAATATCCTGTCCTTTGAAAACTACTCGCTGACTGCTAACGTTACTCATGATAAATACATCCTGGTCAGGTCACCAGTCCATCACAGGGCTGACACATAGAGACAGACAACCAGTCACGCTCACATTCACACCTATGGGCCATTTAGAGTCAACAGTTAACCTGCATGTCTTTGGACTGTGGGAGGAAGCTGGAGAACCTGGAGAAAACCCACGCTAACACAGGGAGAACATGCAAACTCCACACAGAAGGACTCTCAGCTGGATTCAATCCGGTGGGAATCCTGTTACCTCTTGCTGTGAGGCGACAGTGCTAACCACTGCACCACCATGCAGCCCATATTTTATTCCCTTTCTGCTAAGAGATCCGCTGAAATGTTACACACTGGACCTTTAAAAAAGTAAACAATCAATCAGTAATCAAAATATTTGCAGAATAATTTTCTAATCAATTAATCTTTGCAGCACTGAGAGGCATCACCAACACAATCACATGTTCATGGCGTCGTTGTGGTCACAGATTTCAGCACCAGCTGTTGAAGTGTTGTTGTTGTTGTTGTTGTTGTTGTTGTTGTTGTTGTTGTTTGCTGTTTGAACTGCCTCAAACTGTTGCCACTGTGTGTTTGTGTGTCCTGGTCTGAACCCCCGGCTACGGAGCAGCACTTAAAGGACCATTCTGTAGTTTTCACTCTGAAATCTGTGTGTGGTTTCAAGTGTTGCTGTTAATAAACAGAAGGGAAGGTGACATGAAGGAATCAGAGAGCTTTCTCAGACAAAACACCACATGAATGCTACTTTAAATCATCCTTCAAATCTTGAGGAAATATTTACTTACCATCCAATGATGATATGATGAGCTCATATTAATCTGACATTGAAAACATTTTCTATTTACCAAGATGTGTTCTGATGTGATGGATCGAACCAAACCGTATTTCAGCCTGTTGGCACAAAAAGGTGTATGAATGCCACGGTGATGTGCACAGCATTTAGCATGTCTTGCTTTTGACGTGTCATTTACACAGTTCATTTATATGAGGTTGACATGGGGAGTGTACAGTTTGCTTCACAGGGTGTCTAGGTTCTTTTGGAGTGTTCACATATATGACTAATCACTCTGTTGGTGTTGGAGGATTGAAAGGGACCAAGTGTGAAACACCCTTAGTGTGAATAGCCGTCTGATGTTCAGTCTCTTCTGTTGGTCGTTTAATTAGGCTGACGTGCACCAGACAGTGGAATAAAGGATTCATCAACTTTCTTTCACATTTAACCGCCAAATGTCACTGAAAGAGAAACCTGGCGGCTGCTCTTCATCACATACAGGAAACAAACAGACTGGATCTTAAAACAAGTTGAATACTGTAGTGAAAAATAATAATAATGCTACTGTGAGGTGACCATCAACAATCCAGATGCAGCTCTCTTAGCAGCTTCAAGGGGGTTCAGACTTGGTCCAAGTTGTAAAAAGGGGGACTTGGTTCAGTCCAGGATGAGACCGTCAAATGAAGTCTTCATTCCCCATGTACCAGAGCCATAATTTATCTGTTCATAAGTCATTTTGATGATTTGAAACAACTCTGAAAAATTAAAAAGAAATAAAACTGTACAAAAACTGAAAACCTGATCGGCCTGTGTTTTATTTTATTTATTGTTTTTTTTTTATTTTAGGTTGTCACAGCCTGGCTCTAGAGTCTACATTAATCAAACAGTAAGTCAAAAGAATGTATCGGAGGAATCTATAGAGCCAGGAGTGCAGGGAGTGGATGTGTGGAAATGTGCTGTAAAACCAAAGAGAACCAAAAGCCGAGGATCAAAGGTACGATGTGTGAGAGGGTCTGCCACACTGCTGCATACGCTGCCTTTTAAGCAGCGAGCACACCGGACCCAGGCGTGTCCAATGCTGCTGATTAGCCCCATCAGGTCTACAGCCCTGAAGAAAGGAAGCGTACACAGCAGAGGATCAAAAACAAAACTACTTAGTTAGGTTTAGCAAAAGATCACAGTTTGGGTTTAAATAACAACAGAAGCTCTGTAACATAAGTACAGAAGTTACGCTACAAAAACTAGGTGCCATAACTTAAGTACCGAAGTTGTGTGACAGATAAATCCACTTTGGGGTCCCTGGCCTTCACTGACCCCAGCAGGATGGAGAGGAGGGGGCTCCGTGGCAAGCCGGCCACCAGCCGCTCTCTTATGGGCCCTCCGTCTGGGCCTGGCTCTAGACAGGAGCCCCGTACTTCCTCCGGGCCGGGTCTCTCCTGATCTGCCTCAGTCAGTCATAGGGTCTTGTGAACCATTCTTAGTGTGACCCCTCACTTGAGACCAATTTGCCATGAGAGACCCTACCAGGAGCACCAGGCTCCAAACAGCACAGCCCTCAGGGTCATAGGGACACACAAACCTCTCCACCACGTTAAGGTGATGGTTGGGAAGGGGAAGTTTGGGGTCCCTTGCTGGAGCTGTTGCCCCCCGCGACCCAACCCTGGATAAGAGGTTGACGATTAGTGAGTGAATTACTGATGAGTGATAAATCCACTTTGACTTCTGGTTTCACACAAGACACAATCACCACGGTCTCCGGGGTGAAAGGCCTGTGCTTTGTGCACACGCAGTATTCACAGTTACATGGATTACATACAAACTGATTTGGTCCTGACCATCATGAAAAAAATGTGAAGTTTGTGTCAATGTACATGAATCAATACATTAAATTTTGTGACTATTTCGCAAACTGCTGTGCAAAGGGAATGGGTCCCCTTCATGGAGCTGGTCACCATGTTTCTACAGTAGCCCCGAACGGACAAACCACTGTATTAACTTTTCCTGCTTGGCAAGAGTCGATAACGTTACTTGCCCCAAGTTATCCCTCACCATCACTCCACTGAGCCCCCAGGAAGCAAAACACTGGGAACCTCTGTTGGTCTTAAGAGGCTGCAGCATTTATTTCTGCACAAACTGCACAAATAAAGCTGGGCATACACTGGACAAGTTTTTGGCTCAAGATTTATGTGCTGACACTTAATATAAAATAGAAATTAAAAACCATGGCCCATCGGCTCCTGCAGGCCACTCTGGCTGTTGACAGTTGTCAATAAAGATTCATTTGAAAGCTCAGAAGCAGGTAGAGTCAGTTTGCTAACAGCAGTCTGCACAGGTCACAATGCTAACAAGGCAGAAATGTGCTGCCTGGATCATCGGTGCCATCCACTCAGAAAAAGAGACAGTAGCGTAACGTTATATGGGCTCGCTATGGCGAGGAAGACTTGGACAGTATGCAGAGAGAATATCAGTTTTGCAGAGAGAATTGTTTATAACTGAGACTGATGATGAGTGAACATTGTTGAATAATAAAACATGATTTCTTAATACTCCTGAAGCCAGAAATCAGCTTAAATCCATCTGTGACGGATGCCTGCAGCGTCTCTCCCTCCGTCTGGCCGTGAAATTAGATCCCACTTCTTCTGTTTCTCTCTCCTTATAATTAAAAGTACTGAATGCTGATTGCCTGCTTCCTAAGCCCCCCTTTCATATGCAGGCTAATGTGGAATGAGTTTAGTGGTGGAGGCAAGGCTGTAAAGCAGCTGTGAATCAGTGTTGAGGTCCTACCGGCCCTGCTGTTCAATTCAGTCTTCAGACAGAAATTTTTGAATTGGGGCACATTTTGTAAAATGGGTAAAAAAGTGTTTCCTTTCACTTCTAATCCTCTTTCCTCATGTCTACCCTCTCTTCTGGTTTCTTTTATCTTCAGATGCTTTCATTCACTCAGCCAGATGCTTTCAGTTATAATAGGTGACATTTTTCTAATAATAAATGTCAGATCAAACTATATGCAGCAATCATATACTGCTGTGCCGTGATATCATGGTCACCCGCCCAAGCCAATCACAAACCGAGCATGGCCTCAGCTTGCTAGCCTGAACCACCCAGCTGCTACGTTAGCACCACAGAAACAGACAACAACTAACTGTAATATCTCTTTAAATACATTTATGATCACAGTGACACATTGGAGCCGATCCCAGCTGGCGGGGTACGCCCCGAAGAGGCCGCCAGTCCATCGCAGGGCACATAGAGATAGACAGCCATGCACACTCACATTCACACCTACGGATAATTTAGAGTCATCAATTAACCTGAAGTGCATGTCTTTGGACTGTGGGAGGAAGCTCGAGAACCCAGAGAAAACACACGCTAACGCGGGGAGAACATGCAAACTCTACGGAGAAGAGTCCCAAGCTGGATTTGAACCTGCGACCCTCTTTGTGTGAGGCGAGAGTGCTAACCACTACACCACCTATTACAGTGTGTGTTATTAAATGTTGAATGCAAAACAACGGGAGAGGTTCGACTCAGCAGCAGGTGATGATTGATTAGCATGTTCTCCCCTGTGTGTGTGTGTGTGTGTGTGTGTGTGTGTGTGTGTGTGTGTGTGGTGTGTGTGTGGGTGATTGATGTCCCTCGGTGTTGCAGTGGAGTTGCCCCCCCCCCCTTTTTATTGCTCATTGTTACATAACAGCCTCCACTGCAGAAGAAGAGCACTGCAGAGGTCCTGACACACACATTAGTTTTTACTCTGTATGCTCGCAGCTCGGTGAGCACTTCAAATGCGTTTACATTTGAATCATTTATTTGATCGATACAAAGACAGCACAAGGTGTTCAGAGGATAACACTATTTTTCTTTACAGCTTGGGTCTTATTTTCATTTTATTGGTCAGTTTGTTCTTCCCTTGGTTATGGTAACATTTAACTCACCAGTCTCAACAACCTTGGACAGCTTTGCAACACACAAAATCTCCATCTTAATGAGTCATTCACCACAGGGAGATTGGATAACAGCTTAAAGGTGCAGTAGGCCATGTGTGCCAGATGCAGCTGCCAACTCCTCACTAAGGATCGTAGCTATTGGCCGGCCTAAAAGTCGCTAAATGACAGACGGCATCACGTAATTTACATAATTGACCATGTGCTTGAAATTGTATTGGACACTGTAGGGCAATGTTTTTTTGTTTTTTAGTTTCTTTTTGTTTCTTTTCTTTCTTTACCTTTGATTCCCGCCCCTGTCTCTTTTTTTGTGTGTACAGTTTAATCTGAGACATGATGAACTAGCCAGCTAGATGTTTGCTTACGTCACAGAGAGGCGCACACTGTGGACGAGGTGAGTAAGTGACAGAGGCTGAGTGGGTGAAATGCAGTGATTCATTTGCAGTGTGGACGCAGAGGGGTGAACATCTCCTGCTGTGACTGCAGTGAGGAGGGACTGCTGTGGACCAGGACTGGGGAGGGGTCCATGGCAGCATCCACTGCTTGTTAAAACGATACGTGCTTTTAGGTCCGAGTCTTCAAAAGTCTCCAAAACACGAGAAAAAGTTGCTAGATTTGTCACTAGTCCTTGAAAAAGGGGTCTGAAAAGTCGCTAAATATAGTGACAAAGTTGGCCTTGTCTCACTTTTTTTTTTTTTAAATCATGAATCACTGTATCCTCGCAAATGCCCCTATACTGCAATACAGTAAAAAAGACATTTAAATCCTTCCAACAGTCCACCTCGCACATGTCCAGACTGGAGGGAATCAGAAGTAGTTTTACTCTACAGACAATCTCATTTTAATCTGTACCATCTCAGCTGTGTCTCACGTAACAGCAACCTGAAATGAAGCATTTCTTTATGCTACAAGTCTATTTTTTATTTCATGTGTAAATGGGAGGTTGATGCCCAATTAAAAAAAAAATACTGAATAATGTTTTTATCCACAATTTGCAACTGGCAGAGCAGAAAGTGGATCTTTATCTAATCATAATCAACCTTTGTGTAGCCTCACTCAAATGAAGTCAAAGAGATCTGACGTCCAGCCCGCTACAGTTTTCTAATGAGCTGAAATTATTTTTACACTTCTCAACTCATGGGCTGGCCTTTGCCAGTGCATCGTCCAGTATGCTGCGACCAAAGTCTGCTTATTCAGTGCATTATGATTAAAGGTGGACAGTAACCATGGCAACGCTCTATGTCGGCGTTGCATAAGCAGAGAGAGGAGACCCCAGTGACTCAGTGTGTGTTTGTGTGTTGCAGATTGTGACCTAAAGGTGGTTTTATTATTCAAACATTTTTCTCTCTTGAGGAACTCTTGATAACTTGCTGTCTGTCATTCATTTAACTTTTATTCATTCAGGGAGATGTAAAGCTACAGCGGGTAGAGATGGACAAAATATGATTTTTAGTTAGTAAGTTATTCAAAACGGTCTCTATATCCTGACAGTAGTGCATGAGACAGGTCATCTGAAAGAGATCATGTTTGTCTGGTGTCCTCCGGTGTCTCTGGTGTCCTCCGGTGTCTATAGTGTCCACGGTGTCTACGGTGCTCCTAATGACATCTGCAGGATTTCACAGGCTGTAGCAAAACAACCCGTCAGAGCTGTTCTGGAGTCTGCCGTCTCTGAGCAGCTGTCAATCATTCACCAACTCCAACCAAACAGTCAAACTAGGCAGCGCTGATCAAATATGAATCAATACTCTGTTACTGTGATGTCTATTTCTCTCCTCAAATGTTTTCAGAAACATCTTGTAGTTACTGTTTAGCTGTAAAATGAGGTTTGTAACCCTTCAGCCATGTTGAGGTCTGTTGAAGAAATTCCAAGCACCGCCCACCAGGCATCGCACAGCCAATAGGAATGCTCTCTCTGAAATGACCTGTGATTGGCCAAAGTCTCCCGTCTCTCACAGCCTCAGTCACTTATTCACCTCGTCCACTGTGTGCGCCTCTCTATGACGTAAACAAACATCTAGCTGGCTAGTTCATCATGTCTCAGACTAAACACCAAAATACAGAACGGAGTGGGAATCAAACCCTGAATTAAAAACAAACAAACAGACAAAAAAACCTAAGTAACTCTGCCAGAGTGTCACTTTTGGGTCACTTTTGCTGGTCCCAAGCCCAGATAAAGGAGGGGGGTTGGAACAGTGCCATTAAAACAAACAAGAATGACAAAAGAAAGGTCATTTGCAGCTATAAACATATTTAGGGTGCTTTTTACTCACTTTTTGTCTCTCACAACTTTACTTGTCTGACCTACAGCATCCATTACAATTTCAAGTACATTGTCAATTATGCAAATTAAGTGATGACATCATTTAGCGACTTCTAATGACTTCTAGTAAGCCAATAGCAACTTTCCTTACTGAGCAGTTGGCAACACTGCCTGTCCCAGGCTAGATTTATTAAAGCCTGAAAACAGAGCCATGAGGAGGTGCACACGTCTAGTTTTCTCAACACTTGAATTGCAATATGCTCAAAGATTATTATGGGATTTTTGCCCAATAATGCCAAAAATATACTGCCTCCTCTGACTTTCAGAGTGAGTGGTTCATTTCCATCAGTGCCCTGCTTCACATTCACAGTTACACTCAGTCTGCTGCTAGTGGTGGAGGAAGTAGTCACATCCTTTACTGAAGTACCACACTGTGAATGTACACTACTTCAAGTAGAAGTCCTACTTTCAAACCAGACAAACCAGACAAATCAGCAAAATCTTTGATTGATGTGTGTTTGGATGTGTGTGTGTGTGATCTTTCAAACAAAACTGGCAGATGTGTTGAGTTTGTGATTAAAACTTAGATCAGGCCGACAGGCTGCGGTTGTGTAATCACGACTGTAGCCAGACATTTCCTTGTTTGGAAACGTCGTCTACTTCACGCTGTAATGGATTTACTACCACAGCAACTCCTCTGATGTAAAACACCAGACTCACCACAAACAGGCCCGTTTAATGATGTTTGTTCATTCATTATTCACAACTGTGTTGTTCTGCCTGTGATTAAATCCTGGTTTCATGCTGAGTCGTGCATAGAAAGAGTTTTCATTACATAACAGAATTGATGTGAGAGAGATAAGAAAAAAAGTAGATATCTATATCTACATATATGCTATATGCTTTTTAAAAAATACTTTTATTGCAAATTTATTGAGTTCGTCTATGATATCTGCAATGTATCTATCTATCTATCTATCATCTATCTTTCATACATATGCATAAAGCAGCATATTTGTCCACTCCTATGTTGATCAGGGTATTAAATCTTCCTTCTACCTATATTTTGAGCAGATGAAATGGATTATCTATGGATAATAATGGGATTAATCATGATTAAATATTTTAATCTCATGACAGTCCAAGAGAAACGAACGTGTAATTTCTATTTCAAAGTCCATAAGACTCATAAATGTAATTTCTCTTATATGTTTTCCGGTCTTTTATTGATCAGAGCTGACAGAGCATGGGAGCGCGCTGTGGTGACGTCAGCAACAGGTGAGCTGAGCCCCCCCGCGGACGCTCGTGCCTGCTGTCGCGCCCCCCCCCCCCCCCCCCCAGCTCGTGCTGGTACTGTACATCCTCGTGTCCTCACAGCAACGCACGGAGCTCGAGAGGCTGCACTGCTGCACGAGACTGCAGCATCACGAGCTCGAGCCTCTCACCGCGAGCAGACAGCTGACGGCGGACAGACGGCGGCCAGGTAGGAAAACGCTCCTTTATTTCTGCTACTCCAGCGTGGACGTGGACGACCTCTACGTCAGTTAACGTGTTCGTTTTAATGTGAAATTCAGTCATCAGACACCAGAAACGTCCGGCAGCTAGCAGGTTAACGCCGTTTAAAGACGACACAGGACGCGTTTCAGGGGAGACTTCAGCTCCACAGCAAAACCGATCGAAGGAAATCAACTTTATTACAGACTAAACGTTTCGACACCAGCTGCGTTTCATCAGAGACAAACCGATCTGAGACTCATCCTCTAAATAACCTCCTCTAGTCGAGACCTGATCAGTGTAGACTGGAAACAATAAGCTGCATGTAGGCTGGGTAAATAATCATACATCATTTATTATTATTATTATTATTATTATAACAGTAATATAATGAGAAAATTTGAAGTAGAGATAAATGCTGTAACATGTATCACAATGTCAATGGTAAACACATCCAAATATAAACATTTAAATAATTTAAAGCACAGTGGGTAGCCATGGAGCACTTTTAAAAAGTTATTTTTATAAAATCATCACTTTATCCTGACAGCTGTGCATGAGACAGGTAATCTGAGTAATCATGTGCCTCTGTATCCTCTGTCCTAACGGCATCTACACGATTTCACAGACCGGAGGAAAACAACCGGTCAGAGCTGATCTGGGGTCTGTATTACACAGCAGGATGCAGGGTTTGTAACTTCAGGGTTAACCCTGATTTTATACCACCTACCAACGTGGCTGAAGGGGTAGATCTCCATGGTGACTGGTGCTGAGCCCCTGACCTGATCCAGAGCAGGTTATGTTCCAGATAAGAGATTAGCTGGTATAAAATCACTGACTACTGACCAATGACAGCTCGGTACACAGATCGGATGACATATTACACAAATATGAAGAAGTTTAAGTCATAATCGTGGCTGAAAACAGCACAGTTTAAACTGACTAAACTGGATTTATGCTGTGAGTGTTTACCGCTTTGAATTATGTTTTGATATTTGTTTTTTACTTGCTGTCATGTCCGTTTCACACCGCTGGAGTCGTGGATGCAGCTGAAAGAAGGCTGAAATCGTCACACATGCCAAGTCATTGATAAAGGCAGTGGGTGGGGTTGGGTAGGAGGGAGTTTAGGGGAAAATACCAGAATACCGAAGCACAATCATTTACATTTGTGCTTGTATATTTCTGTACACCTGATTTTACTCCCAGTAAATTATTACAGAAAAACATCAGGTGGTGTCTTTAGAGCTTTGACTTGTGATTTGTTTTAGCTACAGCTTGCTGGTGTTTTTATGTTTTTATATCTGGAGTTAAGTTGCTGGCAGCTAATGTGTTTCAACTACTTAAAATGTTGAATTTGATATTATGAATTAAAAGAGTGGCTCTGAGTTTTCGCTGAGTGTTTTTGAGCTTTCTATTTCATGAGGATTGCAGTCGCAAAACAGTAGGTTGATAGTTTTTTGAGCACTTGGTCTATTTTTATCATGAGTTGAGGTCGGCCGATTAATCAGGCTGATTATTTGACATTTTTTCATAATCTGCATTGGCCAGTGCCTGAGCATGTTAAGCCGATTTGCGAGCTGGCACATCTGCGGGCAGCCCAGTGTTGTTGCTGTAAAACACTCACAATTCAGTCAATAAAACTGCCATCCTATTGAGCTGTTATATTTTATCAGATGGAGATTAAAAAACAAACAAACAAACAAACAAACAGTCAAAGATATCAGCAAAAAAAATCAGCATCATGTGTCTGTCATCGGCTGTCCTGATTCTATGAAAAAGTTGGCATCGGCCATAAAAAACCCGTATCGGTCGACTTCTAATCATGAGTGTCTGCTGAGATCATTGTTAGTCTTTGTCTTTCTTTTTAAACAGTGACGAGGCTGCAGTCGTGGCTCAGCAGCTAATGTTGTCATATACTGTTAATTGTTCTGTCAGTGATGAGCTCTGACTGCGTTTCTTCAGATGGTTGATTTAGAGACATTGTTGTGATTTTTTTTGCAATTGTTTGACTGAATGATGAATCATGTTTCTGTCAGACTGCTTTATTGTTACTATCCCATAGATCAATACAGATCAATAGGGGACTACACACTGACAGAGCCTCTGCTGCTGTTCAACAAAGATGGTTTGCCGTCCCGATATATTTATCCATTTAGCCTGCAGCCAAGGTCAGTTCACAGACCTACAGCTGTGTGAGGAATAATGGATGTGAATGGTGAGGTATGCTGTGGTTTTTCTGGTCACCACGGGGAGCAGCGATCCCTGAAAGTCCCAGCTTGACATCTGGACAGATGCTCACAGTAAAAGAGCACGTGTACGTCTAAGCAGGGCAGTTTGTTTGCTCACAGTTTGAGAGTCATTCAATCCCACTGACAAACTGATAATACATCATCATCAGCGTCTTTGCTCTAAAATCCAGGTTTGGGAGGCATTTCTCCTGCCCTGATCTGGTGCTGCAGATCAGAAAAGGTAGAAATGTGGAGAAGCTTAGACAGCAATCCGTCTGCTTTATGTTGCATATATTTATGATACAAAAGTACTAGTGGTGGGGAAACAATCTGAGTCGCTTACGTGTTTTTTTTTACGCTTTTGAAATAGATTTTTTTAATGCCAGAATCGAAATATTTGCTTCATTCGAGTCTATGCAGACATAGAAGGAAGTTATCACATTTATTATTGCAGTCTGAAAAACGTGACGTTATATCCAGCTGGTCCACCTTAAGGGAGTCTGAACCAGAGTTACAGATACAGGAAGCTGAGTCCCGTCTTGAGCGGAGGAGTTGTAGCTTGTAGCCTCGTAGCATTTATTCACCAACAAATAAACTATACACACACTGTCTGCTACAGCTACGTTCACAGCTGTAACACCACCAACAAACACACACTCACCACCACATACGTGGTCTGTCGGACGCTCGCTAAAGTCATGCTGTGCTGACAGACTGTATGTGTTTGACAATGGCAGGCACGACGCCTCCAGCAGCGCTACAGCTGCTAACGTAGTACAAACACACATACATGTTTTGTCGAACAATTGCTAGGTTACGCCGGGCAGACACAGCTGACAGCTTGTTAAACTAAACTAAATGATGTGGTGATGATGGCGGACTTACTGGGAATTACTGGGAAAGTGGCTGCATGTCCACGACACTGCACACAGCACCATGGCTGCTACAGTAACTCTCCTGATGGTGAACTGGAGACAGTGAACGCAGCACTGTGGCTGCTACAGTAACTCTCCTGATGGTGAACCGGAGACAGTGAACGCAGCACTGTGGCTGCTACAGTAACTCTCCTGATGGTGAACCGGAGACAGTGAACGCAGCACCGTGGCTGCTACAGTAACTCTGCTGATGGTGAACCGGAGACAGTGAACGCAGCACCATGGCTGCTACAGTAACTCTCCTGATGGTGAACTGGAGACAGTGAACGCAGCACTGTGGCTGCTACAGTAACTCTCCTGATGGTGAACCGGAGACAGTGAACGCAGCACCGTGGCTGCTACAGTAACTCTCCTGATGGTGAACTGGAGACAGTGAACGCAGCACCGTGGCTGCTACAGTAACTCTCCTGATGGTGAACTGGAAACAGTGAACGCAGCACCGTGGCTCCTCCAGTAGCTCTCCTGGTGCACCGCTGCATGTGACACATTAATGTTGTCGGTAAACGGTTAGAAATCAGTTAACGAGGATCGGTTAACATATTTTTTTTTCAAAATTAGCATCCCTAGTCTCCATGTTTTTTTATCGTCCTACAACCTGAAAAACTTCTAGAAAGATGTGATAGTTTGGGTGTTTCTTTTGGGGAATATTGCAGTAACCATAATGGCGTCGAGCACATGTTGAAAGCCTCAGGTGGGCTTCTGTCTCTCTCGTCTGCAGCACAGCAGCTTGAGTTGATTGTCTCACCTAAAGGCACCACAAAGCTCCAGCTGTCAACCAACCAACCAACCGTCTGACCTTTCTGCTACTGACGTGTCCACAAAAGTTTATTAGGATGTGTTTTTTTATTGTGACTGTTGTTTTTCTCACAGGAAAATTGGGAAGAAAACAAAGTAAACAAGTTTTATACAAATTATAGGCAGATTTTGAGCAATAAAGGTGGAATTAAAAGCTCTCTGAATCAGAATTCCCATGTGTATTGTTTTCAAAAGGAGCTTTCTAAGTCTTGTTTTAATTTTAAGTTAATTAAATTGGATGTATTTGTGTAAATGAATATTCCCACAGGCTGGTCCTCTGATGTGGTTTATTTCCTTCTCACTGAGGCTGTTTAGTGGCAGTGATGATGACAACATATAACGAGCAGTTTAATGAATAAATCAATATGTTGGTTGGCTTATCATTAATCTGCCATGACTCATTAACACTGATGCTCAAGCATTCTTCTTCATAACATGGCAGTGTGGTCTCTGCTGTCTGGTTTGTGTTGAGACAGAAAAACAGAAGAGAACAAGCTGTTCATTGCTGAGAAATCCCGACTGGACTGTGAAAAGAAAAACTATTGCTGTAAGTTTGGGTGTCAATTGTGTTTTTTTAGTTGGATTTTAAAGGCTGCATTAATGTTGAGATGTAGAAACTAAGCAGCAGCTACCAACATCCCTAAAAGAATTATGTACAGTAACAAATGTTTTGAAAGATCAGTGCCAACACTGCATTAATTATTCCTGCAATATTGGCGTAATATTACGACTTGCTGCTGGTTGGCGTCTAAAACTATGTGGTTGTTGTTGGGGAAAGACTGTCATGCTAGATGTCTGCTTTCCTGCTTTCTGACATAAATTTGATAATAACAAATGTGGTGGGTTGTGACTTGGTTGAAATGTTTTCTATTAATGCTTTCTAGTTTACGCTTGAGTTTACATATTTGTTTTAAGAGTAATTTATCACCATTTATTCAGCGACAAATAAACTGTACACACACTGTCTGCTACAGCTATAACGCCACCAACAAACCCACACTCACCGTATGGTCACTCAGACATACGGTCTGTCGGAAACTCGCTGAAACTCGCTGAAGTTTCACTCCAGTGGGCACGAAGCCACCGGCAAGGCTAGCAGCTAGCAGCTGCTAACGTAGCACAAACACACACTGTTTGTTAGACAGTCTCTATCGTTAATCCGGGCAGACACACACCTGACAACCTGCTAAGCTAAACTAAATGTGCGATGGAGAGTTACTGCTACAGTAACTCTCCTGATGGTGAACTGCTGA
Organism: Pterois miles; assembly: GCA_947000775.1. Lineage (NCBI taxonomy): Eukaryota > Metazoa > Chordata > Actinopteri > Perciformes > Scorpaenidae > Pterois > Pterois miles. Next base: position 4,205,878 of record CAMQGK010000110.1, on the reverse strand, counting down.
CTCAGTTGTCTGTTGTGCTCGTATACTGCAGCTGGCGCACCGCTGCAAGAGAGGCACAAACCGTGTTGGTTAAAGGTTAATAGTCGGTTAATGAGGGTCGTTATCGGTTAAGAGAACTTTTCAAAATTAGCATCCCTAACTATGAGACACCAGCACATGCCTGGTGGCGTTGGTGTTGTTATCTATGGTGTGATGTGTTTGGACAGAGTTAACAGCCGAGAGCTGACTGGTCTGGATACAGAGGGCTGCATTGTTGTATGGTACCGTCTCCTCTGTCTCTATCCCTCTCTCCATCTATCTAATATCTATCTAGAGACTGACTATAATAATGATAAGGGATTATCATTTTATAATGATAATTTGGAGCCGCTTTAAATAAATCATTTTTTTTTCTCACTCTGAATTTAATTATTCGTAGGAGAACATCCTGAACTGTCAACATTTTCTGTTTATTTGCAGCAGTCAATACGCTGTCTGTGGCTTACAGATGACTGGCCAGAAGTACTTCTGTAGAGAGTCGCGTACATTGTTAAATGCCACTCTTGCAAACCGTTAATGTTCATAGGGCTGTTGCGGTGAAGGTATTTCTCCTGTGGTGGTAATGATTGGTGCAACAGTATGCAGTATTATTGCAACTTTTTTTTTGCAAATTTCTTTATCCATCCTGATTTTAGTGCCATATAAATAAACTTTATTGTTAGGCTATGATTAGGTATATTGATGCTTTTTAAATGACAAAGGTGACCAGTTTAAAACAAGTGAAATACTTGTTTATTGTTAAATGCAGAACACAGAAGAGCAATGAGTACATGCTCAGGATGTTTATTCATTTCTCCTCCGTTGTTGTTGTTGTTCAGCACTTTTAACCAACATGTAGGATGTGATGGTTCGTCATTGTGGAGCTTTATCCAGAGTTGAACAATTATCAGCTGTCGATGACCGAAAAAAATACCAAACATGCAGCGTTCAGTGCAGAATAGATGCCCAGCGCCTCATCACGCTGCTGCTGTTTGCAGCATAGTGTAAATATGCAGAACTCCCATTGCAAAGAATTCAGTCAAAGAAAAAATGTGACCATAGCGGTTGTTGTGTGTTCATGCATATTCCCAGGAAGGAGGATCTTACGTGTGCAATTTCATCTGCACGTGCATTTCATGATGGATGGTTAGCTGCACGGTGGGCATGTAGCACTGGCGCCTCACAGCGAGAGGGTTTGAATCCGGCTTGAGGCCCTTCTGTGTGGAGTTTGCATGTTCTCCCGTGTTAGTGTGAGTTTTCTCCTGTCTACGGCTTCCTCTTCAAAGCCGTCCAGGGTGTACCCCGCCTTCACTCCATCCAGCTGGATTGCCCAGCACCCCTGACCCCTAACAAAGTGGTGCAATAATGATGGAGATCTACAGCCCTCTGACTGCAACCTGTCCAGGTAAACTCGCCCCCCAATGTCAGCTGGACAGCACGCCCCCTCACCCAAACGAACATCACGGGATGGATGGATGGTTACGTGGTACGATTATTTGGAAGAGAGAACACCAAATTGGTTCAGTAAGTTAAAATGAAAGTGGATGAATTCTTTTCCTCCTTGTCTGAGCAAAGAGCTGATGGTGTTGTGTTATATCCAAGAGATAATTTTTTCTCCTCCCCGTCTACTTTGACTTCGTGTGTGGAGCCTCCAGGCGAAACAGTGATGTCCGGCCCTGTGGGACTGGTGGCAGCTGTGCAGCTCTGTCAGAGCCCAGTTCCTGCGATAATGATAGTTTGCGTCCTATCGATTCATTTCTCTACCGCTGATCTATCTGTATTTATCCGTCTATGTCTTTTTCCTTGTGTTGTCTGCATATTCTGGGGCGATATGTTTTCTCCTTCAATGTCATGTATTTTGCTGCATCATCTTTCACACCGAACACACACTTGCACTGTCAAGGCAGTCTCCAGCACTGTGCATACTGTAAGTATTCAGCTATGTGATTGCTTTTGTCGTCACTGCCAGCGCTCTCCTAGCTTTATCCAGGCTGTCTGGGACAAATCACATTCAGCTGCAGGATCTGCTGCTGGGTATCTCCGGCAAAAAGAGCTGCGTGTTGGGACCTCAGTAACTCTGGTGTATTTACTTCTAGCTTGTGTCATTTAACATGCAAAGCAATGCTTTCGTTGATACTTAACAGTATATTTAAAGTGTTTTTGACATTCACATATTTCTTTCTCAGCACTGCCCTGCTTCACATTCATACATCTAACAGTCATACTCAATGGGATCATTAAAGTTTAATCTAATCTTATGTGCTTAATCACTTCCTGAAACCACAGTCGTGTAGCTCCAGAGGAGCAGTAGGGATTAAGTGCCTGGGTTAAAGGGTACTCCGCAAACTCTCTGGGGATTCAAGCCAGTAACAAGCTGCTGCTGTCACTGTGGGAAGAAAACCTTCAAACAGAATCTGTAAAAGTGCCAGTTAGCTGACGAACCACGTCGCATTCGTCAGACGTTTTCTGTCTGTCTGCTGCCGAGTTTGTGCTCAATTTACCTTTTGCTGTTATTTTCCCTTCTTGTCCTGAGATGACTGCAGTGGGAGAGAGACAGAGATAAATGCATTATATATGGGTGTTGTTATAACATTATTCACATGCAAACACACAGGCGCAGGCACATAAACACACCTAACTGCCGATATGAGTGTTGTCATTGTCATTTATTCTACATGGGCCAGTTGAATTAGATGGACACTGTTTCTATCACTTTTCTACTTAAAACACCTTTAATAACTTGGTTAAACCTGGAATAGAGCTGAAATCTGACTACTTTTTGATTTATTAATAGATCTATCTGTATGGTGGCACTGTATGGTTAGAGACTCTCTTCTTACTCTGACTTCTTTGAGAAATGTGAATTGCTTTATTGTTTTGCAATGTTTTCATGGCATTGCACCTCACCAGCTGGTGTGTACAAGAAGCTGGTAATTCATATTGTTCAAGTTGCACAATGGTGTGTCATACTTACATGGTCGTGTGATTCTTTACTACAGATTGTGGTCTTGTTTTATGAGCTTGCATTATATTGTGTACATAGTCAGTTTGTATGTAGTTCCTGGATCGCTCTGCAAATAATGAAATCGTAACTTTTTTGATGAGCATCCAAAACGGTTCCTCTCCCACAAATATACACACTTAGTGGCCACTGTCTTAGGTGCAATCTTTTGCAATAAAATACAGCCAGGGTTTACATTAGCTGTAATATGCCAGCTTATGCAGGATATCACATGTGGTTGTCTGGCAGATATTATCAATGGCCAAAATGTTTGTTGGGAAATATGCCATATAAATAAATAAATTGATTAATAGCATTTTAAATTGCCTAATATTGTGTGACCTAAAAGATAAGTTTCCAAGACAAGTTAAATTACATACAGCCCTGGCTCTGTAAATGGGCAACAACGTGGCTCAGACCAAGCCACTAGTTACTGAATTTTTCTTTGTTTTTTTTTTGTTTTGTTTTTTTTTTTTGAATATTACAATTGAAATTTCTATTGAGGTTTTGAATGAAGCTTTGAATGTCTGTCTTTTTATTACATGTTTTGACCGCAGTGAAAATGTTATTTTTGAATGGCTGGACAGAGCATTTCAAACTAAGCTGAATATTTTGTTAGATATTTTACAAACAAAGTAGGTACTTAGTAGGCAAATGTGTTCCTTGGTGGTGACATCTCTACATTACAGAAGAAAAGGCAGGACTTCAAGCAAGGCGTTTCAGGCGGTTCAGTAACAGTGTTTCTGTTGGAGAGAGTAACTCCATTTGGCATGAACTTTGTGGGCTTTGTAACTTTACATGTACAAAAAACTATATAACACACAAAGGGAAAGGGAAAAAGCACAAAAGCATAATGGGTCCTCTAACAATAGTCTGGCCCTGCATTCACCTCTCGGCTCCCTGTATGCTGTGAGGGAACACTCCATGTGAATAGGTGCCACATTTCAATTGTACCTGTCAGGTTATAATTTAATTCTTGACAGGGACACGAGGCAGTCGGTGATCCTGTCGGATGTAATGGAGCTGAGCAGCCGAGTGAAACATGACAGATTGGTAACCTGTCCTCTACCCAGCTGCCTCGGTTCCCCACGTCACCCACAGATGAAGATGTAAGACAGCTCAGCTCCAGCTCCTGTCATGTTTTCATGGTGCATGTATGGCTACAGCTGTGTTCAGATCAGACCCACTGTATGAACCAGAAAGGCTTTAAAATTTTAGTTTTTGCATTTCTTTTCATTAAATCTTGAAAAACTGACTGATCTTGGGCTTGTTGTCAGTCCAGCTTGCTATTGGTGCATTGCAGTTTGTTGTTGGCTGGTTGAAGCCAGAGAGATGCTTCTGATCAACTTTCAACATCTAAACTGATGGAAACTCTTCCCAGACTGACTGCAGGCCTTAATGGTTCCTTACTTCATGATGCATTGCATTCTCACAGTTTGTTGTAAACAAGAGTCTCAGACTTCTCTGCTCTGTTTAAAGCAAATTCATTTCAACCCACTTTAGATGAAATCAGTTTAGATGAATTTACGGCTTATCAGACTATAAATGAGACCAGAATTAATGCCACACCGACTCTCTCGCTGGCTCTCTTCTTCACCGTCTCCTCCTGGCGAGGTGGCCGCCTGGCTGCTGCTCTACCAAGGAGGTAGATAGACATGTTGCTGAGGTCCAACATTTGAAATGTTTTGGAGGTGCACTGTCCACCAGCACCAGCTGCTCTCACGTCATTTCCCCAGCACCACCACCGGGCTGCACTGTGATTCGTTTATTTCTCTAATGGGATGTTTCTTGTTTTTTTTTTTTCAAGCTGAAAGTTGTGTGCTCACATTGTCTGGACCTGCTGACCAATCAGCTTCAGTTAGGAAATGGCTCAAATGAATAGGGAATATCAGGTCAAGTGACGGCAGTTTTATTTGTATAGCCCAAAATTACAAATCACAATTTTTCCAAAGGGGCTTTACTTCTGTACAGGATATGACATCCTCTGTGTATCCTGTACAATGGAAGAAAACTCAGGTAGAGCAACAGAGGAGGGATCCCCTTCCAGGATGGACAGACGTGCAATAGATGTTCTGTGTACAGAATAACAACATAATGAAAATACAACTTAAGCAATCCATATAACAAAAATGAATACAGTGTAATGTGAACGTAATTGAGTGAGACGGTGGATCCAGGAAAATGTCAGTCAGCTTTCCAGCATTGCAAAACAGATAGAGCCAAAGCAACGCAACCTCCTCTCCACCTGCCATATATATAGAGCCAGAACAACATGACCTCCTCTCCACGCCATATATATATATAGAGCCAGAACAACATGACCTCCTCTCCACGCCATATATATATATAGAGCCAGAGCAACATGACCTCCTCTCCACGCCATATATAGTATATAGAGCCAGAACAACATGACCTCCTCTCCACGCCATATATATATAGAGCCAGAACAACATGACCTCCTCTCCATGCCATATATATAGAGCCAGAACAACATGACCTCCTCTCCACGCCATATATATATATAGAGCCAGAGCAACATGACCTCCTCTCCACCCATATATATATATAGAGCCAGAGCCACCTGACCCCCTCTCCACACCATATATATATATAGAGCCAGAGCAACATGACCTCCTCTCCACGCCATATATATATATAGAGCCAGATCAACATGACCTCCTCTCCACGCCATATATATATATAGAGCCAGAGCAACATGACCTCCTCTCCATGCCATATATATATAGAGCCAGAGCAACATTCCTCCTCTCCATGCCATATATATATAGAGCCAGAGCAACATGACCTCCTCTCCATGCCATATATATATAGAGCCAGAACAACATGACCTCCTCTCCATGCCATATATATATAGAGCCAGAGCAACAAGACCTCCTCTCCATGCCATATACAGTATATAGAGCCAGAACAACATGACCTCCTCTCCACGCCATATATATATAGAGTCAGAACAACATGACCTTCTCTCCACACCATATATATAGAGCCAGAACAACATGACCTTCTCTCCACACCATATATATATAGAGCCAGAGCAACATGACCTCCTCTCCATGCCATATACAGTATATAGAGCCAGAACAACATGACCTCCTCTCCACGCCATAGAGCCAGAGCAACATGACCTCCTCTCCATGCCATATACAGTATATAGAGCCAGATCAACATGACCTCCTCTCCACGCCATATATATAGAGCCAGAACAACATGACCTCCTCTCCACGCCATATATATAGAGCCAGAACAACATGACCTCCTCTCCACGCCATATATATATGAGCCAGAACAACATGACCTTCTCTCCACACCATATATATAGAGCCAGAGCAACATGACCTCCTCTCCATGCCATATACAGTATATAGAGCCAGAACAACATGACCGCCTCTCCACGCCATATATATAGAGCCAGAACAACATGACCTCCTCTCCACACCATATATATAGAGCCAGAACAACATGACCTCCTCTCCACGCCATATATATAGAGCCAGAACAACATGACCTCCTCTCCATGCCATATACAGTATATAGAGCCAGAACAACATGACCTCCTCTCCACGCCAGATATATAGAGCCAGAACAACATGACCTCCTCTCCACGCCATATATATAGAGCCAGAGCAACATGACCTCCTCTCCATGCCATATATATATAGAGCCAGAACAACATGACCTCCTCTCCACGCCATATATATAGAGCCAGAGCAACATGACCTCCTCTCCATGCCATATATATATAGAGCCAGAGCAACATGACCTCCTCTCCATACCATATATATAGAGCCAGAGCAACATGACCTTCTCTCCACTCCATATATATATATAGAGCCAGAACAACATGACCTTCTCTCCACGCCATATATATAGAGCCAGAGCAACATGACCTCCTCTCCATGCCATATAAAGTATATAGAGCCAGAGCAACATGACCTCCTCTCCACGCCATATATATAGAGCCAGAACAACATGACCTCATCTCCACGCCATATATATATAGAGCCAGAACAACATGACCTCCTCTCCATGCCATATACAGTATATAGAGCCAGAACAACACAACTTCCACTCCACACCAGATAGATAGAGCTAGAGCAACACAACCTCCTCTCCACACCAGATAGATAGAGCCAGAGCAACACGACCTCCTCTCCACACCAGATGGATAGAGCCAGAGCAACATGACCTCCTCTCCACACCAGATGGATAGAGCCAGAGCAACATAACCTCCTCTCCACACCAGATGGATAGAGCCAGAGCAACATGACCTCCTCTCCACACCAGATGGATAGAGCCAGAGCAACATGACCTCCTCTCCACACCAGATGGATAGAGCCAGAGCAACATGACCTCCTCTCCACACCAGATGGATAGAGCCAGAGCAACATGACCTCCTCTCCACACCAGATGGATAGAGCCAGAGCAACATGACCTCCTCTCCACACCAGATGGATAGACAGATGTGTTTGACCCACATATTGTCAAGTCCTTGGTCCTTGGCCTCAGCAGAGTAGAAAGGGACACTTTGTTCACTGAACACTTTCTCAACAATCAGTCATTTTGGGAAAAGTAGAACAAGGTTTAGTGGAAACTGGAGCAGTTGTGACAAACACTCTTTTCTTGTTTTCCTGGGTCAGTAGCAGAGATTCAGAGCTGCTTTGCACCCTGTAACAACAATATGCAACTGTTATTAACCAGTGATTATTTGGCATCTTGTCCATTGTTGTGGACAATGATATGCTGTTGCCTCTGCTGGCCTTCTAGGTAACACTTTATAATAACCATCATTTATAAATTGTAAATTGGTAGTTAATTAAATGTAGTTAATGTTTTTTTACTGTCTTAAACAATTAAATTCTAATTAATAATGTTTATAATTAATTATTAGTAATGCTGTAATTTCTGTTACTTAATCATTAGCTTGTGTAAGATGAAATTATTAATTTATAAATTATATATTGTATCAGAGCTGATAAGAGATGATAACACTTATAGTCTGATTACATTATTAAACTATTTAGATAACAGTTTATTAAAAATAATTTCTTTAAGGTTTACAAATATATTTATCATTAATATATATTATATTATATTAATGCTTAAATTTAAGTGTTTGAAGTGTGAAATACTGGATGAGAATTTCTCAAAACAGCTCAGTGTGCTTGTAGGAGGGGATGCACAGTACAGGAGGTGGTCTGAATATCAACACTCATCCTTTAATCCCTCCACAGTACAGATGAAGTGAAGCCCTGTTGTCAAGGGCACCATGATGACCATGCCAACAACCATGTTTCTTTCCTTGATGTTGGTGCATAAGAGTGTCAGTGATTTTGTATGTTCCCTAGGTTAAGTGTGTGTTTGGAGATATACAGAAAGAGGCACATCTGGCAGGGCTGCCACCTCCTCATCTGTGTGATGTACTAGAGGACATCCCACACTGGGATCCGAGCAGCGCTGCCTGTCTGACTCAGTGTCAAACATAGACTCTTACCTGTGTCATGTCGTGCTGCAGTGGTTCACTGGTTACAGCTGTTGGCTCTCAGCTTCAAGGACCTGGCGCTCTGCATTATGTTTCTTGTGCTTTTTGTGTTTACTTGGGTTTTATATAGGTGTGAATGTAATAATCCGTCTGTTGCAGTGATTTTCCCACAGCATATTATAGCAGAGGCAGATTGCCTTGTCTGACGTAAAGACTGCCACCACTAACTTTAAGATATATGACCACAATTTTAGGAAATATAATATTTACCTTCACAGAGAAAAGAGCAGATCCACTATATCACATAGCAAAGGTGACATGTGTAAGAGACAAAGTGTCATCTAGTTTTTAAGCTGACTGCAAGAGGAGATGCATCAGGATCTGTCAGATGGCAGATAATGAAGCAGATTACAGCAAATGATCTATCACATAGAGTGGTGCAAGGATGAAGTCATTTTTACACCTACCAGGAAGTTAGCATCACGCTGGTTACCTTGACCTTGGGCACTTTTCCATCGGGTTTTGGATTGGATGTGATTTTTGCAGAAAATGAGCTCTGTGGCAAACACATTTATGATGCGTGTATGTCTTTTTTTCGGCAAGATAATCTTCACAAATGAGCATCACTTTTATGGTTTTTGAAGTGTAAATGCAGTCGCCAGAAGTAAATAGCTAACGTCAGGTGACGTGACTTCACATCACCACCACTAAGCTTGAGGTGTTTGGTGTGATGATGTTTAGTCGTCTCATTTAGCTGCTTGTTGCAACCGCCTTTTTTAAGACGCATAAAAGCTTCAAAATTCTCAGAGGACTCAGAGGAGCAGCTCATCACCTAAAGGAGAAAAGCTGGTCCACCTTAAGAGAGCCGGTGCAGATACAGGAAGTTGGCTCTGGACTTCCAGCGGAGGATTGTAGCTTGTAGCCTCATCGTCACACACACGGTCTGTCAGAAACTCCCTGAAGTTACGCTACAGCAGGCACAAAGCTGCGCTACACTAGTACTACTAGCTGAATGAGGTGCTGTACAGTACAGCTGCTGGTACTGGCCAGTATTCAGCTGCTGAGGAGGAAGAGGTGCACTAACAGATCAAGAGGGGATGGAAGAAAAACCCATGCAGACAATTAGTTGAGAGAGACAAAGTGAAAGGGTCAAGTAGGGAAAAGATGAAAAGGAATGAAGGAGTAGATAGTAATAGAAATCAAGAAGAACCTCTGTAGTATCATAACTCATTTTAAACTGCCATCTTGTTCACCTTCCCTGGTTTGTAAGCATTGTCCTGAGCTATCTCTGTCTGTGTCCTCACTTCTTGCACAGCAGCGGTTTTTGAAACTTTTTCAGCCTAATTAAATGTACTCTCCTTTTACCCCAGGAGCCCAGAAAGTCCTTCAAGTGTGTCACAGCTCCCCTCATGTCACCACCTGTCATATAGCTGACCCGCTTTGGGTCCAGACTCAGAGTTTATAAAGCAGTAAAAGTGAAGATGTACACTAACACTGACAGGAAAGAAGAAATGCTTTCATCAGCTGTCAGAAGTGGTGGGTTGAGAGATACACGGTACTAAAACACATATTGTTTCTGTTATATAAGCCCTTTAGAAAGAAGGGGAGGCATTTACAATAGCTACCACATTATCACCACACACAATGGATACAAAGAACTGGGCTAACATCCCTTTTAGAGCAGAAATGCATGAATCCATAATTCAGATGCTCCTTTTGTCCAGTTCTCCATCAATTAGCTTGTCTTATATAACGTTAAATACAGTAAAACCTCAAAACAAACATGTAATTGCTGCTCAGATTTTTATAGCTTGTCGTTGTCAAAAGCATTGTGAGTATCAATGAGGAAGTATAATTAAAAGTAAATCAGTAATAAATATCTCTGCTGTGATCTGGGTAACAGCCTGAGCTGACTTCAGATCACTGGTCCTGTTTGAAATGACCTTGTCTGTAACACGATGTCTCAGCGATAAAACAGCTGTCAAGATTTCAAAAGTTCACTTTTAATGTCACATTGTGAGGATTTCTGCTACTAAATGGTCAGAGGGAGCAGGTGGAAGATGTTTGTATAGACTTTGATGAATGTTGATAAACCAATTAAGAATCTTCCATGTGGACAAAGCTCTAAATATACAAGTAAATAAAATGAAGACTGTAGAAATACTTGATGGCTGGTTCTGCAAAATTTTAATGTGTATTTTTACTATTTTGTGATATTTTAGAGTCAAAACAATTAATAACAATCATAAAACAATCAGTACATAGACAAAAATATGAGTTACAGCCCTAAAAAAATGTGATTGAATAAGTTGAAAAGATACAAGTTTGAAAGGCCAGAAGGTAATCCTGGACCATTATTCTTACGTTTACACGTGCCATATTATAATTTCAATTATTTTCAGTAATTTATATTAGGGATTTTCATTCTCGATTAATCGATTAGTTGTTTGGTCTTGTTTTGTCCACAACTCAAAGATATTTAGTTTACTGTCGTTGAGGAGGAAAGAAAACAGAAAATATTCACATTTAAGAAGCATAAGAATTTTTTTCATTGAAAAAAAAAACCAATTAATCCAAGCATCTGCAGCTTCTTATCCTGTGCAGGGTCGCGTCAGGGCTGGAGCTGATCCCTGCTGACATGAGGCGACCTTGAGGTTCACCCTGGACAGGTCACCAGACTATCACAGCGCTGACACATAGACAACCATTCACACTCACATTCACACCTACATTTAGAGTCATCAGTTACCCTGCATATCTTTGGACTGTGGCAGGAAGCCGGACAACCCGGATGAAACCCACGCTAACATGGGGAGAACATGCAAACTCCACACAGAAGAGCCCCAAGTCGGATTTGAACCTGCAACCACCTTGCTGAGCACCACCATGCAGCCCCAAACCAATTAATATATTATCAAAATAGCTACTGATTAATTTAAGCTGATAACTAATTGATTCATTGTTGCAACTCTAATTTATATAGCGCCAAATCATAACAGAAGTTATCTCAGGGCGCTTTTCATTTAGAGCAGGTCTAATGTCAGTATGCAGGTGCTTTTCTTTTTCTCTCTTTTTGTGTAATTCTCTCTTTCTGCCTTATGCATCTGTATTCTCACTCTGAAATGCATTAATTCACTGACGTAGGGTAAAGAGAGGACACTGTGTCTCACCCTGCAGGATGTGTGTGATTTTAGTGCATCAGCAGCTTTGATGACTGCTGATGGTAATTTCTCACTCAGTCGTCTCCGCTTTTATTTCTCCATCTGGCTCCTTGTTGTTTATTACCCTCCCTCCCTTCATCCTTCTCACAGCAGTGATAATAACAGATCTGATGTCACAGTTGCCATGGCAGCCGTGTGATGACTCGGCTGGGAGAATCGGCCCGGTCGTCTGGCGGTCGACGTCAGTCAGAGTGACTAAATACAACTGAGCAAAACTGAATTGCACAGGATATATTAGCTGCAGTCATATGAATTACATACCGTATATTATAATTGTATTGAAACAAATAAATGTATTATTACAATGGCATGGATTTGGATCAAACTAAACTTTCAAAACTAAATGTTCAAGATTCAACATGTGGTTGAACAATTTTGAAAAAATATCTTATTGTGCTTATTTAAATACTCAGGTGAGACACAGCCACCAATCAGGGAAGAGACTGGAAGATTACACAATAGGAACATTTGTGGATGCAACGCCCAGACAACGCCTCTCACAACTAAGTAGGCGTGGCAAAAACAGTCAGAAATAACCAGCAGTGAAATAAAGAACATCTAGAAAGCCCAAGACCAAAAAATGTAAGAATAGTAATACATAAAACCACAGCAGTATTTCATAAACTTTTTCAATAATCTAAATTGAGAAAAGGACACCACAAAGAAAAATAAATAATCTATGCTTATAAACTGTACATCATAATGTCATAAATGCTCAGTGGCTGGTGGGCCAAAGCTACACCGCACAGCCAAAAAGAAAAATCAAAAATAGAGGGAATGAAAGTATAATTAAAAGCTATGGCCCCAAAAGGCAGTAAAAGCCTTTTTGAGAATGTACAATAAAATTGCTGGCGATGCCAGTCCATCACAGGACACATAGAGACAGACAGCCATTCACACCTATGGGCAATTTAGAGTCATCAATTAACCTGCCTGTCTTTGGACTGTGGGAAGATGCCAGAAAACCCACAGTAACATGGGCAGAACATGCAAACTCCAAACCTGAGACCCTCTTTCTGTGAGGCAACAGTGCTAACCACTTCACCGCCGTGTGCAGAAATAATAAAATCTGACATTATCATATAAATTAATCTTTGTGGTCCCCCTGTTTTGGATTAAATTTGTAGTACATATTACAAACTGGCCAAGATGGGCTGTTAAACTGACTGGTTTGATTTGCTGATTGATTGCCGTGTAGCTGGTATGTGGAGCAGTGGATTAAGAGCTGTTGCATAACTATTCTTATTACACCACACTAATGCTGCTGTTGTTGTTGAGATGTTAACGGGACACCTTGAAGAAAACAACTTAAATCCTTTTTTTGAGAAATGTTAATGCCTTCTAACAAATGTCTCTCTGTGTGACAGAACAGAAACCAATAAAAATATACTCTAACATCTTTAGGTCTGACGTTTAGGTCTGAAAATATGAGTCTTATTGAGTCTGGCTCTGCCTACGCCTAAGTTTGATGGTGGAAGGAAATTGTATGAAGCAGTTAAAACTCCAGCAACACTTGTCATCAAAAAAGCATCAACATTATTAAATTATCTAGTGTAAAAAGCAGATCCTTTTGGATGGCCACCATGAGCAGCATGCAGTTACTGTACCAGGTGTTCCCAGAGATAGAGGAAGGAGAAGTTTGTGTGGATGTTTTAGTTTCAGTCAATATGTCGCCATACCAGTGACAGCCGTGGCCGGAGGCATTAAGTCTTCGGGTTGTCCATCCCTCTGCCCATCCCACTCTCATGAACATGATATCTCAGAAACACGCATAACTTTATTTATAAAATTAATTGTTTCCAGTCCAGAGTGGAGTCCAGGACGTTGTTTCTGGTTTGATAACTGAATTACTTTTATTTATGTTTCTTGACTGTCTGCTGATTTAATTTTTGCTTTTATTTTCTCTGACTATATTTATTATATACCAAAACACCAAGACGTTCTTTGTGAATGTAAAAACCTACTTGGCAATAAACCATCCATCCATTATCTGTAACCACTTATCAAATTCAGGGAGACAGCTGACATTGGGTGAAGGCAGGGTTCACCCTAGACCGCCCTGATCCTCTCGATTAATTGATTAGTTGTTTGGACTATAAAAAGTCCAAAAGGTTTGTCCACAGCTCAAAGATATTTAGTTTACTGTTATAGAGGAGGACACAGACCGAAAAATATTCACATTAAAGAAGCTGCTATCAGAGAATTTGGACTTTTTTTCATAAAAAACTATTAATCCATCCATCTGCAACCACTTATCCTGTGCGAGGTCTCCACGGGGCAGGAACCAGTCCCTACTGACATTGGACGACTTTGGGGTTCACCTGGACAGGTCTCCAGACTATCACAGGGCTGACACATAGAGACAGACAACCATTCACACTCACATTTACACTGAGGAAGCCGGAGGATGTGGAGAAAACCCACGCTGACCCGGGGAGGGGTGAACCTGCGACCCTCTTGCTGAGAGGCAACACTGCACCTTGACAATAAAATACAAACCCTAAATCCTTTTACACTAATCTAATTATTCTCCTGTAATAAGTCATATGGAATGATGGATTAGCATAAACTCACCATGTAGGTCAGGTAGCACCATGCTTGTGTGTGTGTGTGTGTGTGTGTGTGTGTGTGTGTGTGTGTGTGTGTGTGTGTGTGTGTGTGTGTGTGTGTGTGTGTGTGTGTGTACTTTACTACAGTCATAAATTACCTGAGCAGACACATTGTGTAGATTCACACAACTTGTGTGTCCACAACTACCAGATATAGGTCAGTGTGTGTTTCTCTGAGAGTATCTGTATATACTGGGTTAGTTTAAGCAGGCCACACACACACACACACACACACACACACACAAGGAGTCTTGCTGAGTCTAGTTTTCTTATAAATACATTTTAAATTGATTCAAACTTTCCTCTCTTCTTATAGGTGAAGCCAACAGTGCTGCCTTTTCTTCGTCCATCTGTCACTCTGTCTCTCTCTCTCCTGTCCCTTCTTCATCCTCCTCCTCCTCTTTCTGTCTCTCTGTCTGTCTCTATCTCTGTGATGCCGGGCTGTGGATGAGTGTATGCCCGTAACCAGACTGAAGCTGGGGAAGCTAAAGGTGGTCCGGCGGCAGCTGCTGCAAAGGTACAGAACAACACGCACCACCAGTCAGCGATGACGCTCACACTCTGATGTAATGGAGATCGGTATCAGTTTTTATATACTTTCACACTGCTTTGAAGACAACATTTATTCTTTAACATGGACTGCACTTTGTAGTAATGTGTGGAGTGACCATCCGTCATAAAATAAAATAAGATAAACCATTCCTACAGCAGGAATGTCACGGTGGGTACATTTCTCCAAAAACAGATGACAGCCAATATATGCAGAGCGCTTACTTTACCGATCTTTACTGTTGGATGGCTGTGTGTCAGGCCTCTCTGGTTGAGCTTTCATTCCGGGGCCGTGGGTTTCTACCTGGCAACATGGCACAGTGGCGTTGACCGCATTGTCCTTGGCATGCCGATTGCCTGATTAATGTTATTACCTCCTAACAGCTTTGGGTTTAAATCAAAATATTGTCAAATAGGTTCTTTTGCTTTTCGCCAAATCCTGCTCCATCATCGTATCTGTCAACCCTCTCTCATCCCATGTGTGAAATCTGACTCCTGCTGCTCTTAGCTGAGTATTGATTATTGATATTGCACCGTGAAAAACAAACAAAAGACACTTTATACGACTAGTGGTGTCCAGCCTTGCACATAGTTTACATTGGAGTCACTGAGGTTTTGAGATCTTCCATCGATCCATTATCTGTAACCACTTTTTCTATTCAGTGTCGCTGGAGCTGATCCCAGCTGACATTGGGTGACAGTGGGGTTCACCCTGGACAGGTCTCCAGACTATCACAGGGCTGACACATGGAGACACACAACCATTCACGCTCACATTCACACCTATGGCATGGGCCATTTAGTGAGTCAACAATTAACCCTGCATGTCCGGATATTCCAATAACGTAGTTTAACTTTGTGGTGGGAGTTGAGAGGGGCAGAACTCTAGTCCAACAGATCAATGCGCTCTGATCTAACGTTCAGTGTGACAGTGTTTTACTGCCTCGTAGCAAAGAAGACATACCGGCTCGTCTCCGTTAACCACTAACATGGATTCTCTTTCTGGCTCTCAGTAAATTTCCTTCCCTCTGCATCAACTTTTCTTTTTTTGGACATTTTGACTAGTCATGTTTTTTTATGACCCCATCACTCGGCTAGAGAGCTGCTGCTGGAAACCGGTGATATTAGACGCTTCAGTGCGCATGTAACAAAATCAAGATGCATTGTGGGACATGTAGTTTAAGGACACTGTACTTCTGTTCAGTGGCATAGAATTGTATGATAAGCATAATATATTCCTTGCAAGCCCTCATGGGCCACATAAAATGAGGTGCTGGGCCTAATTTGGCTCGCGGGCCTTGAGCTTGACATGTGTATTAGGGTGACTTTAATTTAGATGAACTGAACCCGACAGGCAGCTCAATCGGTCCACTAGAGAAGCACCTCCACTCTGCTGGCACTGTCAGAAAGTCAACAACTTAAAACTTAAATGTTGCATCCTGGATGTTTTCTACATTGCAAATTAAAAACCGTAAGGAGATAAAATGTTATATATATATATATATATATATATATATATATATATATATATATATATATATATATATATATATATATATATATATATATATATATATATATATATATATATATTTATGTATATGTTTTAATTAGCCTCAGAGCTCAGTGAATCTGGGTATTTTTTACTGGATGTTAAGCATCATAATACATCATATGCAGTGGTGGTAAAGTAAGTCAATTTAACCAAAGTAAAAGTATGTAAGTATTAACAGCAGGGCTGTCAAAGTTAACACATTAATAACATGTTAACACAAATTAGTTTTGATGTCAATATTTTTTTTACACATCAATGCAATTTTTAGGGTGTAGCGGCTCAGTTTTAAAGCCAGACTGAAGATACTGGTATCATCTGAAACCAGTAAACCTAAAGAATTCGCTGGTAACAACCAGGTCATATTACAACATTTTGGTGAGGAAAGACTGACATGTCATCTTCAAAGGGGTCCCTTGACCTCTGACCTCCAGTTGTGTGAAATGTAAATGGGTTTTCTGGGTCCCCACCAGTCTCCCCTTTACAGACATGCCCACTTTATGATAGTCCCAGTCAGTCTGGATCAAGTCATTGTCAAGTCAGCACTCTGACACACTGACAGCTGTTGTTGCCTGTTGGGCTGCAGTTTGTCATGTTATGATTTGAGCATATTTTTATGCTGAATGTTACACATGTGAGGGTTTCTTGACGATATTTGTCACTGTTTAATGTTATTAATTGATTTACAATAATAAATATAGACATACATTTGCATAAAGCAGCATATTTGTCCACTCCCACATCTCTTGTGACTTATGGCTATTAAACATTTGAATTGATTGACAGCCCTCGTAATATGCTGCTTGATGTCTTTTAGAATATACAACAATACAATAGGCTTTTTCTGTGTTTTTAATAATGTGGAAATGCTCAACTCAGGTAACTGATGTTTACTTTATTGATTAATTCCTCATTGATTGTATCAGGTATGAACACCAGCCATTTGTCTCCTGCCTGGCTGGCCTCTATGGTTGCCAATGGAGACGATACCAAAGAGCCCGGGCGCAGCCAGGAGAGTGTTGCTGCAGCAAGGTAAACACACACACACACACACACACACACACACACACACACACACCGCACCATCTATAAGCAGTGAGTTGAGTTTGGTTTGTTTGCTGATCACGCAGAGTATCGATTCCCCAGACAATTTTCGTCTGTCCAGCCTGCTGACTCCAACAGTCAGTTACTGCTTTTCTCTGAAAAATATGAGCATATATTTACTCTGTCAGCTTTTATCAAAATATACTGCTTCCATATGCACTCTATAATGTGATTGACTTCCTCCAATCTGCCTGATTGTGTAGCATCAGGGAGTCCAAATATGACTATAAATCCTGTTAACGTGTGAAAAATTATTTTCCCCAAACATTGAGGCAAATGGTTGAAAACTAAAGTTAATTATGAAATGAATAGCTTTCTGAGGGTAGAAATGGGTAGTTTGGTAAGACCAAATATAACACGACTATGTGTGTTACAGGTGGAGTGTGGCAGTTTTGGCCTCCTGATCCTCACCTTCTTCCTGAGTTTTTTATTCCTCTATTTCTGGAGTGAAGCTCAGAACGACTACATCGACTTTGACTGGTGGGTAACAACACAGCGCATACTGTACACGTTGGCACATACACACACACTCGTGTTGGTTGGAGTACTTTTTGTGATGATTGGAGGAAGATTTGTAGGGACTTGTGTCATTGTGATGGGAGTATGATAAGACAAAACTTGATTTATCTGTAGGGAAATTGCTGAACAGCAGCTGCAATACAAAGTGGGAAGAGTGTAAATACAAAGAGTGCAAAAATGTAAAAGACTAGATAACAGTAAGGTGCAAACAAGGTGTAATCCAGAATATATACAAAATATACAATGCCAAAATCAGGTAACAGTATGCGCCATAAAATGGTGGGGTTGCGGGGTTGCATGGGGTTGCGTATTCTGTTGATAGCAGGGCTGGGATGATTCTCCTATCTCCTGATTCAATACTATCACGATATTTGGGTGCTGATTTGATTTGTATTGTGATTCTACTAGTATTGTGTTTCGATATTGCGACCACTTCTAGGGACTTTTAGTTTGGGAATTATCCAAATTAATACAGTAAGAATATTTGATTTTCAGCATATATGTAGTCAGAGGTGTCCTGAAGTCAAATATATCAGGATCATTGTCAGGAATTATTTATTATTTATTATTTATTATTTATTTTTCCAACCCAAAAAGACATTTCCCTCACAAATTATTGGTAATTAGTGCTAAATCTGCCAGTGGGATGTTAAGATTAAGATATTCCTTTATTTGTCCCACAGTGGGGAAATTCAGTTTTACACCCTGTTGTTCACACAGTACATATACATGTCAATGGAGAGATGTCAGAGTGAGGGGGCTGCTCCTGACAAGCGCCCAGAGCAGTTGGGGGTTCGGTGCCTTGCTCAGGGGCACCTCGGCAGTGCCCAAGAGGTAAACTGGCACCTCTCCAGCAACCAGTTGGTCTTGGTCCATGGGGGACTTGAACCAGTGACCTCCGCGTCCTAACCCAAGTCCTTACGGACTGAGCTACTGCCGCCCCCTCATGTTGTGTAATGTGTTAATTTGAAATGCCATGGTGAAAATACAACAAAGTAAGATGGAGGAAAATAAAGACAAATCAACAGATAAACAGATTTATCAGTTTGCTGTTCAGACTCAAACGAGCATGACTGCACTTGCAGCTTGGAGGGTGACCTTTGACCTGCAGCTTCCACTATAGTCAGACATCATGTTCCTGTTTTACCAACAACCTTCTTTTTTACTTTGAGCTCAAGTTATTTGTCAAAAAAAATGGCAAACAGTATGGCTAATCAACATATATTAATAAATATGAAATATCATAGAAATGCCAAAATACACTGGAGGGGAGCTTTAAGGTCTTTTCAGACAATGTGTCGGACTCTGGAGGTGGCGGGACACAATTAGAAGTAAGAGTACAAAAACCTATTTCAGGCCAGGATAATGAATACATGAATATATGAAGGGACCAACCCATCATTTAAACCTTTATTCACAACATGAAGCACACAGCATGTGGTAGCTGTTGTTCTTGTGCCTCTTCAGGTTTAACTTTGGGACTCTGGGCTTCTGGTTTCCCTGGTCTCTGGTCCTGCTGGTCGTTGCTGCTGCTCTCTTCACATACATCGCCCTACTATTGGTATGAACAGTGATGCGATTTCAGTCTGTCTACATTAAGGTCTGAACAGAGGTGAAATATGATATGAATCAACAGAACAAAAAGAAGAAAACTGAAAACACATCCTAATACACAGAGGTCTGATTATACACTACAGAAGTAGGCAGTGTTATGTTGTTTTAGAGCAGAGGTTTCTAGTTTAAATCCCTCAATGAGCTGAGAAAGCCTCGTTCATCACTGTAGTGTTCTTGAGAAAGACACTTGGCCTTGCTCCTGTTCACACCACAGGTTGGTAGTCGTGTCACTTTATTTCATTTTTTTCTCACTTAACCAGCATTCTTGAAACAAGGTGCTTCATCAGGCGCAAGTTCACATTAGTCCATCGGCCCTCCCTGCCCTTTGTGTGACATTTAGGAGTTTATTTGTTTGCCTGAGCTGACAAATATTAGTTGAGTCGAAACTTTATCTATTCTGGACAGGCCAAAACTGATAAAAGAAATAGCTTTATTTATCTCAGTATAAAGTAGGGTTGAGTGTAAATATGTTGAATAGATAAAACAAAATATAAAATATTAAGATGATCAATAATGTGCAAAAACCAAACCAGGTGTCATAATTATAATTGGTTACCAGCAAGTGAGTAATTCAAAATACAGTATACAGACCAAAAAGTAAGCGGTTAACGGTGCTTTGTTTGTTCACTTTTTGTGACTTAAGTACAATTTCCAAAGAAGCTAACCTTGTAGTTAGTTGAAGCAGCTTTATGCAACAGTTTTTGATAAATATCTAAACATTGTTCAGGTGCTGGCGGTGTGTCTGCTCTCTGAGGGCCAGAGGCTGTACCTTCACTGGAGCCACAAGGTGGTAATAATAATACTAATAATAGTAATAATGCTAATAATAATACCTGTATATGAACAGACAGCATGTGATATGTTGTGTTTTCTCGTCCTCCTGTGTTTTTGTCAGACCGGTATCGTGGTGGCGTTGGCGTTCTCCGTCACAGCCACCGCCATCTTGTCTGACCTCTGGAGCAAAGAATGGAAGACTCTCCTTCTCTCCCTGCAGGTTAGTCAGTCCTGACACACCAGCCAATCAGTTAATACAAACTGTAATTTGTGCATTATGTTTTAATATTTAGGCCAATCCCTTATCTTGCTCTTCCTCTTTTATCTTTAGGTGACAGCACCTTTCCTCCATGTGGCTGCAGTCTCACTAATGGCAGTTCTCTCCTGGCCAATAGCGTTGCACTTCTTCCGCATGAACAAGAAAGGTGAGCAAGCTGATGGCTGTTTATCTCGTGACGTGGGACTTTGGCTCTCTGTAATTCAGTCGCAATAGTAGTAGTTGTGTTTTATCAAATATTTAATCTGTATAAGAACATACCGTTTGGAGAAAAACGAGGCAAGAAATCCAAAATGCACTCCTATTCCTGAAACAGTGTTTGCCGTGGTGTCCTTAAGCAAGATTATTAATTGTTGCACTGTGCAGTGACTGACTACTGGATGTAGTCACCGTGATGTCACCCACTGGTTTATGGACTACAGTTTTAAAGCCTTGAGTTTGGCATTTTGGCCATTGCCATCATGCAGTACAAGAAGATAGAGACAGAAGAAATGGCTGAGGGACCTTGTCGAAATGACATATTGGCTGATTTCTGGCAGACAGGGAAGGGTTTCAGCTTCAGTTGTAGTGGCCCTGAGCTGCCCTGCCCTCCAGGAATGAAGCTATTCTGAAATCAAACATACCCCTCAGCAACGTGACGCACTTGTCTAGCATGGATTATACAGCTGTAGACCTCCCTACCATCCTTCTTTCTCTCTCTGCTTCCTCTTAACAGAAAATCAATGTCTCATTTTCCTACTCGCTCTCTTCTCTTTGTCTCTCTGGTGCTGTCTGTCTTCTTTCCTTCACTCTGTTTTTTTCTGTCTCTTCATCACTCTGACCTCCTTTCTTACATGCTCTTGTCATTTTGCTCCTGTCCGTTTCTTTTTACTCGTCTTTGGGACCGCCTTTTCCTCTCAGCTGAATTGGCATTGACCTGTATGTTTCTCTGCGTCTCTCTTTGGTCTCCATGGGTACTGTCCCTGGTTGCCATGGTGATTCAGCAGGGTAGAGGGATGCTGAGTCATGTCGGGGGTCTCTCCTGGCAGGAGATACAGGAGAGAGAAATTGGCCAAGGACAGGTTGTAATACAGCTCTCCCCTGTTCTGCTGTATTGACCAGAACACCCACCTAAGCCTGGATGTGACAGGGGAGTTGATGGGTTAGTTTTGCAGTCTTGTTGATACTCGGTTAAGCTGGAAATAGACATTCAAAGGGATAGTTTGATGTTTAGAAGTTGGCTTGTAGAAGTCAGTGTATTACCTACCATACATGGCGGTTGGCGAGTACCAGCACAGAAGCAGAGAAATGTACTGCTGTGGACGGGGGCAGCAGCCAAATGTATTTTAAGCACCTAAAGAAGTCAATATCGGTTTAAGCGTATGCTATATTATTACAATATTTTCACCACTTCACCTTGCTATCAGACAGCTATACAGTCTATGCGTGTCACTGAGAATTGAAGCCATTATCCATGCTTTCTTCAATGCCACCGGACTCCGTTGACAAAAGCAGTACTTTTACCTTGCAGAACACAGGAGTTCCTGGTCTACCGCTGCCTCGATCAGTCAGTTTGTCTGTCAAAGTTAATGCAAATTTATTTAACTCATTTCTTTAACACATTAACACAACTTGCAATTTTTAGGTTGTAACAGGCTCAATTTTAAAGCTTCTTTAGCTTGTTGCGAAGGAGACTAAATAACGCTCCAAACTTACACTCATTTCTGTCGAGGAAAAACCGTCATGTCCATTTTCAAAGGGGTCCCTTGACCTCTGACCTCCAGATATTTGAATGTAAATGGGTTCTATGGGTCCCCACTAGTCTCCCCTTTACAGACATGCCCACTTTATGATAATCATATGCAGTTTGGATCAAGTCATAGTCAAGTCAGCACTCTGACACACTGACAGCTGTTGTTGCCTGTTGGGCTGCAGTTTGCCATGTTATGATTTGACCATATTTTTTATGTTAAATGCATATTTTCCCATTTCAATGTTGATAAGAGTTTTGAATACTTGACAAATCTCCTTTAAAGGGACATTTTGAACAGATAAAACAAGTGTGATTAATTTGCAATTAGTTGCAATTAACTATGGACAATCATGGGATTAATCATGTTTACATATTCTAGGTGACAACCCTGGTTATTATATGACTTTGGTGTTTTAAAGTTTGGATTTACCAAAGTCACACAATAACACCAACAAATGAACCGCTTGAGGCAGCGATAGACCAGCAACTAGTCTGTTCTATGAGAAAAATTACTGTTTCTGTCAAAGGAGAAGAGAGCATAGATAACGGCTTCAATTTCCAATGGGAAAGGGCTGTCCAACAGTAAGGTAAAGAGGTAGAAGTTTTCTAAATATAGGGTAGGTCCACAGCAGTACATTACTTTAGTCCCGTGCTGGTACTCCTGTCTGTTTCTCCAAACTGGGGCCGTGCCGATTGTCATCTACTGACTAGGCATACCACATGTAATGTTTTTTTCCACCAACATACAGTTTTTTTGTCTTGACAGCCAGGATAACGCACACATAGGACTGAATACAGAGAAAAAACACTGAATGACCAGAGGTTAAGGACCAGGGTCCTTTCACAAGGCAATGCTCCAAATTCAGCTGCCTGTGACTACCGACAGTAACAGTATGGAGCATTTCCAACTGAACTTTCTGTTCTGTTAATGCTCTGGTGACCTACAGCAGGGCAGGGAAGTTAATCAGTTGAGCTATGAAGTACGTTAATTACAGAGCAGATCAGTTTTAGTACTGTCGTTGATTTTTTTATTACAGTAACTGTTGCAACAATCAGCACTGAGCCCGTCTTATTCTCTCACCATGTACTTTAGTGATCTAAGCAGATAATCATGCTATACCATGTTCAAGTGGTTTACAGTTACATATGAATAACGTATAGATTAAAGAATACCATCCCCAAAGAAATCTTAATTTTGCTGACCTCCAGTGGTTGCAGCAGTGATGTATAGGTTTGTGGTTATAGTTAGTCAGACAGGCAGTTACTTTTTTTTAACCTGATGACATTTCTACATGTGTTTATATAATTAATCAATCTATACGATGTATATGTTAAATATGTATCATTTAAACATTTAATATGGATGAACTTTATGTTTCCATATCTAGAAAATATCAGTAATATTGGTCCATATACTTCTATAAACCTGTAGCTTTCCCAGCAGATTTGCTTCCCAACCAGCTGGCCTGTTGCCCATATGGCTGCTGTTCAGCACCAGACCACCATGTTGATCCTATCAGGAAAGATTTACTGGATCTCATCCTGATTACGTTCCAATTTCTACTCCAGCTAGCACACTCCTTTAACCCAGAGTATGGCCGTATTTAGAGGCTCGTATCTGCTGGTTGTTGGAGTTGTTTGTGTTTTTCTCCTTTCCAGAGTTGATTATAAAACAGGATGTGCAATTTACATTTTGTACAAAATAATCTTTTTAATCTCTTCTCCTTTGCTTGTGCAAATGTTTGTTTCCTGTCTGTTTTACCTTGGCCAAAATAAAATTACTGTCATGGACTAATAAATTTATATTGAATTGAAACATTTTATACGAAGCCTTTGTGTAGCTATTGTAATAAAGAATAATAATCTGTGTACTGGTACTTCAGAAATTGCACTGTATGCTGATCAACCCACCTACTGTATAAACAGACACTATGGTTGAGTGACACCAATGTAGTTGGCTTAAACCTGTGTGTCAAGACAGGGGCATTCATATGGACTGTTCTCGTGAACACGGTAAACACGACCACATTTAAAAGCACCATATAAGCTACTCCCTGTGTAGATATAAAAGGCGCATTCTTAGCCAACGAAAATGCAGTGATTCTTAGTTTCAGTTGATTATACACAAATGAAAACATACAATTATATACAGTACATACTATAATATATGCAATTATTAGGTTCAATTTTCTAATAGAGCCCCCAAAATCCTACACATTGACCCTGTAAGTCCTGGAATGACAAAAGCCAAATATCATTTATTTAGAAATTTAAAAAGTAAATACATTTTCGGCCTAGTCAATGATGATCCCAGTATCTTTGTGTTGTTGTGTGTTCCTCAGTGCGTCAGGTGGCTGTCCTGGGTCTCTACCTGTCAGTGCTGTTCTGTCTCTACCTGGTCCCTCTGGGAATGTACTCACCCTGCATTAAAGAGGCAGGAACGCTGGGACCCGCCCCAACACTCATCGGACACAGAGGAGCTCCAATGGTGAGACTGAACTGAGACAGCTAGACCTGTCTTAATTCGTCAGTGTTTTACTAACCATCATTTCTATTGGTTGTGATTAGGGCTGTCAGTCAATTGAAATAGTTAATCACTTTTTTTATCTGTTCTAAATGTGCCTTAAAGGGAGATTTGTCAAGTATTTAATACTCTTATCAACATGGGATTGGGCAGAAAGGCTGCTTTATGCAAATGTATGATTATTTTTATTATTGGAAATCAATTAACACAAAACAATGACAGATATTGTCCAGAAACCCTACCCTACTAGGTACTGCATTTAGCATAACAAATCTGCTCCAATCATAAATTGGGTACCCATGGAACCCATTTACATTCACATATCTGGAGGTCAGAGGTCAAGGGACCCCTTTGAAAATGGCCACACCAATTTTTTCCCCGTCACGCAAGTTTAGCCTCCTAAGCCACCAGTATCTTCACTCTAGCTTTAAAACTGAGCCCACTACAACCTAAAATTTGCAGGTTGTGTTGATGCTGTAAAGAAATTGTAGGTGTTGAATTGGTTAAAATTAATTGCCGTTAATGCATTATTATCACATTACTTTGACAGCCGTAGTTATGTTATTTATTGTTTCTCACTCTGGGGATGTTTTTGTCTCGTGTGAGTAGCTTGCTCCAGAGAATACTGTGATGTCCTTTGAAAAGGCAGTTGAAGCTGGAGGAGAAGGACTGGAGACTGACGTCACCATCAGGTATTAACTGCTCTCACCTGTTTTTATGTGCCTGTAGAACACTTGTGCAGTAATACCACTGGAAACAGTAATAAATAATAGTAAATCAATATGCTAGTGGTATTCTCCCAGGTTTGTCTGTGCGTCTAGTTTGTATCAGTTTTGTATCTGTCACAAACAGTGGTATTCAGATCCTTTACTGAAGTAAAAATGAATAAGACCCTGTGAAATACTCCACTACAAGTTAAGTACTGCATTCAAAACCATACTTAAGTAAAATGCAATTATTATCAGCACAATGTACTTAAAGTATGAAAAGTAAATGTTTCTGGATTATATTAGTACTGCATTAATGTGCATGTTACATTTTAACTCCTTTATATCCTGTTGACTAGTTTAATCTGCAGCAATGCATCATGGTCTATCAGATCATTTAACTCCTTTATATCATGTTGACTAGTTTAATCTGCAGCAATGCATCATGGTCTATCAGATCATTTAACTCCTTTATATCATGTTGACTAGTTTAATCTGCAGCAATGCATCATGGTCTATCAGATCATTTAACTCCTTTATATCATGTTGACTAGTTTAATCTGCAGCAATGCATTATGGTCTATCAGATCATCATATGTCCTGTGAGAACCACGTATCTCCAGCCTGTTTTCAGCTTTGTGATGATGCATTTTCTAGCTGATCCAAGAGGCTTTTTAAAGAGTTTATTTAGCTTCAGAAGGATTTTCTCAGCACATTAATAAAGACTTCATCGTTCAGTTTATCACAAACATTCACCATCAGCACATCTGGAGACACCTGGTTTTCACTGGAGAGGAAGGGGGTGAAAAACTGTAATCTGTAAGGTAACTAAAGCTGAAATGTAGTGGAGTAAAAAGTACAATATTTACCTCTGAGATTTAGTGGAGTAGAAGTACAAAATAGCATAAAATGGAAATACTCAAAGTACAAGTATCTCAAATTTGTACAGTACTTGAGTAAATGTACTTATATTACATTCCACCACTGGTCACAACTCTTATAATAAAAATAATAATAAATATGGAATGATTCATTTAACAGGTTTAGATATATAATTTATATTATTTTTTATATTTTTAATTTTATTGTTGTTATTATTATTATTATTATTATTATTTAATGTTATTTTAACAACTTTAATTTAATTTTTTGTTGTAAAGATCATGACAGTGACTGTCCCTTGAGTAGTGGCCTGATTAAGTGAACAAATTGTTAAAATGTACAATCACAGTTGTTTCATTGTGACTCAGTTAAGTTTCATCAAAGTGAAATGAGGTCATTAATGGTGTTTAATAAAATGAGAGATTACAACATGTCCAATTATCAGCAGAGCAGTCAGCCTGGTGCTAATTGTACAGATCAGATGCTAGTGTGCTTAATGCACGCTAAGGTGATTACTGACATGCTAATCCAGTTAGCCGTTAGCTCCATTAGCCCACGGCAGCTGGGTTAGCACACGATTCTACAGCCTGAACACAGGAAGATTAGCAACAAGGCATGACTCAGCGTGAGCAGGTTAATCGCTTAATCCCGTGCTGCTGGTGACCTCGGAGAGACTGGTACTTCCTGTGTGTGTGTGTGTGTGTGTGTGTGTGTGTGTGTGTGTGTGTGTGTGTGAGAGAGAGAGAGAGAGAGAGTGTATTATTATATGTTGTGGACATGAAGCTGTTTACACAGTCACATTGGGAGGACTTGCCTTCCTTTTGGGGACAAAATGCAGGTCCCCATAATGTAAAACATTATATTTAGGGTGAGGAATTGGTTTATGGTTAGGGTCACATTCAGTTTAGGTTGAAGTTAGTGTAAGGGTTAGGATTAGGCAAGTAACAGTTACACTTAGGGTTAGGGTAAGTCTCTAGGTAATGAATGTAAGTCAATGTAATGTCCTCAGAAGTCATGGAAACACGGCTGTGTGTGTGTGCGTGCGTGCGTGCGTGCGTGCGTGCGTGCGTGCGTGCGTGCATGTGTGCTCTGCATGAATGATAGCACTGGAAGTGAATTTAATTGTTTTGTGAGGCAATTTATATTGTGTGTGTGTGTATTTATGAGCATGTATGTACTGATATCACTGGTGTGATTAATTGAGATGACAGACTCACTGAGATTTCTTGGGTGTGTGTTTGTTCATGAATAAGATGTTTTTAGCTGTGAACAGAGCTTTGGAGAATTAAATGCTTATTGGTGACTTTAATCATCCACTCTTTCTCTTGTCCCTATTCCTTTTCACTCCCGCTCTACTTTCCTCAATTAGTCACTTACGTTTGATATTTCCCCCTCTGTCTGTAGTTATGATGGCGTTCCTTTCCTGATGCACGACTCCACTCTGACGAGAACCACTAATGTTGTTGAGGTTTTCCCTAATCGGACGCACCACGATGCCTCCATGTTCACCTGGGCCGAGCTGCAGCAGCTGAATGCTGGCGACTGGTTCTTATCGGTGAGGCTAACGCAAACATACACTACATGTGTAGTCCAAGATGGGGGGAGAATGACAGCCATTGTAGCCTAAAGCAGTGGATTTCAACCTGGGGGTCGGGACCCCCAAGAACATCACCAGATAATTTTAGGGGGTCACCAAATGATTGTGGAGAAAAACACAAGATGACATTAAAAATGACAAATTAAAAATAACATATATTAGACTTGGAGTGTTTTTTACATAATAGATAGATAATACAGTGTTGTTGCTGGATTAAAACACATATCCAAATTTCATTTGTACAGCAACTATACAAATCTGCATCATGTGAACGTTTGATTTATTATATTTTATTTCATAAAACCAAGGAGTTGAATGATTTACTGAATCCTGAGAGAAGACTTTGTGTAAAAACTGGTTCTGTCAAAGTCAAAATGCAAAGTTGTTTTAATGCCACTAATTTCTCTTTATTAGGCATTAATGGAACTTGCGATTTTTAGGTTGTGACAGGCTCAGTATCATATGAAACTAAAAACCCGAAGAAATCCACTGGTAGCTTATTGTGAAGGAGGCTAAATAACCCTCCAGACAGCATGGTCATTTTCAAAGAGATCCTTTGACCTCTGACCTCAACATACTGTATGTGAATGAAATGGGATCTATGAGTAAATTTTGAACAAAAAAAGTGATTAATTTGTGATTAATCATAATTAACTATGGACAATCATGCAATTAATCACAATCAACCACTTTAATGATTGACAACTCTAGTGGAAATTTCAAAATGTCCAAAATTGGAGTCCAGACGAACGGCATGTAAATTTCATGGATGCTATGTGCTGTCATAATGTTGAAAAGTGCACAAAAGTGCAAATAGTGAATTAGAAACAGTGTGACAATGTCACACCCTTTCTTTGCACTGTAACTTTGGCTCATTCTTGTTTTTTTATTACAGATGTTTACTGGGTTAAACATCTGGGTAAAAGACTGTTTTAATCTATTTTCACACAAATTTGAGGTCCCCCTTGCACTCAAAAGTTGTTGTATTTCTTGCTGCGAGCACATCCTAGTTAACTATTGAACTGGGACTCGCTAAAATTGATGTGGAAAAAGATAGTGGAGACAAATGTGCAAATGTGGTCCTTCATGTAAAAAAGTTAAACCATTGTGGACACTGGACACTATTGGACATCAGTAGTTTTATATAGTTTTTCCTATGAATTATTATTTTTTTCCATTTTCTCAATAATCAGAATAATTATAATATTTTTTTTCTTTTCTTGTCTATGAATTGTCAGAATGACTAAGCATCTTTTTTTAACCTCGTTCTGCTATAAACACACTTTCTTACAGAGGGATCCATTTGGGACGGTGTCATCCCTCTCTGAGGTGGACTGGTCCCAGGCCCAGAACCAGTCTGTTCCCTCACTGGCCCAGTTTTTAGAGGTAGCGGCCAGCAGCGGCAGACTAGTGCTGTTTGACCTACGCAGGCCACCATACGGACATCCCTACAGTCAGTCATACATCAATACCACCCTGCAGGTCGTGCAGGCCCACATCAACTCCTCACAGGTAACTGGAGCTGGATGTCTGTGGAATATTTCAGTTCCTCATTCAGATGTGTCTCCTCAGTCTCCGTCTTTCACGATCTCTATTGCTGTATCTGCGTAACTAGGTCTTGCCATGAAAGACCAAACAAAGCTGCTTTTTTCTTTACAGTGCTTACATTTGTCATGCTTGTTATATAATTGTTCATTGAGTTGAAATCCATTTAGTAAACTAGCTTAACTTGGTTGAATGTTTCATTTCCACTGTAACTGTGAGGTTCTGACCCTTGAAACTGACCATCTTCTAGAGAAAAGACATCTTACTCTGTTGGAGTTTTTTAAACTACAGAAACACTGTAGGGGTATAACAGAGGGGAGGTTCTAGAGAGCAGCAAACACAGTAGAGTACATAGCTGACCCATTAAAATATGCCCAGATCCTTAGAATCAGCGCTCTGATTTTAACATCTTCAAGAGTATTTTTTCCTCTCTCATTTACTGATTGTTGCAAGTGGTGACATATTTTGTGCATTTGTGGAGGTGTGTTTGTTTAAATCTATGAGCCTGTGTGTGTGTGTGTGTGTGTGTGTGTGTGTGTGTGTGTGTGTGTGTGTGTGTGTGTGTGTGTGTGTGTGTGTGTGTGTGTTTAATGTCTGTGTAGGTGCTGTGGCTGCCGTCTGAGGACAGGGAGTTGGTCCAGGCTTTGGATCCAGAGCTGCAACAGACGTCTGGAGAAAAGGCTTCTATTCAGGAGCTGACAGACGGCCACATCACCAGACTGAACCTGCACTACAGCACCATGTCACAACAACAGTTCAGGTACACACACACACACACACACACACACACACAATGATCATGATAATAAAACTACATTTGTAGCGTGTTTGTACTAAATTTAATTGTGGATATTTGCAATTATTTGCATTCTAATGTCCAAAATGAGGCCTGACAAAAATCACGGATTGAATAAACTTTTTAAAATAAAAATTAAGGCCCCTAAATGTAAACAATACTGTACAGTACTAGTAGTACTATTACTAATTATACCTTGCTTCCAAACATCCCTGATTATACTTAACTGTGGGGCAAGTTGCATTTCACTGTGAGCTTTTGAATGGTCTCTCCGGTAGTTACGTAACTCAAGGTCCAGATGGCTGCCACGTCCTTGCTGAGTCTCGTTGCTTGTTGAACAGCTGCGGGGGAGAGAGA
>CAMQGK010000110.1:3867500-4170000 GCA_947000775.1 Pterois miles | reverse complement strand
CCCGAGGATTGAGAAGGTATTGTTAATTGCTATTATGTTTTGTACTAAAGTGAATGTATTATCAAGCAGGGCCATGTTTCTCAAAAGCATATGAGGAATGGTTTTGCTGGGAGACATCCCAGTTTGGCAGAGCTTTGTGCCAAATTTAGTATCAGCTGCTTTAAATAACAATAAAGATGCTTTTGAGAAACTAGACCTTGTTACTCTTTTTATGAGGCAGTGAAATCTGCTTTTCCCTCAAATATACGCACACAGTACTTTGTTGAATTATGACTATATGGTCCAGCTGTGCTCTGTTGTCCTAACTGATTTTAGATCTGAAATCCAGAGTGTCTTGTCTCAACTTGGCAGGTGTAAAATCCATGATCAGGTTAGGGGCCTTGATTCTTGGGGTTTTGCTGTTGATGAGGCAGGACATGCTGCAGTAAGTGCCATTAAAAAACAGCTTTGTTTTCATTGCGTAGAATCACTTTATTCATCCAGCACAGTACATGTAGGAATTTATTTTAAAGAAATATAACAATATTTTCTTGGACGCAGGTATCTATTGAAAGGAATCAGTGTAACACTGTTCACAGTGCTTGTTACATTTAACTTGCAGTTATGGCTGAACCACTGAAACAGTATCTAATTGTGATTATTTTGACTGATATTGTGATATGTGGTGCCTTCAAATGAAACTTGTGAGCTTGTGTTTACAACATGTGAAGTCATGTACAGAATATGCGTGGCGTTCAAGTGGTTAAGTCATGACAACACTGCTGTTAAATAACAGCAATATTAACGTTACTGATGGCGTCTAGAAGCCACAGATTCAGTAACAGTGCAGGAAAATCAAAGGGATAATGAAAGAGGAAAAAGTTGAGGCCGTTGGGAATATCAACATTTTCCTCTGACCTATTATTATTATTATTATTATTATTATTATTATTATTATTGTTATTATTATGAAGAAAAACAATATACAACTAAAATTACAATGTATTCACTTGTGTACTGAAAAATGAACTTCCACGGCCTCCACCATTTCTGACATCAACCAACACACACTCGTTTCTTTCAAAACGTTCCACTTATGAGGTTGTGAATACGACAGGAGGCGTTCATATGGACTCTTCTCTTAACACGACCCAATTTGAAGGCACCAATGAACTGCAATATTAGTGGGAATGACAATTTCACATAAATATCCTTATTTTCATTGGAAAAAATGATTATGGTGTGATTTTTTTGTGGGATCTGTATCAAAGGTGTTTTGTGTCTTTATCTGAAAAATATTCATGTATAGGTCAGGACATCTCTGCAGCACTACAGTATTTAATTAAAAATTGTATTTTGACACACATTTTAACATTAACAAATATTGTTCCTCCTGTGAAAGTTGCAATAGGCCTTATTGCAATTTCAATAAAATTTTGATTAATTGTGCTGCCGTACCTGCAGTCTAGATCCATGTGCACACGATGTCACCCAACTAGTCTTTTCATTTAGTATATTATCCAACCAGTCTGAGTCATTCTTTGTCTCAATGTTGGACTTTTTAAATTTAGGATTTACTTTGGCTGGCTGACTGAGGTGGAAACATGTTTGGTTGCTATCAGAAGTTTCTGGACTATTTGTTGTGTTGTGTATCGCTGACTGAGATTGTGGTCAATGCATTCCTCCGTCCTGAAGTTAGAAAATAAAAATCTATTTCTAGAACTAAAGTGAAGTCATTACAGTGCAGAGTCATATGACTGTCTAAGACTGCAAATGCAAGAAAACAACTAAATGTACTGTATTGCTTTGTATTGTAATAAGTGGTTAGCACTTAGTTGAACTGTATTTGTGTTCCTGTTGAGAATATTGTAGGCTAAGCATTTTAGCTGCATCCACTGGAGCTGCACAGCCATATTTATTCTGTTGAATATGATGTTTACTTCCATTGGACCACTTATTTTAAGTGAGCGAGTCTGATGACAATGCAGCACTGTGTTTAATTTGTTTTGGAGATGTGTTACATTTCAAGCCTTGCATGTGTTTCATCGATGCTTTCTTAAAGTGAGATCTATCTGTTCAGTAACAGACTCTTCAGTGGTGTCTGGAAAGAGATTTCCCAGGGGGTTTCAAGTGGTGGCAAGTCTTCAGGTGGATTCTAATATCCATAGAAACTTCTATATTTCCCAAAACAGTCAGGTAGAAAGGTGGCTCTCCAGAGGTCAAAAACAACATGATGGAAGCTTCATAGCAGATAGCAGATTTTTCAGCATATTAAATATCAACACAAGAGGCAATTCTTTTGATGCTTTTGACCTCTGGAGCCTTTTTCCCGGAGTCCTAAAACCCTGAAATGAGTTAGCAGTTTAGCACTTCTGGTTGCCTTGTCTGGGAGTCAGTTGGTTTTAAATGGGTTTTTAGTTGGATGCCTCAAAAAAAGGTCTGTGGTTAACACAAGCTGAAGAGATTTTAACATGAATATCTCACATTTAGATTTTGAAGTTTTTATGTCTCTTAAAAAAGGTGGTTGCTAACAAGTGGCTAAATAAAATTACCAAACATCATCATGCCATACTCATGCTACCATGTTGTACTTTGTTTATAGCCTAACATTAGCTTTTTACTTCTGCCAATTTCATTCACACTTTTTTTATTTGTGGAGATTATCTTGATGAACAAAATGTTCATATCATAAACATTTGTTTGGCAGAGATTATTTTCTACGGTAATGCAAAACCCAATGGAAAAATCCCACTGGCTTTTTGTTGAGGGAATCAGGGCAATGTTAACTTCCTTGTTTTCCTACAAAAATACATCATCCCTGGATCAAAACATTGAAACATTGTTTTATTAGTCTAGTGCAAGAGAAATGCACCTGTTTCCTCTATAAATTCATAGAGATGTCTCATACCACTGCAGTAAAATCCACTTCTCTACTGTTCAACTGGCTAAATTGTAGATGAAGCTTAACAACATAGCATGGAAAATGTGTTTTAGTCATGTTTTGACAAAAAAGAAAGACTGTTTAGCACATACTGAGCATCTGAAGTCAGCTAGCTATCCACATATATACATACATATATACACATTTGGTACCTGCAACTTTGCAAACTTCTCTGACATCCTCAGAGCAGAGGCTTAACCTTATACCTACGTATATGTAAGACAAAGTTTCATCTTCACTCCAGACTGGTGAACTGAAGCACTTGCTGCATGAAAAGATTTTCGTGTTTCTTGGCAAAATGTAAGAACAAGGCTTTGTTTCACAATCTCTTAATTTCTGACCTCTGTCATCATCAGTACAACATACCTTTGTTGTTTTGATGCCTGTAGATATTTTTTTTACATGGTATGTTTGAGTTTAGTGTTATGAGTTTCCCTCCACTACTTCTGCGTATCATAGCTGTGATTTATGTTTGGCTCCATCAGTGGTGTGATTTAGGATTCCTGGTTTGATACTGGAAAGGGAACATGCCTGCGAGACACGTTTTCAGGCAAAGCGTGGCTATAAAACAAAAATCTGCTCTTCTGAATTAGAAAACTGAAATAATGAGAACAAGCACCAACTGTCAACTTCTCTGAAATCACGACACATGTATAAACACTGAACACTGAATAATGAACTGCAGTTCTCGGTGCTGAGGAAGCCTAAGATATAATGGAAAAATATTATAATACAGTATGGTATTGTTGTAGTCCAGATGCCATTCTTTCAAATGGTTAAATCTCTGTAGCATTTTACATCTTGTGCTGTACTTAACAGCTGTTTTTTTATTTTATAGAAGCGTTCCCAATTTTGGCTCCTTTTTTTTAAACTGTAACCTTTCTCTGTAAATGCTGCTGTCATCTGGTATTAAAACATTAGAAGAAAGGTTTGGTTGTTAGTAGCACTGTCTGTGGTGTTTTGTACAGACACAGCTTACAGTGTGTTCTGTAAAAAGAATTTACATTTCAGTGATTTATTACAAAGACATGTTTGTATTGAACAAAATGTTTCGGAGAGCTGCTTTTGGCCCATGGTTTGCACTATATGACTTTTTAATGACATTTTGTATGACATACTATACTATGACTTTTTATGACATTGTGTATGCATATTATAATATGATTTTTTATGACATTATGTATGACATACCATACTATGCCTTTTTGTGTATGACATAATATATTATGACATTTTTAATACAATTCTTATTACACACTATGCTTTGACATTTAGTAAGACATACTATGGGATGACTTTTTATGCCACTTTTTTGGCATACTATACTGTGACATTTTATGTAATTTTTATGACTTTTTATGGAAAACTATACTGAGATTTTTATGTAATTTTTATGACTTTGTATGGCAAACTCTACTGTGACATTTTAGTGTAAATTTTCTGACTTTTTATGGCATACTATACTATGACGTTTAATGTGTCATTTTATATGGCATGTTATAGTATGACTTTTTTATGACATAATATACTATGACTTTTCAATGGCATTTTGTATGACATGCTATATTTATGATATTTGAATGACTGTTGGAGCCATTTCAATTGTGTCCACTGAGTGGCGCTGTGAGGCGCCATAGTAGTTTACGGAAGTGCAGTGACAGAGTGACAAGGTTGGGGAAACTCTCGCGAGATGGTTAAGGTTCGGCATTGGTCTCGAATACTTTTCAGGATCTGACAGAAAGTATCGCGAGATTTTAGCAAGTTTTGCGTTTCACCTTCTGAACACGACCAATCATGGACGGTGATTTCACGCAGGTGCTGTGCACAACGTGTTGAATGGCGTTTGGTAGTGTGTCGGTAATGATCGTGGTGATTTGTAAGGAAAGATGTAGCCACTAACTTTTATTACAACATGAAAGTAAACTGATTGACATATCCGACTGTTAGTTTTGGCTTTTGGCAAGTTTTTGGTGACAAAGCGCTGTTGGAAACACGCCATGTTTTTCTACTGAGCAAAACAAACCGTGCGTCATCAGGAAGTCAGAAACCTGCCTCTGGATGAGTTATGTAGCCTGAGTTATAACTGTTCGTTGACCATCATGTGGAAACGGATGGACAAACGGGAGAGACGCGAGGTCGGTGCAACAGTGGACAACACACTGGAGACGTGGCCAGCAGTCGGAACCGCAGTGGTCGGAACCGGAGGTCGGAACCGGACAGTGGACAGCACGTCGGTGTGGGGGTGGAGGAACGTCTCTTGGACCAGGACCGTGAAAAAGGTAGTCTAACTGCGACCACACAAGTACATGCTCATTTAAATGTGTGCACACAAAATAACTAAATGCATACGTGTTTCAGTTCAAAGTGATATTTTATGTTAAACGGTTCAACACACAGAAAGTGAAATTTTACAATGTTTTACTTTTGTTGAAGGCCTAAACTACACGTCTGAATGAAAATCAGTTGTTGTGAGTCTGAAAACAAACGCTAAAATGGATGATAATCAGGTTAAAGGTAGGGTCCATTATCTAGAGAAACTATAGCAAGAGTACACTAGATTAAAAATTCAGTCCAGTGTCGCCTTGTCCTTACCAATGAAAGTAGTAGTAGTAGTATTAGTAGCCTTTCATTCCCCCAGAATTATCATTATGAAGTAAACAATGACCATGGCTGTTGTTATTAGAGCTATTGTGATGCTCGGGTGCTGATTCGATAGGTACTGTGATTCCAAATTATGATTTGAGATTGTGGTTAACTTTTTCAACACTAGACCATGGGAAAGAAATTAATTATACACTTCTAGGGAAATTTACTTTGGAAAATATCTAAATTAGTACTGCTAGACCCAAAGTTCAATAAGTAGAAAAATGTGATAGGGATCCACATCCCAGATTTCAACGTCAAGGACAAAATACACTAACCCTAACATTGCACTTTTTCATTGGCTCACAATCGACACCATTTTAACGTGTTTTGGGACAAAACCTTCTGCAAAGCGACTAAGTGTAAAAAGTAAAAATGTTTAGTTTTCATCAGAAATGTCGTGAAGTCAAGTTAGCATGCAGCTTTACTATACTACTATACTATCATAGTATGGTATGATTATTTTTTTACATACTATACTAGGACTTTTTTCAACATACCACACTGACTTTTATGAATTATTTCAACATACTATACTATGATTTTTTTCCCCTTTTTTAACATACTATAGCATGACTTTTAAATATTTTTTTATTTTATTTTTTTTATTTTGAATACTATACATTGACTTTTTATGACTCTTTTTGGACACACTATGCTATGACTTTTATGTATTATTTTGATAGACTATACTATGATTTGTTTGACTTTTTTTCAACACACTATAGTATGACATACTATACTGACATTTTTCTGACTTTTTTGACTTACAAGTGCAATAACAACTCATATGTGCAATTATATCATCTGCGCAATTATAGCAACTGGACAATTATATTTTTTAATATGCTGGACATATTTTAGCTTTACTTCTCTATTATGAATATATTGTTTTATTTATTTGAATTAATACTCTTAAAATCTATGCTTCTTGTTTATTGCACTATCCACTTTGCTGCTGTAACATGTAAATTTCTCCACTGTGGGACTAATAAATGAATATCTTATCTTATCTTATCTTATTCAACATACTATTCTGTGACTTTTTTCAACATATTATATTATTATACTATACTTCTTTACGTCTTTTTCCCAACACTTTGTACCATGGCCTGTTCTGACATACTATACTATGATATTTATTGACTTTTCCGCATTTATGACTCTTTGGACACACTAAACTGTGATTTTTATGAATTATTTTGACAAACTATACTATGAATTTTTATTGACTTTTCGGCATACTAATCGATGACTTTTTTCGACATACCTTACTATTATTACTTTTTTTCTGTGTAGTATACTATAACTTTTTTAATCATTGTTTTGACATACTATGCTATGACTTTTTTGGACATAGTGTTCTATGATTTTTTTTTTCCATATTATACTATGACTTATTTTGTGAATTTTTTTAGATACACTTGTTTTTTTTTTGTTTGTTTTTGCTTTTTTTTTTTTTTTTTTTTTTTTACTTTTTATGACTTTTTTTGGACACACTATACTATGACTTTTTTCAATATACTATACTTTGACTTTTTCACTTTTTTCAACATACTATAGTATGCATTTTTAATGACTTTTTTCGACATATACTATGACTAAAAACTCATGAAAACAATCATAGCATGTAAAATGATTCTATGGTGGAAAATAAGTAATTTTATCGAATGTTGAAAAATTTTACAAAAAAAGTCATAGTATAGTATGTCGAAAATTTTACAGTGAAAACATCAAATTTGTGTATCTTGAAAAAATCATGAAAACAATCATATTATATATGTAAAATGATTCTATGGTGGAAAAAAGTCATTTTAACGAATGTTGAAAAATTTTACAAAAAAATGTCATAGTATAGTACAGGGGCGTCAAACTCAATTTCATCCGGGGCCACATCAGCATTATGGCTGCCCTCAAAGGGCCGGTTGTAATTATAAGACTACCGGTATATCTACTCTTTCATTTTACAAAATTGCCTCTGCATTTGATTATTAGTTTTAGTAATAATTTATTGAGTAACTAGCTCTGAAGACAAAAAGTGAGTAAAACGATTCTCTAAATATTTTTAGAACTATAAATGAACTTTCTTCTGTCAGTTCTGTTTTTTTTTTTTTTTTTTTTTTTTAATACCACAATTCAACCCTCCTCCTTTATCCAGGCTTGGGACCAGAAAAAGTGACCCAAAGGGGACACTCTGGCGGAGTAACTTCTTTTTTTTTCCTATATTTTTAAATTCAGGGTTTGATTCCCAAAATTTTACATTTACATCAGCCAGCGGTGGCTTTGTGCATGCGTGATTCATTCAGTCTGGATAAGAAGGGGTGAACAGAGACTGCAGCCAGGAGGGACTGCTGACGAGGACTGTGCCGCTTGTGACTGCTTTGGGACTGGGGAGGGTCCACGGCAGCACCCGCTGCTCGTTGAGAAGAGGAAGAACGATACCTGCTTTCATGAGAGTCTCCAAAAGTCTCCAGTAACACCAGCAAAACTTGTTTGATTTGTCGCTAATTTCTTATTTGAAAGAGGGGTCGAGGGGTCTGAAAACTGGCTAAATATAGCGACTAAGTTGCTAAATTGGCAACACTGCGCTGCTGCTGGAAACCGCTGAGACTGAGACGCTACAGTGCGCATGTCAAAAAAATCGAGATGCATTGTGGGACATGCAGTTTAAGGACACTACTTCTGTGAAGCGGCATAGCATTGAATGATATGCATTCCACATTCTTTGCAAGCCCTCGCGGGCCACATAAATTGAGGTGGCGGGCCGGATTTGGCCCACAGGCCTTGAGTTTGACACGTGTACTAGACTATGGCTTTTTTTTGTAAAATTTTCCAACATTTCACGAAATGACTTTTGCTCACCATAGAATCATTCTACATGCTATAATACGACCGTTTTCATGTTTTTTTTCAATATCAAAAAAATTTGACGTTTTCATCGGAAAATTTTGACATACTATACTATGCCGTTTTTTTGTAAAATTTTCCAACATTTCACAAAATGAATTTTGCTCACCGTAGAATCATTCTACATCCTATAATACGACCGTTTTCATGTTTTTTTTCAACATCAAAAAAATTTGACATTTTCATCGAAAAATTTCGACATACTATAGTATGGCGTTTTTTTTTGTAAAATTTTCCAACGTTTCACGCAATGACTTTTGCTCACCATAGAATCATTCTACATCCTATAATACGACCATTTTCATGGTTTTTTTCAACATCAAGAAATTTCGACAGACTATGCTATGGCGTTTTTTTTGTAAAACTTTCCAACGTTTCATGAAATGACTTTTGCTCACCATAGAAACATGCTACATCCTATAATATGACCGTTTTCATGGTGTTTTTCAACTTCAAAAAAATTTGACGTCTTCATCGGAAAATTTCGACATACTATACTGTGGCGTTTGTTTTTTTTTTTTTTTTTTTGTAAAATTTTCCAACATTTCCCGAAATGACTTTTGCTCACCATAGAATCATTCTACATGCTATAATACGACCGTTTTCATGGTTTTTTTCAACATCAAAAAAATTTGACGTTTTCATCGGAAAATTTCGACATACTATACTATGCCTTTTTTTTTGTAAAATTTTCCAACATTTCCCGAAATGACTTTTGCTCACCATAGAATCATTCTACATGCTATAATACGACCGTTTTCATGGTTTTTTTCAACATCAAAAAAATTTGACGTTTTCATCGGAAAATTTCGACATACTATACTATGCCTTTTTTTTTGTAAAATTTTCCAACATTTCACGAAATGAATTTTGCTCATCATAGAATCATTCTACATGCTATAATACGATCGTTTTCATGTTTTTTTTTCAACATCAAAAAAATTTGACGTCTTCATCAGAAAATTTTGACATACTATACTATGGCGTTTTTTTTTTTTTTTTTTTTTGAATATTCCAACATTTCCAGAAATGACTTTTGCTCACCATAGAATCATTCTACATGCTATAATACGATCGTTTTTGTGTTTTTTTTCAACTTCAAAAAAATTTGACGTTTTCATCGGAAAATTTCGACATACTATACTGTGCCTTTTTTTTTGTAAAATTTTGCAACATTTCCCGAAATGACTTTTGCTCACCATAGAATCATTCTACATGCTATAATACGACCGTTTTCATGGTTTTTTTCAACTTCAAAAAAATTTGACGTTTTCATCGAAAAATTTCGACATACTATACTATGGCGTTTTTTTTGTAAAATTTTCCAACATTTCACAAAATAACTTTTGCTCACCATAGAATCATTCTACATGCTATAATACGACCGTTTTCATGGTTTTTTTCACCATCAAAAAAATTTGACGTTTTCATCGGAAAAGTTCGACGTACTATACTATGCCTTTTTTTTGTAAAATTTTCCAACATTTCACAAAATGACTTTTGCTCACCATAGAATCATTCTACATGCTATAATACGACCGTTTTCATGTTTTTTTTCATTTCTTTTTTTTTTTTTTTTTTTTTTTCTCTTTTTTTCTTCCCTTTTTTTTCCTTTTTCTTTTTCTTTTTTTTTTTTTTTTTTTTTTTTATTTTTTTTTTTTTTTTTTTTTTTTTTTTTTTTTTTTTTTTTCCCCTTTCCAATCTTTTTCTCCCCCTATTCTTCTCATCTTTTTTCCCCCTTTTCTGTTTTTTTCAACATCAAAAAAATTTGACATTTTCATCGAAAAATTTCAACATACTATACTATGGTGTTATTTTTTTTTGTAAAATTGTCCAACATTTCACGAAATGACTTTTGCTCACCATAGAATCATTCTACATGCTATAATACGACCGTTTTCATGTTTTTTTTCAACATCAAAAAAATTTGACGTTTTCATCGGAAAATTTCGACATACTATACTATGCCTTTTTTTGTAAAATTTTCCAACATTTCCCGAAGTGACTTTTGCTCACCATAGAATCATTCTACATGCTATAATACGACCGTTTTCATGGTTTTTTTCAACATCAAAAAATTTTAAATTTCGACATACTATACTATGGCCTTTTTTTTTTTGTAAAATTTTCCAACATTTCACAAAATGACTTTTGCTCACCATAGATTCATTCTACATGCTATAATACGACTGTTTTCATGGTTTTTTTCACCATCAAAAAAATTTGACGTTTTCATCGAAAAATTTCGACATACTATACTATGGCGTTTTTTTTTTTTGTAAAATTTTCCAACATTTCACGAAATGACGTTTGCTCACCATAGAATCATTCTACATGCTATAATACGACCGTTTTCATGGTTTTTTTCAACATCAAAAAAATTTGACGTTTTCATCGAAAAATTTCGACATACTATACTATGGCTTTTTTTTTTTTTTTTTTTTTTGTAAAATTGGCCAACATTTCACGAAATGACTTTTGCTCACCATAGAATCATTCTACATGCTATAATACTTCCGTTTTCATGGTTTTTTTCAACATCAAAAAAATTTGACGTTTTCATCGAAAAATTTTCGACATACTATACTATGGCGTTTTTTTTTTTTGTTAAAATTTTCCAACATTTCACGAAATGACTTTTGCTCACCATAGAATCATTCTACATGCTATAATATGACCGTTTTCATGGTTTTTTTCAACATCAAAAAATTTGACGTTTTCATCGGAAAATTTCGATATACTATACTATGGCGTTTTTTTTTTTTTTTAAATATTCCAACATTTCCCGAAATGACTTTTGCTCACCATAGAATCATTCTAAATGCTATAATACGATCGTTTTCATGGTTTTTTTCAACTTCAAAAAAATTTGACGTTTTCATCGGAAAATTTCAACATACTATACTATGCCTTTTTTTTTTTGTAAAATTTTCCAACATTTCCCGAAATGACTTTTGCTCACCATAGAATCATTCTACATGCTATAATACGACCGTTTTCATGGTTTTTTTCAACTTCAAAAAAATTTGACGTTTTCATCGAAAAATTTCGACATACTATACTATGCCTTTTTTTTGTAAAATTTTCCAACATTTCACGAAATGACTTTTGCTCACCATAGAATCATTCTACATGCTATAATACGAAAGTTTTCATGGTTTTTTTCAACATTAAAAAAATTTGACGTTTTCATCGAATAATTTCAACATACTATACTATGGTGTTTTTTTTTTTTTTGTAAAATTGTCCAACATTTCACGAAATGACTTTTGCTCCCCATAGAATCATTCTACATGCTATAATACGACCGTTTTCATGGTTTTTTTCAACTTCAAAAAAATTTGACGTTTTCATCGAAAAATTTCGACATACTATACTATGCCGTTTTTTTTTTAAAATTTTCCAACATTTCACAAAATAACATTTCACAAAATGACTTTTGCTCACCATAGAATCATTCTAC
This sequence comes from Pterois miles, assembly GCA_947000775.1. Lineage (NCBI taxonomy): Eukaryota > Metazoa > Chordata > Actinopteri > Perciformes > Scorpaenidae > Pterois > Pterois miles. The sequence goes on along the minus strand of CAMQGK010000110.1, from coordinate 4,158,067 downwards.
ATGTTATAATACGACTGTTTTCATGGTTTTTTTCACCATCAAAAAAATTTGACGTTTTCATCGAAAAATTTTCGACATACTATACTATGGCGTTTTTTTTTTTGTAAAATTTTCCAACATTTCACGAAATGACTTTTGCTCACCATAGAATCATTCTACATGCTAAAATACGACCGTTTTCATGGTTTTTTTCAACATCAAAAAAATTTGACGTTTTCATCGGAAAATTTCGACATACTATACTATGGCGTTTTTTTTTTTTTAAAATTTTCCAACATTTCCCGAAATGACTTTTGCTCACCATAGAACCATTCTACATGCTATAATACGACCGTTTTCATGGTTTTTTTCAACATCAAAAAAATTTGACGTTTTCATCGAAAAATTTCAACATACTATACTGTAGTGTTTTTTTTTTTTTTTTGTAAAATTGTCCAACATTTCACGAAATGACTTTTGCTCACCATAGAATCATTCTACATGCTATAATACGACCGTTTTCATGGTTTTTTTCAACATCAAAAAAATTTGACGTTTTCATCGGAAAATTTCGACATACTATACTATGGCGTTTTTTTGTAAAATTTTCCAACACTTCACGAAATGACTTTTGCTCACCATAGAATCATTCTACATGCTATAATACGACCGTTTTCATGGTTTATTTCAACATCAAAAAAATTTGACGTTTTCATCGGAAAATTTCGACATACTATACTATGGCGTTTTTTTTTTTTTTTGTAAAATTTTCCAACATTTCCCACAAATGACTTTTGCTCACCATAGAATCATTCTACATGCTATAATACGACCGTTTTCATGGTTTTTTTCAACATCAAAAAAATTTGACGTTTTCATCGAAAAATTTCAACATACTATACTATGGTGTTTTTTTTTTTTTTGTAAAATTGTCCAACATTTCACGAAATGACTTTTGCTCACCATAGAATCATTCTACATGCTATAATACGACCGTTTTCATGGTTTTTTTCAACATCAAAAAAATTTGACGTTTTCATCGGAAAATTTCGACATACTATACTATGGCGTTTTTTTTTTTTGTAAAATTTTCCCACCGAAATAAAATTGGCCAACATTTCACGAAAATGACTTTTGCTCACCATAGAATCATTCTACATGCTATAATACTTCCGTTTTCATGGTTTTTTTCAACATCAAAAAAATTTGACGTTTTCATCGGAAAATTTCGACATACTATACTATGGCGTTTTTTGTAAAATTTTCCAACACTTCACGAAATGACTTTTGCTCACCATAGAATCATTTTACATGCTATAATACGACCGTTTTCATGGTTTTTTTCAACATCAAAAAAATTTGACGTTTTCATCGAAAAATTTTCGACATACTATACTATGGCGTTTTTTTTTTTTTGTAAAATTTTCCAACATTTCCCGAAATGACTTTTGCTCACCATAGAATCATTCTACATGCTATAATACGACCGTTTTCATGGTTTTTTTCAACATCAAAAAAATTTGACGTTTTCATCGAAAAATTTCAACATACTATACTATGGTGTTTTTTTTTTTTTTTTTTTGTAAAATTGTCCAACATTTCACGAAATGACTTTTGCTCACCATAGCATCATTCTACATGCTATAATACGACCGTTTTCATGGTTTTTTTCACCATCAAAAAAATTTGACGTTTTCATCGAAAAATTTCGACATACTATACTATGGCGTTTTTTTTTTTTTTTTGTAAAATTTTCCAACATTTCACGAAATGACTTTTGCTCACCATAGAATCATTCTACATGCTATAATACGACCGTTTTCATGGTTTTTTTCAACTTCAAAAAAATTTGACGTTTTCATCGAAAAATTTCGACATACTATACTATGGCGTTTTTTTTTGTAAAATTTTCCAACATTTCACGAAATGACTTTTGCTCACCCTAGAATCATTCTACATGCTATAATACGACCGTTTTCATGGTTTTTTTCAACATTAAAAAAATTTGACGTTTTCATCGAATAATTTCAACATACTATACTATGGTGTTTTTTTTTTTTTGTAAAATTGTCCAACATTTCACGAAATGACTTTTGCTCCCCATAGAATCATTCTACATGCTATAATACGACCGTTTTCATGGTTTTTTTCAACTTCAAAAAAATTTGACGTTTTCATCGAAAAATTTCGACATACTATACTATGCCATTTTTTTTGTAAAATTTTCCAACATTTCACAAAATAACATTTCACAAAATGACTTTTGCTCACCATAGAATCATTCTACATGCTATAATACGACTGTTTTCATGGTTTTTTTCACCATCAAAAAAATTTGACGTTTTCATCGAAAAATTTTCGACATACTATACTATGGCGTTTTTTTTTTTGTAAAATTTTCCAACATTTCACGAAATGACTTTTGCTCACCATAGAATCATTCTACATGCTATAATACGACCGTTTTCATGGTTTTTTTCAACATCAAAAAAATTTGACGTTTTCATCGGAAAATTTCGACATACTATACTATGGCGTTTTTTTTGTAAAATTTTCCAACACTTCACGAAATGACTTTTGCTCACCATAGAATCATTCTACATGCTATAATACGACCGTTTTCATGGTTTATTTCAACATCAAAAAAATTTGACGTTTTCATCGGAAAATTTCGACATACTATACTATGGCGTTTTTTTTGTGAAATTTTCCAACATCCCACGAAATGAGTTTTGCTCACCATCGAATCATTCTACATGCTATAATACGACCGTTTTCATGGTTTTTTTCAACATCAAAAAATTTTTTAAAAATTTCGACATACTATACTATGGCCTTTTTTTTGTAAAATTTTCCAACATTTCACAAAATAACATTTCACAAAATGACTTTTGCTCACCATAGAATCATTCTACATGCTATAATACGACTGTTTTCATGGTTTTTTTCACCATCAAAAAAATTTGACGTTTTCATCGAAAAATTTTCGACATACTATACTATGGCGTTTTTTTTTTTTTGTAAAATTTTCCAACATTTCACGAAATGACTTTTGCTCACCATAGAATCATTCTACATGCTAAAATACGACCGTTTTCATGGTTTTTTTCAACATCAAAAAAATTTGACGTTTTCATCGCAAAATTTCGACATACTATACTATGGCGTTTTTTTTGTAAAATTTTCCAACACCCACAAAATAAGTTTTGGTCACCATAAACTTCACATCAAAACCCTTTTTTTTTTTTTTTTCTCCTCCAAAAAATTTCGACATTCTTTTCTTTGGCCTTTTTTTTGTAAAATTTTCCAACACTTCACGAAATGACTTTTGCTCACCATAGAATCATTCTACATGCTATAATACGACCGTTTTCATGGTTTATTTCAACATCAAAAAAATTTGACGTTTTCATCGAAAAATTTCAACATACTATACTATGGTGTTTTTTTTTTTTTTTGTAAAATTGTCCAACATTTCACGAAATGACTTTTGCTCACCATAGAATCATTCTACATGCTATAATACGACCGTTTTCATGGTTTTTTTCAACATCAAAAAAATTTGACGTTTTCATCGGAAAATTTCGACATACTATACTATGGCGTTTTTTTTGTAAAATTTTCCAACATCTCACGAAATGACTTTTGCTCACCATCGAATCATTCTACATGCTATAATACGACCGTTTTCATGGTTTTTTTCAACATCAAAAAAATTTGACGTTTTCATCGAAAAATTTCGACATACTATACTATGGCGTTTTTTTTGTAAAATTTTCCAACACCCCACAAAATGAGTTTTGCTCACCATAGAATCATTCTACATGCTATAATACGACCGTTTTCATGGTTTTTTTCAACATCAAAAAAATTTCGACATACTATACTATGGCCTTTTTTTTTTTTTGTAAAATTTTCCAACATTTCACGAAATGACTTTTGCTCACCATAGAATCATTCTACATGCTATAATACGACCGTTTTCATGGTTTTTTTCAACATCAAAAAAATTTGACGTTTTCATCGGAAAATTTCGACATACTATACTATGGCGTTTTTTTTTTTTGTAAAATTTTCCAACATTTCCCGAAATGACTTTTGCTCACCATAGAATCATTCTACATGCTATAATACGACCGTTTTCATGGTTTTTTTCAACATCAAAAAAATTTGACGTTTTCATCGAAAAATTTCAACATACTATACTATGGTGTTTTTTTTTTTTTGTAAAATTGTCCAACATTTCACGAAATGACTTTTGCTCACCATAGAATCATTCTACATGCTATAATACGACCGTTTTCATGGTTTTTTTCAACATCAAAAAAATTTGACGTTTTCATCGGAAAATTTCAACATACTATACTATGGTGTTTTTTTATTTTTTTTGTAAAATTGTCCAACATTTCACGAAATGACTTTTGCTCACCATAGAATCATTCTACATGCTATAATACGACCGTTTTCATGGTTTATTTCAACATCAAAAAAATTTGACGTTTTCATCGGAAAATTTCGACATACTATACTATGGCGTTTTTTTGTAAAATTTTCCAACATTTCACGAAATGACTTTTGCTCACCATAGAATCATTCTACATGCTATAATACGATCGTTTTCATGGTTTTTTTCAACATCAAAAAAATTTGACGTTTTCATCGGAAAATTTCGACATACTATACTATGGCGTTTTTTTGTAAAATTTTCCAACATTTCCCGAAATGACTTTTGCTCACCATAGAATCATTCTACATGCTATAATACGACCGTTTTCATGGTTTTTTTCAACTTCAAAAAAATTTGACGTTTTCATCGGAAAATTTCGACATACTATACTATGGCGTTTTTTTTTTTTTAAAATTTTCCAACATTTCACAAAATAACATTTCACGAAATGACTTTTGCTCACCATAGAATCATTCTACATGCTATAATACGACTGTTTTCATGGTTTTTTTTCAACATCAAAAAAATTTGACGTTTTCATCGGAAAATTTTCGACATACTATACTATGGCGTTTTTTTTTTGTTTAAAATTTTCCAACATTTCACGAAATGACTTTTGCTCACCATCGAATCATTCTACAGGCTAAAATACGACCGTTTTCATGGTTTTTTTCAGCATCAAAAAAATTTGACGTTTTCATCGGAAAATTTCGACATACTATACTATGGCGTTTTTTTTGTAAAATTTTCCAACACTCCACGAAATGACTTTTGCTCACCATAGAATCATTCTACATGCTATAATACGACCGTTTTCATGGTTTTTTTCAACTTCAAAAAAATTTGACGTTTTCATCGGAAAATTTCGACATACTATACTATGGCGTTTTTTTTTTTTTTGTAAAATTTTCCAACATTTCACGAAATGACTTTTGCTCACCCTAGAATCATTCTACATGCTATAATACGACCGTTTTCATGGTTTTTTTCAACATTAAAAAAATTTGACGTTTTCATCGAATAATTTCAACATACTATACTATGGTGTTTTTTTTTTTTTTGTAAAATTGTCCAACATTTCACGAAATGACTTTTGCTCCCCATAGAATCATTCTACATGCTATAATACGACCGTTTTCATGGTTTTTTTCAACTTCAAAAAAATTTGACGTTTTCATCGAAAAATTTCGACATACTATACTATGCCATTTTTTTTGTAAAATTTTCCAACATTTCACAAAATAACATTTCACAAAATGACTTTTGCTCACCATAGAATCATTCTACATGCTATAATACGACCGTTTTCATGGTTTTTTTCACCATCAAAAAAATTTGACGTTTTCATCGGAAAATTTCGACATACTATACTATGGCGTTTTTTTTTTTGTAAAATTTTCCAACACTTCACGAAATGACTTTTGCTCACCATAGAATCATTCTACATGCTAAAATACGACCGTTTTCATGGTTTTTTTCAACATCAAAAAAATTTGACGTTTTCATCGGAAAATTTCGACATACTATACTATGGCGTTTTTTTTTTTTTTGTAAAATTTTCCAACATTTCCCGAAATGACTTTTGCTCACCATAGAATCATTCTACATGCTATAATACGACCGTTTTCATGGTTTTTTTCAACATCAAAAAAATTTGACGTTTTCATCGGAAAATTTCGACATACTATACTATGGCGTTTTTTTTTTTTTTTGTAAAATTTTCCAACATTTCACGAAATGACTTTTGCTCACCATAGAATCATTCTACATGCTATAATACGACCGTTTTCATGGTTTTTTTCAACTTCAAAAAAATTTGACGTTTTCATCGAAAAATTTCGACATACTATACTATGGTGTTTTTTTTTTTTTTTGTAAAATTTTCCAACATTTCCCGAAATGACTTTTGCTCACCATAGAATCATTCTACATGCTATAATACGACCGTTTTCATGGTTTTTTTCAACATCAAAAAAATTTGACGTTTTCATCGGAAAATTTCAACATACTATACTATGGTGTTTTTTTTTTTTTTGTAAAATTGTCCAACATTTCACGAAATGACTTTTGCTCACCATAGAATCATTCTAAATGCTATAATACGACCGTTTTCATGGTTTTTTTCAACATCAAAAAAATTTGACGTTTTCATCGAAAAATTTCGACATACTATACTATGGCGTTTTTTTTGTAAAATTTTCCAACATCCCACAAAATAAGTTTTGCTCACCATAGAATCATTCTACATGCTATAATACGACCGTTTTCATGGTTTTTTTCAACATCAAAAAAATTTCGACATACTATACTATGGCCTTTTTTTTGTAAAATTTTCCAACATTTCACAAAATGACTTTTGCTCACCATAGAATCATTCTACATGCTATAATACGACTGTTTTCATGGTTTTTTTCACCATCAAAAAAATTTGACGTTTTCATCGGAAAATTTTCGACATACTATACTATGGCGTTTTTTTTTTTGTAAAATTTTCCAACATTTCACGAAATGACTTTTGCTCACCATAGAATCATTCTACATGCTATAATACGACCGTTTCCATGGTTTTTTTCCAACATCAAAAAAATTTGACGTTTTCATCGGAAAATTTCAACATACTATACTATGGCGTTTTTTTTTTTTGTAAAATTTTCCAACATTTCCCGAAATGACTTTTGCTCACCATAGAATCATTCTACATGCTATAATACGACCGTTTTCATGGTTTTTTTCAACATCAAAAATATTTGACGTTTTCATCGGAAAATTTCAACATACTATACTATGGTGTTTTTTTATTTTTTCGTAAAATTTTCCAACATTTCACGAAATGACTTTTGCTCACCATAGAATCATTCTACATGCTATAATACGACCGTTTTCATGGTTTATTTCAACATCAAAAAAATTTGATGTTTTCATCGGAAAATTTCGACATACTATACTATGCCTTTTTTTTTTTTTTGTAAAATTTTCCAACATTTCACGAAATGACTTTTGCTCACCATAGAATCATTCTACATGCTATAATACGATCCGTTTTCATGGTTTTTTTCAACATCAAAAAAATTTGACGTCTTCATCGGAAAATTTCGACATACTATACTATGGCGTTTTTTTTTTTTTTTTGTAAAATTTTCCAACATTTCCCGAAATGACTTTTGCTCACCATAGAATCATTCTACATGCTATAATACGACCGTTTTCATGGTTTTTTTCAACTTCAAAAAAATTTGACGTTTTCATCGAAAAATTTCGACATACTATACTATGGCGTTTTTTTTTTTGTAAAATTTATTTCCAACATTTCACAAAATAACATTTCACAAAATGACTTTTGCTCACCATAGAATCATTCTACATGCTATAATACGACTGTTTTCATGGTTTTTTTCAACATCAAAAAAATTTGACGTTTTCATCGGAAAATTTCGACATACTATACTATGGCGTTTTTTTTTTTTTTTTGTAAAATTTTCCAACATTTCCCGAAATGACTTTTGCTCACCATAGAATCATTCTACATGCTATAATACGACCGTTTTCATGGTTTTTTTCAACATCAAAAAAATTTGACGTTTTCATCGGAAAATTTCGACATACTATACTATGGCGTTTTTTTTGTGAAAATTTTCCAACATTTCACGAAATGACTTTTGCTCACCATCGAATCATTCTACAGGCTACAATACGACCGTTTTCATGGTTTTTTTCAACATCAAAAAAATTTGACGTTTTCATCGAAAAATTTCGACATACTATACTATGGCGTTTTTTTTTTTGTAAAATTTTCCAACATTTCACGAAATGACTTTTGCTCACCATAGAATCATTCTACATGCTAAAATACGACCGTTTTCATGGTTTTTTTCAACATCAAAAAAATTTGACGTTTTCATCGGAAAATTTCGACATACTATACTATGCCTTTTTTTTTGTAAAATTTTCCAACATTTCACGAAATGACTTTTGCTCACCATAGAATCATTCTACATGCTATAATACGACCGTTTTCATGGTTTTTTTCAACATCAAAAAAATTTGGCGTCTTCATCGGAAAATTTCGACATACTATACTATGGCGTTTTTTTTGTAAAATTTTCCAACATTTCACGAAATGACTTTTGCTCACCATAGAATCATTCTACATGCTATAATACGACCGTTTTAATGGTTTTTTTTCAACATCAAAAAAATTTGACGTTTTCATCGAAAAATTTCGACATACTATACTATGGCGTTTTTTTTTTGTTTGTAAAATTTCCAACTATTTCACAAATTACTATATTTAACATTAAATTAAATTAAATCTACTATATTTAAAATTAAATTTTTTTTTTTTTTTAAATTTCAAAAAATTTTTTTATATTTTTTTTTTTATATTATACTTTTTTTTTTTTTTTTTCAAATCAAAAAAATTTCGACATACTATACTATGGCCTTTTTTTTGTAAAATTTTACTATTTACTATACTATGGGGGCGGCAGTAGCTCAGTCCGTAAGGACTTGGGTTAGGACGCGGAGGACGCCGGTTCAAGACCCCCATGGACCAAGACCAACTGGTTGCTGGAGAGATGCCAGTTTACCTCTTGGGCACTGCCGAGGTGCCCCTGAGCAAGGCACCGAACCCCCAACTGCTCTGGGCGCTTGTCAGGAGCAGCCCCCTCACTCTGACATCTCTCCATTGACGCATGTATATGTACTGTGTGAACAACAGAGTGTAAAACTGAATTTCCCCACTGTGGGACTAATAAAGGAATATCTTTCTTTTCTTTCTTTCTTTCTTTCTATGCCTTTTTTTTGTAAAATTTTCCAACACTTCACGAAATGACTTTTGCTCACCATAGAATCATTCTACATGCTATAATACGACCATTTTCATGGTTTTTTTCAACATCAAAAAAATTTGATGTTTTCATCGAAAAATTTCGACATACTATACTATGGCGTTTTTTTTTTTTTTTTTTTTAAAATATTCCAACATTTCCCGAAATGACTTTTGCTCACCATAGAATCATTCTACATGCTATAATTCGACCGTTTTCATGGTTTTTTTCAACTTCAAAAAAATTTGACGTTTTCATCGAAAAATTTCGACATACTATACTATGGCGTTTTTTTTGTAAAATTTTTCCAACATTTCATGAAATGACTTTTGCTCACCATAGAATCATTCTACATGCTATAATACGACCGTTTTCATGGTTTTTTTCAACATCAAAAAAATTTGACGTTTTCATCGAAAAATTTCGACATACTATACTATGGCTTTTTTTTTTTTTTTTTGTAAAATTTTCCAACATTTCCCGAAATGACTTTTGCTCACCATAGAATCATTCTAAATGCTATAATACGACCGTTTTCATGGTTTTTTTCACCTTCAAAAAAATTTGACGTTTTCATCGAAAAATTTCGACATACTATACTATGCCTTTTTTTTTTTTGTAAAATTTTCCAACATTTCCCGAAATGACTTTTGCTCACCATAGAATCATTCTAAATGCTAAAATACGACCGTTTTCATGCTTTTTTTCAACATCAAAAAAATTTGACGTTTTCATCGGAAAATTTCGACATACTATACTATGGCGTTTTTTTTTTTTTTGTAAAATTTTCCAACATTTCCTGAAATGACTTTTGCTCACCATAGAATCATTCTACATGCTATAATACGACCGTTTTCATGGTTTTTTTCAACTTCAAAAAAATTTGACGTTTTCATCGAAAAATTTTCGACATACTATACTATGGCGTTTTTTTTTAAAATTTTCCAAATTTTCCAACATTTCACGAAATGACTTTTGCTCACCATAGAATCATTCTACATGCTAAAATACGACCGTTTTCATGGTTTTTTTCAACATCAAAAAAATTTGACGTTTTCATCGGAAAATTTCGACATACTATACTATGGCGTTTTTTTTTTTTTTTTTGTAAAATTTTCCAACATTTCCCGAAATGACTTTTGCTCACCATAGAATCATTCTACATGCTAAAATACGACCGTTTTCATGTTTTTTTTCAACATCAAAAAAATTTGACGTTTTCATCGGAAAATTTCGACATACTATACTATGCCGTTTTTTTTTTTTTTTTTAAAATTTTCCAACATTTCATGAAATGACTTTTGCTCACCATAGAATCATTCTACATGCTATAATACGATCGTTTTCATGGTTTTTTTCAACATCAAAAAAATTTGATGTTTTCATCGAAAAATTTCGACATACTATACTATGGTGTTTTTTCTTTTTGTAAAATTTTTCCAACATTTCACGAAATGACTTTTGCTCACCATAGAATCATTCTACATGCTATAATACGACCGTTTTCATGTTTTTTTTCAACATCAAAAAAATTTAGACGTTTTCATCGGAAAATTTCGACATACTATACTATGGCGTTTTTTTTTTTTTTTTTGTAAAATATTCCAACATTTCCCGAAATGACTTTTGCTCACCATAGAATCATTCTACATGCTATAATACGACCGTTTTCATGGTTTTTTTCACCATCAAAAAAATTTGACGTTTTCATCGTAAGATTTCGACATACTATACTATGGCGTTTTTTTTTTTTTTTTGTAAAATTTTCCAACATTTCACAAAATGACTTTTGCTCACCATAGAATCATTCTACATGCTATAATATGACCGTTTTTCCTATATTTTTAAATTCAGGGTTTTATTCCCAAAATTTTACATTTACACCAGCCAGCAGCGGCTTTGTGCATGCGTGATTCATTCAGTCTGGATGCGGTGGGGTGAACAGAGACTGCAGCTGGGAGGGACTGCTGACGAGGACTGATGTGACTGCTTTGGGACTGGGGAGGGTCCAAGGCAGCACCCGCTGCTCGTTGAGAAGAAGAAGAACGATACCTGCTTTCATGAGAGTATCCAAAAGTCTCCAGTAACACCAGCAAAACTTGTTAGATTTGTCGCTAATTTCTTATTTGAAAGAGGGGTCGAGGGGTCTGAAAACTGGCTAAATATAGCGACTAAGTCGCTAAATTGGCAACACTGCTGCTGGAAACCACTGAGACGCTACAGTGCGCATGTCAAAAAATCGAGATGCATTGTGGGACATGCAGTTTAAGGACACTACTTCTGTGAAGCAGCATAGAATTGAATGATATGCATTCCATATTCTTTGCAAGCCCTCGCGGGCCACATAAATTGAGGTGGCGGGCCTTGAGTTTGACACATGTGGTATAGTATGTCGAAACTTTTACAGTGAAAACAAATTTTTTATGTTGAAAAAAATCATGAAAACAATCATATTATGGCGTATAAAATGATTCTATCGTGGAAAATAAGTCATTTTATCGAATGTTGAAAAATTTTACAAAAAAATGTCAAAATATAGTATGTCGAAAATTTCTTTGAAACGTTTCACTGATTTTTAATGTCGATTAATGAATAAATGTTTAATTATTAACACCCATAACCCAGAAGCATCCCTGAGTACATTGTTGTTAGAAATTCTAGCGTAATACTATGACTTTTTTATGTTACTATTTTCATGACTTTCCTTATGAAAGGTTTAATGGCATTTTATAATCCAGCTGAATCCTGATTTTACCACTCAAGTCTGGGGATGACCAGGCAACCACCCAGTATTATTTTACTGAAAATAACATAACATGACAAAGTTGACATGTCAACATATAAATATATGCTATCATAATATATGCACAAAGGCCATTAAGTCAGTGTCTCAACTGTTAAATACATTGTGAACAAAATGAATAATTCATTAATTTATATTAAGTCAAAACCAATTTATTCATGTAATGTTTTATACAAAAGTGACATTACACAGACCATGAAAACACTACAGTAGTTCACGGTGATCGAGTTATAGTTCTTGACCATATAAAACAGGTAAAACACAAGTTTGTATTAGTCCACAAAGAACAAGTGAACTTATCAAATAGAATGGTTGGCACTGTTAGAATACCAGGGTATTTGTTCATCAGAAAACAAAACAGTGCAGGTTAAGGGATGAAGGGTTTGTACATCAAAAATCAGCTGTACAATTGAGACATTTTTTAAAAAAGACAAAGAACCTTCTTCACACAAACAAGGTAGATTTCAGACTGACAGGCCTGAGTTTCACCACACAGTGAAGGAATATAATAAGACAATTTTTTAAATCTTTGTGGCACAGATGTGCAAAGTCATTAAATGTTTGTATTTAAAGAGCTAGACACAAAGGTTTAGTAGTATTTCTTAATACTAAACTTACAAGTCATCACTTTTCCAAACAAAATTTTCTATTTTGATAATAAGCTGCTCAAGGACTTTGTACCTCATGTATTGATCAGCAAAGGCCCAGACACACCAAGCTGACATTGAAGAACTGGCAGCGATGAAGGCTGCCCGTTGCGTCGCCTCCATCTTGGCCGACAAGTTGCACTTGGACACACTACAAAGACTCCAGCCGAAGGCCAGTTAACGCGTACGTTTTGCGCCTGTGTGAGATGAAATAACTCTCCACACTAGCAGGCGGCAGTAGTCTGTATTCATCTTTCAAAAAGGGAAACAGGAAGACAGAGGAATACAACCCACTCTCACACTACAGCTTCATTCCAGATGGTCATGTCAGGAAATTATCCTTGTGTTGGAATGATCAGATGAAATGAAGCTGAAAAATGATGAGCCTTCTGTGTTTGTCCTCTTGACTTTACTTGTTGACTTGCTTTCCTCACTTCTGTTTCTCTTCTTATGCACTGATTCGTATAAACTGAACAGCCAATCAGAGACTCTGAACCTGCCAAAAAAAAAAAAAAAACAACAACTCTGAGACAGGCAGACTAGAGCTGATTTTGAACACCGCAAAAAATAGACAGACGCGGACCATCAGCTCGATGAGTGTCAGGGCCTTTTAGATGCTTGCTTATCTCTGCCACAAAGAATTAACACGCATAAGTCAGCCACGTTAGTTGAGTAAAAAACTGATCTGTGCCACAATGGAATAAACAACTTGTTTGTTTTTAAGCAACCATATTGGCGGTAAGGCCACTGGGTTAGGGTTGGTGTATTTCAAATATTCAAAAATGTTTATCTGTTTTTCCTCAGATATTTTGTCTTCTGGAGACAACAACTTACTTGCCCAGGTGAGTGTCTTACTTTTCCTAATTAACTAAAAGTTATTTTGTGTGAAATCTCAGAAAGTTTTACAGACTAAGACCATATGTGGTCTGGCTGTTGAATCCTGAAGTAAGCCAGGAAGACCCACCTGTTGGACAGAGAGTTTGGAGGTTTTAAAGGTAGTCATCCTCACTGGATGGTTCATCATCATCATAGCTGCAGTGGTGATAGTTGCTGGGGCCTTCACCGGGGTCGTCACTGCTGGCAGCCGTACTCTCCCCAGTTAGCTTTGACCCTTCCGAACTAGCAGAAGGACTGCGGCTCATCCTCCACAGCTGGTGGGCAAAGGTTCGCCCCCAGCTGCAGTGCTGACCAATAGGACGCAAGAGCCGGATGAGTTCAGCGGCCTCCTGCCAGTAAGAAGTTCACTTGCTGTGGCCCCGCCCGGAGCGCTGCTTGTTCATGGTGGTCAGCATCTGGCTGATGTAAGAGGTCAGCAGGTCATCCATCTTGTAGCCCTGCAGGTGAGATGGAAATACACACACACATCAACACAATTACCCAGCTGATTATTGCTTCAGTTTAATGATGCAAGTGAACTTTTTTGGCTTGTTTCTTGGAAGTTGCATAGTTTGTCAATACAAATGTGTTTCAGATTTGTTCTCATCTCGGCTGCATCTAACGTTCATTTTAATAATCAATTAAACATGCTAAATTTGATATTCAGAGCAGCGAGAGAGAGGAAGCAGCCGGAAGAGAGGGAGGAGAGCAGAGAAAGGGAGGAGAGCAGGGAGAGGGAGGGGAGCAGGGAGAGGGTAGCAGCGAGAGGAGCCAGAGTGAGATGAGGGAGCAGGGAGGAGCCAGAGTGAGATGAGCGAGAAGGGAGCAGGGAGAGGGAGGAGCCAGAGTGAGATGAGCGAGAAGGGAGAGGGTAGCAGCAAGAGAGATGAGCGAGCAGGGAAGGCGCAGGCCTGAGGCGCAGGCCCTCCCAGTGAGCTGGGAGAGAGGGGAGAAGCGAGAGGGAGGAGCCGGGAGAGAGGGGAGCAGCAGGGAGAGGGAGGAGCCAGAGTGAGGGGAGCAGTGAGAGGGGAGGAGCCAGAGAGAGGTAGCAGTGAGAGTGGGAAAGGGAGGAGCCGGGAGAGGGGAGCAGGGAGGAGCGAAAGAAAGAGAGGAGCGTGAGAGAGGGAAGCAGGGAGAGGGAGGAGCCAGAGCGAGGGGAGCAGGGAGAGGAGCGAGAGAGGGGAGCAAGGAGAGGGAGGAGCATGAGAGAGAGTGGGGAGCAAGAGAGAGTGAGCAGGGAGAGGGTAGCAGCGAGAGGAGCATGAGAGGGGAGGAGCCGGGAGAGAGGGGAGCAGGGAGAGCAAGAGAGTGAGCAGGGACAGGGAGGAGCTAGAGAGAGTGAGCAGGGAGAGGGAGGAGCCACAGAGAGGGTAGCAGGAAGAGAGATGGGAGCAGCAGGGAGAGGGAGGAGCCGGGAGAGAAGGGAGGAGCCAGGGAGAGGAGCGTGAGAGGGGAGCAGGGAGAGGGAGGAGCATGAGAGAGAGTGGGGAGCAAGAGAGAGTGAGCAGGGAGAGGGTAGCAGTGAGAGGAGCGTGAGAGGGGAGGAGCCAGAGAGGGAGGAGCCGGGAGAGAGGGAAGCAGCAGGGAGGAGCGAACGAGAGAGAGGAGCGTGAGAGAGGGAAGCAGGGAGAGGGAGGAGCCAGAGAGAGGGTAGCAGGAAGAGAGGGCAGGAGCGAGATGGAGGAGCCAGAGAGAGGGTAGCAGGAAGAGAGGGAGAGGAGCGAGATGGAGGAGCCAGAGAGAGGGTAGCAGGAAGAGAGGGGAGGAGCCGGGAGAGAGGGGAGCAGGGAGAGGAGCGAGATAGAGTGAGCAGGGAGAGAGGGAGGAGCGAGAGTGAGCAGGGAGAGGGTAGCAGCGAGAAGAGCGAAAGAGAGAGAGGAGCCAGAGAGAGGGGAGCAGGGAAGGCGCAGGGAGAGGAGAGAGAGTGGGGAGCAAGAGAGAGTGAGCAGGGAGAGGGTAGCAGCGAGAGGAGCGAAAGAGAGAGAGGAGCGGAGAGGGGAGCAGGGAGAGAGGGAGGAGCGAGAGTGAGCAGGGAGAGGGAGGAGCATGAGAGGTAGCAGCGAGAGGAAGGAGCCAGAGTGAGGGGAGCAGGGAGAGGGAGCAGCAGGGAGAGGAGCCAGAGAGAGGGTAGCAGGAAGAGAGGGGAGCGAGAGAGATGAGCAGGGAAGGCGCAGGGAGAGGAGCGAGAGTGGGGAGCAAGAGAGAGTGAGCAGGGAGAGGGTAGCAGCGAGAGGGAGGAGCCAGGAGAGAAGGGAGGAGCCAGAGAGAGGGGAGCAGGGAAGGCGCAGGGAGAGGAGCGAGAGTGGGGAGCAAGAGAGAGTGATAGGGAGAGGGTAGCTGCGAGATGAGCGAAAGAGAGAGAGGAGGTGAGAGGGGAGCAGGGAGAGGGAAGAGCAGAGAGAGGGGAGCAGGGAGAGGGAGGAGCCGGGAGAGAGGGAGCAGCAGGGAAGGCGCAGGGAGAGGGGGAGCAGGGAGAGGGTAGCAGCGAGAGGGAGGAGCCCGAGAGAGGGGAGCAGAGAAGGCGCAGGGAGAGGAGCGAGAGAGGGGAGCAAGAGAGAGTGAGCAGGGAGAGGGTAGCAGTGAGAGGAGCGAAAGAGAGAGAGGAGCCAGAGAGAGGGGAACAGGGAAGGCGCAGGGAGAGGAGCGAGAGTGTGGAGCAAGAGAGAGTGAGCAGGGAGAGGGTAGCAGCGAGAGGAGCGAAAGAGAGAGAGGAGCGTGAGAGGGGGGGGGGAGGAGCCAAAGCGAGGGGAGCAGGGAGAGGAAAGAGCATGAGAGAGGGGAGCAGCAGGGAGAGGGAGGAGCCAGAGCGAGGGGAGCCGGGAGAGAAGGGAGGAGCCAGAGAGAGGGGAGCAGGGAAGGCGCAGGGAGAGGGGAGCAGGGAGAGGAGCGAGAGTGGAGAGCAAGAGAGTGAGCAGGGAGAGGGTAGCAGCGAGAGGGAGGAGCCAGAGAGAGGGGAGGAGCCGGGAGAGAGGGAAGCAGGGAGAGAGAGGGGGGGGGGGGGGGGAGAGAGGGAGGAGCGAGAGTGAGCATGGAGAGGGTAGCAGCGAGAGGAGCGAAAGAGAGAGAGGAGCCAGAGAGAGGGGAACAGGGAAGGCGCAGGGAGAGGAGCGAGAGTGGGGAGCAAGACAGAGGTAGCAGAGAGAGGGAGGAGCCAGAGCGAGGCGAGCAGGGAGAGGGAAGAGCATGAGAGAGGGGAGCAGGGAGAGAGGGGAGCAGCAGGGAGAGGGTAGCAGCGAGAGGGAGGAGCCAGAGAGAGGGGAGCAGGGAAGGCGCAGGGAGAGGAGCGAGAGCGGGAGCAAGAGAGAGGAGCAGGGAGAGGGTAGCAGCGAGAAGAGCGAAAGAGAGAGAGAGGAGCCAGAGAGAGGGGAGCAGGGAAGGCGGAGGGAGGGCGGGGAGCAAGAGAGAGTGAGCAGGGAGAGGGTAGCAGCGAGAGGAGCATGAGAGGGGAGGAGCCGGGAGAGAGGGGAGCAGGGAGAGGAGCGAGAGTGGAGAGCAAGAGAGTGAGCAGGGAGAGGGAGGAGCTAGAGAGAGTGAGCAGGGAGAGGGAGGAGCCACAGAGAGGGTAGCAGGAAGAGAGATGGGAGCAGCAGGGAGAGGGAGGAGCCGGGAGAGAAGGGGAGGGAGGCAGGGAGAGGGGAGAGGGAGGAGCATGAGAGAGAGTGGGGAGTAAGAGAGAGTGAGCAGGGAGAGGGTAGCAGTGAGAGGGGAGCGAGAGAGAGGGAGGAGCCAGAGAGGGGAGCAGCAGGGAGGAGCGACGAGAGAGAGGAGGGAGAGAGGGAAGCAGGGAGAGGAGCAAGAGTGGAGAGCAGGAGAGTGAGCAGGGAGAGGGAGGAGCCAGAGAGAGGGTAGCAGGAAGAGAGGGCAGGAGCCAGAGAGAGTGAGCAAGGAGGGCAGGGAGAGGAGAGAGAGAGAGAGCGAGAGAGAGGGAGCAGGGAGAAGAGCGAAAGAGAGAGAGAGAGAGAGAGAGAGAGGGAAGGCGCAGGGAGAGGGGAGCGAGAGGGGGAGCAAGAGAGAGGAAGAGAGAGAGAGGAGCTCAGAGAGAGAAAGAGAGAGAGCAGGGAGAGGGGCAGGGAGAGGGAAGAGAGAGAGAGGGGAGCAAGGAGAGGAGTGAGAGAGAGAGAGGGAAGGCGCAGGAGAGGAGCGAGAGGGAGAGAAGAGAGTGAGCAGGGAGAGGGGAGCAGCGAGAGGGAAGAGCAAGAGAGAGGGGAGCAGGGAGAGGGAGAGAGAGCAGGGAGAGAGGGAGGAGCGAGAGTGAGCATGGAGAGGGTAGCAGCGAGAGGAGCGAAAGAGAGAGAGGAGCCAGAGAGAGGGGAACAGGGAAGGCGCAGGGAGAGGAGCGAGAGTGGGGAGCAAGACAGAGGTAGCAGAGAGAGGGAGGAGCCAGAGCGAGGCGAGCAGGGAGAGGGAAGAGCATGAGAGAGGGCAGCAGGGAGAGAGGGGAGCAGCAGGGAGAGGGTAGCAGCGAGAGGGAGGAGCCAGAGAGAGGGGAGCAGGGAAGGCGCAGGGAGAGGAGCGAGAGTCGGGAGCAAGAGAGAGTGAGCAGGGAGAGGGTAGCAGCGAGAAGAGCGAAAGAGAGAGAGAGGAGCCAGAGAGAGGGGAGCAGGGAAGGCGCAGGGAGAGGAGCGGGGAGCAAGAGAGAGTGAGCAGGGAGAGGGTAGCAGCGAGAGGAGCATGAGAGGGGAGGAGCCGGGAGAGAGGGGAGCAGGGAGAGGAGCGAGAGTGGAGAGCAAGAGAGTGAGCAGCTAGAGAGAGTGAGCAGGGAGAGGGAGGAGCCACAGAGAGGGTAGCAGGAAGAGAGATGGGAGCAGCAGGGAGAGGGAGGAGCCGGGAGGGAAGGGAGGAGCCAGGGAGAGGGAGGAGCATGAGAGAGAGTGGGGAGCAAGAGAGAGTGAGCAGGGAGAGGGTAGCAGTGAGAGGAGCGTGAGAGGGGAGGAGCCGGGAGAGAGGGGAGCAGCAGGGAGGAGCGAACGAGAGAGAGGAGCGTGAGAGAGGGAAGCAGGGAGAGGAGCAAGAGTGGAGAGCAGAAGAGTGAGCAGGGAGAGGGAGGAGCCAGAGAGAGTGAGCAGGGAGAGGGTAGCAGCGAGAGGGAGGAGCCAGAGAGATGAGCGAGCAGGGAAGGCGCAGGGAGAGGGAGGAGCCAGAGCGAGGGGAGCAGGTAGAGGGAAGAGCATGAGAGAGGGGAGCAGGGAGAGAGGGAGGAGCGAGAGTGAGCAGGGAGAGAGGGAGGAGCGAGAGTGAGCAGGGAGAGAGGGAGGAGCGAGAGTGAGCAGGGAGAGGGGAGCTGGGAGAGAGGGGAGCAGGGAGAGGGAGGAACATGAGAGGTAGCAGCGAGAGGAAGGAGCCAGAGTGAGGGGAGCAGGGAGAGGGAAGAGCATGAGAGAGGGGAGCAGGGAGAGAGGGAGGAGCGAGAGTGAGCAGGGAGAGAGGGAGGAGCGAGAGTGAGCAGGGAGAGAGGGAGGAGCGAGAGTGAGCAGGGAGAGAGGGAGGAGCGAGAGTGAGCAGGGAGAGGGGAGAGGGAGGAGCATGAGAGGTAGCAGCGAGAGGAAGGAGCCAGAGTGAGGGGAGCAGGGAGAGGAGCGAGAGAGATGAGCAGGGAAGGCGCAGGGAGAGGAGCGGGGAGCAAGAGAGAGTGAGCAGGGAGAGGGTAGCAGCGAGAGGAGCATGAGAGGGGAGGAGCCGGGAGAGAGGGGAGCAGGGAGAGGAGCGAGAGTGGAGAGCAAGAGAGTGAGCAGCTAGAGAGAGTGAGCAAGGAGAGGGAGGAGCCCAGAGAGGGTAGAGGAAGAGAGATGGGAGCAGAGGGAGAGGGAGGAGCCAACAGAGAGGGGAGCAGGAAGAGAGAGAGTGGGGAGCAAGAGAGAGTGAGCAGGGAGAGGGTAGCAGCGAGAGGAGCATGAGAGGGGAGGAGCCACAGAGAGGGTAGCAGGAAGAGAGATGGGAGCAGCAGGGAGAGGGAGGAGCATGAGAGAGAGTGGGGAGCAAGAGAGAGTGAGCAGGGAGAGGGTAGCAGTGAGAGGAGCGAGAGGGGAGGAGCCGGGAGAGAGGGGAGCAGCAGGGAGGAGCGAACGAGAGAGAGGAGCGGAGAGAGGGAAGCAGGGAGAGGAGCAAGAGTGGAGAGCAGGAGAGTGAGCAGGGAGAGGGAGGAGCCAGAGAGAGGGTAGCAGGAAGAGAGGGCAGGAGCCAGAGAGAGTGAGCAGGGAGAGGGTAGCAGCGAGAGGGAGGAGCCAGAGAGATGAGCGAGCAGGGAAGGCGCAGGGAGAGGGAGGAGCCAGAGCGAGGGGAGCAGGTAGAGGGAAGAGCATGAGAGAGGGGAGCAGGGAGAGAGGGAGGAGCGAGAGTGAGCAGGGAGAGAGGGAGGAGCGAGAGTGAGCAGGGAGAGAGGGAGGAGCCAGAGAGAGCAGGGAGAGGGGAGCGGGAGAGAGGAGAGAGGGAGAGGGAGGAGCATGAGAGGGAGCAGGAGAGGAAGGAGCCAGAGGAGGGGAGCAGGGAGAAGGAAATAGAGAGGAGCGGAGAGGAAAGAGAGAGAGGAGCTAGAGAGAGGGTAGCAGGGAGAGAGGGAGGAGGGAGGAGCAGGGAGAGGGGGGGAGGGGGGCGGGAGAGAAGGGAGGAGGGAAGGCGGGGGGGAGGGAGAGAGAGAGAGCAGGGAGAGGGGGGGGGGGGGGGAAGGGGGGGGGGGGGAAGAGGGAAGGGGGAGGAGGGAAGGGGCAGGGAGAGGAACCAGAGAGAGGGGGCAGGAAGAGAGGGGAGGAGCCAGGAGAGGGGGAACAGGGAGAGGAGCGAGAGAGATGAGCAGCGAAGGCACAGAGAGAGGAGCCAGAAAGAGAGAAGGGAGAGGGAGCCAGAGAGGAGGGGAGCGAGAGTAGGGAGCAAGAGAGAGTGAGCAGGGAGAGGGTAGCGGAGCGAGGAAAGAGAGAGAGGAGCAGAGCGGGGAGCCGGGAGAGAGGGAGCAGCAGGGAGAGGAGCGAGAGAGAGAGCAGGGAGGCGCAGGGAGAGGAGGCGGGGGGGGGGGGGGGGGGGGGGGGCGGGGGGGGGGGGGGGGGGGAGGGGAGGGGGGGGGGGGGAGGGGGGGGGGGGGGAGGGGAGAGAGAGAGGAGCAGGGAAGGGCAGGGAGAGGAGCAAGAGCGAGGAGCAGGGAGAGAGGTAGCAGCGAGAGGGAGGAGGAGCCAGAGAGAGGGGAGCGAGGGGAGCAGAGAGAGAGAGAGGGAGAGGGAGCCGAGAGAGAGAGGGGAGCAGAGAGAGGGGAGCAGGGAGAGAGAGAGGGAGCGAGAGAGATGAGCAGGGAGAGGGTAGCAGTGAGAGGGAGGAGCAAGAGGGAGGAGCAGAGAGATGAGCGAGCAGGGAAGGCGCAGGGAGAGGAACCAGAGAGATGAGTAGGGAAGGCTCAGGGAGAGGAGCGAGAGAGAGATGAGCAGGGAAGGCGCAGGGAGAGGAGCCAGAGAGAGGGGAGCAGGGAGAAGCGAAAGAGAGAGGAGCGTGAGAGAGGGAAGCAGGGAGAGAGAGGAGCCAGAGCGAGGGGAGCAGGGAGAGGAGCCAGAGAGAGGGTAGCAGGGAGAGAGGGAGGAGCGAGAGTGAGCAGGGAGAGGGTAGCAGCCGGGAGAGAAGGGAGGAGCCAGAGAGAGGGGAGCAGGGAAGGCGCAGGGAGAGAAGAGAGAGTGAGCAGGGAGAGGGTAGCAGCGAGAGGAGCGAAAGAGAGAGAGGAGCCAGAGAGAGCGGAGCAGGGAAGGCGCAGGGAGAGGAGCGAGAGTGGGGAGCAAGAGAGAGTGAGCAGGGAGAGGCTAGCAGCGAGAGGAGTGAAAGAGAGAGGGGAGCAGGGAAGGCGCAGGGAGAGGAGCGAGAGTGGGGAGCAAGAGAGAGTGAGCAGGGAGAGGGGAGCAGCGAGGGGAGCAGGGAGGAGCCGGGAGAGATGGGAGCAGCAGGGAGAGGAGCGAGAGAGATGAGCAGGGAAGGCGCAGGGAGAGGAGCCAGAGCGAGGGGAGCAGGGAGAGAGGGGAGTAGCCGGGAGGGGGGAGCAGGGAGAGGAGCGAGAGAGATGAGCAGGGAAGGCGCAGGGAGAGGAGCAAGATCGAGTGAGCAGGGAGAGGGTAGCAGGGAGAGAGGGAGGAGCGAGAGTGAGCCGGGAGAGAAGGGAGGAGCCAGAGAGAGGGGAGCAGGGAAGGCGCAGGGAGAGGAGCGAGAGTGGGGAGCAAGAGAGAGAGAGCAGGGAGAGGGTAGCAGCGAGAGAGAGGAGCCAGGAGAGAAGGGAGGAGCCAGAGAGATGAGCGAGCAGGGAAGGCGCAGGGAGAGGAACCAGAGAGAGGGGAGCAGGGAGAAGCGAAAGAGAGAGGAGTGTGAGAGAGGGAAGCAGGGAGAGAGGGAGGAGCGAGAGTGAGCAGGGAGAGGGTAGCAGCCGGGAGAGAAGGGAGGAGCCAGAGAGAGGGGAGCAGGGAAGGCGCAGGGAGAGAAGAGAGAGTGAGCAGGGAGAGGGTAGCAGCGAGAGGAGCGAAAGAGAGAGAGGAGCCAGAGAGAGCGGAGCAGGGAAGGGAGGACGCAGGGAGAGGAGCGAGAGTGGGGAGCAAGAGAGAGTGAGCAGGGAGAGGCTAGCAGCGAGAGGAGTGAAAGAGAGAGGGGAGCAGGGAAGGCGCAGGGAGAGGAGCGAGAGTGGGGAGCAAGAGAGAGTGAGCAGGGAGAGGGGGAGAGAGGAGCGGGGGGGGGGGGGGGAGGGGGGCGCCGGGGGGGCGAGAGAGAGAGGAGCCCGGAGGCGGGCGGGGGCGCGGGAGAGGAGCGAGAGGGGACAAAGAGAGAGCGAAGCAGCACGAGAGAGAAGAGGCAGGGAAGGCGCAGGAGAGGAGCAGAGGGGGAGCAGAGGGAGCAGGGGGAGCAGGGAGGAGCCGGGAGAGATGGGAGCAGCAGGGAGAGGAGCGAGAGAGATGAGCAGGGAAGGCGCAGGGAGAGGAGCCAGAGCGAGGGGAGCAGGAAGAGAGGGGAGGAGCCAGGAGAGAGGGGAGCAGGAAGAGAGGGGAGGAGCGCCAGGAGAGGGAGAGAGAGGGAGCAGGGAGAGGAGCGAGAGAGATGAGCAGGGAAGGCGCAGGGAGAGGAGCCAGAGAGAGGGTAGCAGGAAGAGAGGGGAGGAGCCAGGAGAGAGGGGAGCAGGAAGAGAGGGGAGGAGCCAGGAGAGAGGGGAGCAGGAAGAGAGGGGAGGAGCCAGGAGAGAGGGGAGGAGCCAGGAGAGAGGGGAGCAGGGAGAGGAGCGAGAGAGATGAGCAGGGAAGGCGCAGGGAGAGGAGCAAGATCGAGTGAGCAGGGAGAGGGTAGCAGGGAGAGAGGGAGGAGCGAGAGTGAGCCGGGAGAGAAGGGAGGAGCCAGAGAGAGGGGAGCAGGGAAGGCGCAGGGAGAGGAGCGAGAGTGGGGAGCAAGAGAGAGAGAGCAGGGAGAGGGTAGCAGCGAGAGAGAGGAGCCAGGAGAGAAGGGAGGAGCCAGAGAGTGGGGAGCAAGAGAGAGTGAGCAGGGAGAGGGTAGCAGCGAGAGGAAGGAGCTGGGAGAGAGGGGAGCAGGGAGAGGGAGGAGCAGGAGAGAGGTAGCAGCGAGAGGGAGGAGCAGAGGGAGGGGAGCAGGGAGAGGGAGGGCGAGAGAGAGGGAGAGAGGGAGAGGAGCGAGAGAGATGAGAGGGAAGGCGCAGGGAGAGGAGCCAGAGAGAGGGGAGCAGGGAGAAGCGAAAGAGAGAGGAGCGTGAGAGAGGGAAGCAGGGAGAGAGAGGAGCCAGAGCGAGGGGAGCAGGGAGAGGAGCCAGAGAGAGGGTAGCAGGGAGAGAGGGAGGAGCAAGAGTGAGCAGGGAGAGGGTAGCAGCGAGAGGGAGGAGCCGGGAGAGAAGGGAGGAGCCAGAGAGAGGGGAGCAGGGAAGGCGCAGGGAGAGGAGCGAGAGTGAGGAGGAGCGAGAGTGAGCAGGGAGAGGGTAGCAGCGAGAGGAGCGAAAGAGAGAGAGGAGCCAGAGAGAGCGGAGCAGGGAAGGCGCAGGGAGAGGAGCGAGAGTGGTGAGCAAGAGAGAGTGAGCAGGGAGAGGGTAGCAGTGAGAGGGAGGAGCCAGAGAGATGAGCGAGCAGGGAAGGCGCAGGGAGAGGAACCAGAGAGATGAGTAGGGAAGGCTCAGGGAGAGGAGCGAGAGAGAGATGAGCAGGGAAGGCGCAGGGAGAGGAGCCAGAGAGAGGGGAGCAGGGAGAAGCGAAAGAGAGAGGAGCGTGAGAGAGGGAAGCAGGGAGAGAGAGGAGCCAGAGCAAGGGGAGCAGGGAGAGGAGCCAGAGAGAGGGTAGCAGGGAGAGAGGGAGGAGCGAGAGTGAGCAGGGAGAGGGTAGCAGCCGGGAGAGAAGGGAGGAGCCAGAGAGAGGGGAGCAGGGAAGGCGCAGGGAGAGAAGAGAGAGTGAGCAGGGAGAGGGTAGCAGCGAGAGGAGCGAAAGAGAGAGAGGAGCCAGAGAGAGCGGAGCAGGGAAGGCGCAGGGAGAGGAGCGAGAGTGGGGAGCAAGAGAGAGTGAGCAGGGAGAGGGTAGCAGTGAGAGGGAGGAGCCAGAGAGATGAGCGAGCAGGGAAGGCGCAGGGAGAGGAACCAGAGAGATGAGTAGGGAAGGCTCAGGGAGAGGAGCGAGAGAGAGATGAGCAGGGAAGGCGCAGGGAGAGGAGCCAGAGAGAGGGGAGCAGGGAGAAGTGAAAGAGAGAGGAGCGTGAGAGAGGGAAGCAGGGAGAGAGAGGAGCCAGAGCGAGGGGAGCAGGGAGAGGAGCCAGAGAGAGGGTAGCAGGGAGAGAGGGAGGAGCGAGAGTGAACAGGGAGAGGGTAGCAGCCGGGAGAGAAGGGAGGAGCCAGAGAGAGGGGAGCAGGGAAGGCGCAGGGAGAGAAGAGAGAGTGAGCAGGGAGAGGGTAGCAGCGAGAGGAGCGAAAGAGAGAGAGGAGCCAGAGAGAGCGGAGCAGGGAAGGCGCAGGGAGAGGAGCGAGAGTGGGGAGCAAGAGAGAGTGAGCAGGGAGAGGCTAGCAGTGAGAGGGAGGAGCCAGAGAGATGAGCGAGCAGGGAAGGCGCAGGGAGAGGAACCAGAGAGATGAGTAGGGAAGGCTCAGGGAGAGGAGCGAGAGAGAGATGAGCAGGGAAGGCACAGGGAGAGGAGCGAGAGAACATTTGAGGGACAAGTACCCAGACCTGGGTGACAAGGAGTTCAGAGAATGACAGGCAATAACTGATATACCCCTGAAAAAAAGACACATTCAGAGCTAAAAGCCAGCAACGCTAGCCTCCCCCCACTAGTTTTCCTAGCCTTCAATCAAGAAAAACAGCAAAGTAAAAGCAACAGGAATTAAATGGTAAATGAAATTTGTTTAAAAAAGTGAGACTGTTGTTGCACTGATTGAAATATAACTGACTGAATTTAGCATGTAAGCCATTACAGTCCAGCTACTTCACACCTCAGACTTTGTTTGTGCTGGCTGGACCCCTGGCTATCATTTGAGACTTGATCACTATTTAAATACCTGCTTTACTTGAAAATTTGCAGTGTCTGTGTATTGTTGTCACCTACCAGCGAGGTCTCACACAGCAGTTTGCTTCCTCTGACCAGGTTGCCGATGGTGATGTGGAAGTACGTGTTCCCACTGCTCCAGTTGGAGATCTTGGTGAAGGGGTGAGTGGTCAGGATGTCCTGCACAAATACACAGACAGGTAAGCCTTGGTTGCCTTCAGGGCCTCTGACTGATGATGCGTACTTCAGTGGTTAGTGAATTAGCATCAGTGGAAATGAAACTCAATGAAACAGTACTGGTAACATAAAAGTCCATCCCAACCACCTGCAGGGGAATGTGTTTAAAGTTTGCACAGTCAAAGCTGAGCATTAAAGTAAATCTTTAACACCAGACAGGTGGGGAGTAGGGATGTCACAATACCACAAATTTAGTAGTTGAGCAGTAGTTGATCTTAGTGGCATAAAAAAACCCAGAATTAAACAGTAAATCCCATGTATGGCAACTTACATTTACTTTATTACTTGCATTCACCATATTCACACAACCGCCATTTTGCTCTTACATCAGGCTCAGAGAGATGTCAATACCCGATTCGTCCCAGCTGCTCAATCCATTCTGCATATGTGCAGGCCCGCCTACCCATTATGCCTTGCAGGAAGACCTACCCCTACTCTAATTGGCTACTGGCTTCTAAACCTAAACGCTAACAGCAGGTAGCCTAGCTATGATGCTAACCGGAGCGTCAGAGATGATGTGACTGAGGAGAACCGCAACTCAACCACAGCAGCTCTGAAGGCAGGCTACCCGGTCCAAACTGTCATGCCAGTTTGTGGAGCTTCTGAACTCAGAAAACGTCAATCAATTTCATAAAACTGCCAATATTTGAAAAACAGAGTTGATTTCTCAATTCAGAAATTCTCTGAGGTGAATTTAATGATAAAAAAAAAAAAACATGCCGGTAGCTTCAGAGATGCCTTAGCAGAGAAGAGTGACTCACTCTATTAGTGTTTAGGTTTAGAAGCCAGTAGCCAATAGAGGCAGAAAAGAGCAGGCCTGCATATACACAGATCAGGCAGGTGGGACGGATCAGGCACTGACACCACCCTGAGCATGCCATAAGAGCAAAACGGCCACTGTGTGACTATGGTCAATTGCATACTGGTTTTTGTTAAGAAGCTGAACAAGTCATGTTTCTCTCTTTATCTATTTTATATTGCGGTGAAAACATCACTTTCAAACAACTGGATTTATTCAAAATTTTTCAAGATTACATTGGATCATATTATGGTAACATGAGAATTTACCTTTGCCCAATACTCATTTTTCCAGAATAGAGCCTAAACGCATCATAATGTCCCCTTTTCGAGAGGACCAGAGCTAGTTAACCTTAGTTGTTACTACCAATAAGCAGCTCAGTCCTGCAATGAGCTAACATTAACTAGCTTTCGTCCTGCTGATTTCCTGTCAATAGTGAATTTATAGTGTCCCTTACATGTTTTCTATCTTACTCTGGACAATAGGACACCATTCGTCTCGAGCCCTGAAATGGTACCTGCAGAATTCTTGCTCAACTTGGTACCGAAATATTGTTTCTAGTGACATCCCTAGAGGGGAGAGGAGAGGGGAGGGGGAGCAGTATTTTTTTCTACACAAACACAAACCTTCGTCTTTGGGTCAATCAGACTGACTCCATGCTTGTTGATGGCGATTAGCAGGATCTCTGGGAAGTTGGGCTCTGTGGTTTGCTTAAGACAGAAACAGAGTTCATGTTGTTATGTTTAAATATCCAATGAATCTTTTAATTTTTACATGTGGAGTAGTACTGTTTCTCTGTAAAATTTGTTAAATATAAAAATGCCTCATTTGACCAATCAGGTGTTTCCTTTCATCTGATATTTTCCCTGTATGTCTCCATCTTACAGTAGGTGGGAGGCACTAACGTGGGTGGCGCTGCTGAAACGTCCACACCATCTCCGACCTTTGTTTGGCCTTGACTGTTCTCAGAAACAGCTTCTGAGGTGTTGAAATTTAATCAACAAAAATCGTTTTCAAGTGGGCTCCATGTGGAGCATATGGAAGGAAAACAGGAGTGGTGGAAGAAGTATTCAGATCCCTTTTGTAAGTAAAAGTACTAATACCTCATTGTAAATAGTCATGCATTGATTGTTACTTAAGTATCATAAGTATAATCAGGAAAACTAAGACAAATGAGACACACCCAGTGAGAGCTACAGACAGGAAGTGAAAGATTCAGGTGTTTGTAAATTTCTCCACTGTGGGACTAATAAAGGAATATCTTATCTTATCTTATCTTATGTACCTTGACCTCAAAGAAGGCGGAACCAAATGTTGGCCATTTGTAGATGATCTTTAGGAACATCAGTTTGGCTTCTTCTCTTGATTTGCCAGCCTGCTTGTTGAAGTATGCAACCACCGACTGCAATCAAAACACCCACAGGCAGACTCTGTATTAATTATTAAAATCAGTTCAAGAACGATAATGTTTATGTTGTCAAGTTTGAAAAGATCTATAAAAAGTTGCTGATGAGTGTTTATAAGAGAGTGGAAATGTTGCACATGTTGCCTGCCAATAAATAAACAGTTGTTAATTCATGATACTTTGTCTCTTACTTTTAATACTTAATATAAAATGTTGGTAAAAGAGTCCTGACAATCCTTAAATCCCAGATTCAGAGCATTAACATAGCAGCAAACAACTGTTTGCTATGTAAAGACATAGAGGAGCAATGGCATCCAGAGCAGATTGATGTCAGACCACTGTGTGTTTCAGTCAGAGCCAGTCCAGCTGTGTATGTATGTTAAAGCATGTGAGCCCCTACTGACTAGCTAATTGCTGCCGCTCTGCACTGCACTCATACAGCAACTCAAGCTGATAATGCCATCCTGACCTACAATGTCATCGCGGCAGCGTAATGCTCACCCTCTGGTTCCCCCCAGGCACACTTTCATGCACTAAAGGGCATGCGGCCAGTCTGGCTCTGACAACAAAGTACAGAGAAGCTCAGATTACAACACACAGTGAGAGAGATTTCATGCTCTGGTAGGTGAGGTAGACATTAAGCCTCTATGTCTTTACGTAGACAATCTTAGTTTGCTGTTATATTAATGCTCTGGATATCAAACAGAGCACCTTTAACACAACTCTTCTCTCCTTTATAATATATCTGACCATAATATACCAAATATTTATAAAATTACAAATAAAATTTGACTCTAGGATACAGCGAGGTAGAGGATAAAAGTTTAAGTTTTGCAGGCTTACCCTTTTCCAGTCGTCTGGTGACATCTGACGAATGAGATCCTGGGGAACCAGCTCCCGAAGCATCTTGGGAATTGTAGGAAAGTGGGATTTGTCATCCTCAAACTTGACACGGTAAATGAGCGCTGCAAGTTGAAAAACCTCTTCTCGTGAACACTTATGGTAGCCACGCAAGTACTTTGGCAGCTCCTAATTAAACGAGAAAGAGTGAAGGGGGAAAAAGTGCTATAATTATTTTTCTCAAAGGTACAATTAAAGTATAAATCATAATAATTTCAAAATTATTGGAAGCAAATTGCCAAAAGATAGACGATAACTGTATTGAATTTAAAGAAAACATGGATGAGTCTGTGTCAGGTGAAACAAAAAATAGTGCAGTATGAATGTTGCTAACTAAAACTTTAAGTAAAGGTATTTTCTCAACCCTTAAAACCAACCTGGTAGTAGTGAAAGATGGAGTCAGCAAAGGAGTCTTTCCCTGGAACTGTGTTGGTCCACAACTTTTTCATGAAGAACACCTGATAGGTTAGAGAGGGAACAATTCCTACAAGGTAGAACGTGAAGAGGGTGAAACAGAAGTGGGATTAACCTTAAAATTCTGGTGTAATGTTAGTTTGGTGTTTTTAATTGCAGGTTTGTCCAGCCTCCTTTATAAAAGTCATGATGTTTCATAAACCCTGCAGTTTGTGTTTTTATTTCCTGCATGTTAAGCAAACCTGAATAAACAATAAGTATCTGAGTAGACAAGTGCCTACTAATGTGTCATATTTACAGTAACTGTCAATGTCCAATTAAGGCTGCAAGAGGAGGTTTTTCAGAGCACACTAGAACATTTAGGATTAATGGAGGTTTAATTCCACAGAGGTAAGGTAACAGGTTCAGGTACCAACCGTCTTTAGCTGGTCGAGATTTCTTGATCCAATCTGTCAAATGTCTGACAAAGTCAAAGAAGAAATCCCCCTCAGGCACACTGATCACCTGCAGACATACACAAACATATCAGACATATCAGAATTGTGATTCATATTTGATCAGCACTGCTGAGTTTGGCAGTTTGATCAGTTTGCAAGTTTCACACGCAGTGATTGACAGCTGCACAGAGATGCAGTAAATCTTCCTGTTGACAATGAAGTTTCCAAATTTAACCTAGTCTCCAAAACAAATGATTGGGTAGAAATTGATAAATCAGGGAGAAACCCCAAACCCCATGTACTCTTAAAATATTGATTATATTCTAAAATGCTGGGTCAGGGATATGCTATATAAAAGGTGGTCAAAGAGCATTAGTGACAGCATAAAATGAAGACAAAAAACACCTGAAACTAGAATTACTGCCTCACATTTCTATACCCCCAGCATGTCTGTCCAAAATCTCAGTTTATTTTATCTTAATTACTGTATTTTCCAGAATATAAGGCACACTTAAAATCCTTTAATTTTCTCAAAAATCGACAGTGCGCCTTATATATCAATTCTGGTTGTGCATACTGACCTCCTCGAACCAATTTTATGAGGTACAGGGCGCTTAAAATCTGTCAAAATGTTTCATTGTGAGTTTGGTAAGCTTTGAAGCTGCACCGCTGGATGGATTGTCGGAGCATTACGCTAACAGTAGTCAGGCGCCCCGCGGAGTAATACATGCTGTTACTGTGCTTCGACTAATAGACACTCTAACATTATCGTGTGTGTACAAGGAGCCCAAAATGGCAAAAAGAAACGTTTCCGCCTGGCATCATCATCAAGACTAACTCAAAGGGCTGGATGGACGAGGAGAAGATGAGTGAGTGGCTGAGAGATGTCAAAAGATTTATGTCAAGAGACCGAATGGCTTTTTCCACAACTCTCCGTCCCTATTGATCTGCGACTCCATGCTGCTCATCTCACCGACACTGTCAAAATCCAAGTGAAGAAAACTAATTTGGAGCTTGCCGTCATTCCGGGTGGATTAATTAAAGAACTCCAACCTCTAGATACTGGTGTCAACAGGTCGATCAAAGTTAAACTGTGAGCTGCGTGGGAGTGTTGGATGAAAGAAGGCGAACACACATTCACCAAGACAGGGAGACAACGCCGGGCGAGTTACTCCACTATCTGCCAATGGATCATGAAGGCAGGAATCATCACTGAACAGCTAAGTAACAGCAATGAGACTGACTTGGATAATGACGAGACAGAGTCGGGGCTGCTTGATGCAGAAGTCGCCCAACTGTTTCACTCAGACACTGATGATGAAGGATTTGATGGATTTGTGGATGAGGAATGAACTGAAAAACTGAAAGAAAAAAAAAAAAAAACTGAAGTGAATGTATTGTTTTGTATTTCGTGTGTTCCAACTGAAAAATGTTGAGTTATTGAAGTTATTGAGTTGTTAAATTAATAGAATAAAGTTTCACTTATCTGACCGCTTTGTTTCGCTTAATGCGCCCTATAATCCGGTGTGCCTTATATATGAAAAAAGACAGTGATATTGATAGTTATTGATAGTGCGCCTTATAGTCTGGTGCATCTTATGGTCTGGAAAATACGGTAGACATTTGTTTGAAACTGTCATAAGCAGCATATGAATTCTTGAATTATGGCTAAAAAATATGTTTTGTGAGGTCACAATTACCTTAAACCTCCATAATCTAATCAGTACATCCTTGAGTTCAAGTGGATGCTTGTGCCAAATTTAAAGAAATTCCCTTCAGAGTTCATGACATATCACGTTCACTAGTATGGGCCAGGCTGACATAAACCCAAAAACATAATGCCTTTGACCACAGCTGTCGCTGGCGCAGAGGCATAAAAACATGGATGATGAGAGAGATAATATACACGATTTCTAATGCCACGTCGCCTGTGCATTCCAATACTCATACTACCACACTATTTAGTAAATTAGAAAAGGATTTAGTGTACTGAACAAAAACATAAACACAACACTTCAGTATTTGCTCCCATTTTTTATGCGCTGAAGTCAAAGACCTAGCGGTTGGAGTTCTTAAGCTCAGACAAAACTGCACATTTTAGAGTGGACTTTTATTGTGAGGGCACATCTGTGCAATAATCATGCTGTTTAATCAGCATCTTGACATGCCACACCTGTGAGGTGGATGGATTATTTCAGCAAGAGAAGTGCTCACTAACACAGATTTAGACAAATTTCTGAACATTTGACAGGAATAGGCTTTTGTGTACAAAGTCTTAGATCTTTGACTTCAGCACATTAAAAAATGTGAGCAAAAAAAATGTTGCATTTATATTTTTATTCAGTGTCCCAATAGATATTACGTCAAATGCAGAATGCCAAAAATAATAGGATGACCTACATGTGTTTGAGCACATGTAGCAATATGAGCAATATGCAAGCCAGCATGCTTTTTATTCTGACCCACAATCCTCTGCACAGTAGATATTTGTGCAAGAACCTCAAAGTTCAAGGCACAATTTCATGAAGTGGTAGTATGTCCCAATTATATGCATACTGCATGCAACAATACATACTTTGTGAGGACAGTATGTATTAAAAGTAAAAGGAAAATGTGCTTTGGAATGTAGCCGTATCTCATTTTGCTGTACTTCTGAACAACTGTGACCTCTGACCTTGTCTGAGATCTTGACGAAGAGGCTGAAGCCTTCAGGGGATTTGAGCAGCAGTCTGGTTGAGATGTTCTGGCAGAAATCCTTTGCTTTGGTGCTGGATTCGACCTCGAACGCCTGCAGGTTTGAGACATAAACAATCTCAATTTTCAGAAGCGTTCTTGTTGACAAGCAGAAATATTTATATGCCTGTATGTGTCTTACCTCATCTGTATCATCAGGGAAGTAAACTTTGTGGAAGATCTGGGTTGTCTTATGCTGGATCGCCTCCACTTCCACTAGATGAGGTGGATACTTCCTGGATCCGTTACTGCAACCATGACAACAATGAAAAAAAAAAAAGCATGAGTCTCCCCTTTACAGATACACCCACTTTATGATAATCACATGCAGTTTTTTTTATTTTTATTTTTTAAATGCAGTGTGTTATTGCTGTCTATTTTAAAATGGTGTGTTTGAATATTTTTGGGGTCCCTAAACAGTCTTGAATTACATAAATTGGGTATCACTGTAAAGCTGAGACTCTTGTGGAGCCAATGAGCCCAACTGCATTTGTGAGTGATAATGTTAATTTCATAGTAAGACCATTTTTTTGTAATTTGACCTCACTGTGTAAAATGACCTGTGGTGACCTCTAGGATAATCACAGTGTCATGGAACTTTACAGCCATAAACTAGAGACCTGGAGCATTCAGAAGTGGCAGAAATGGCTGTCCCAGCTAGACTAAAAATACGGGGGTTTCTGAGCAGTTTACACAACAGAAGTGCTCGCCATCCACTTGTAGAAAAATGCAATTTGTGCAGAAATCTCCAAATGTCAAAAATTTGTGAAACAAAATCACAACATGGCTTTTTCTATGGTGTTCCTATGATGGTGGTGATAATGTGGTATTTTGGAGAGATTGCAACTTTTGAGACATAATAGATCATGGTGATGACCATTATATACTTCTAGCATAATGTTCTAAATCCTGATGCACTCTCACAATTTATTTTAATTAAACTAATTAATTCATGTTTATTTTTTTATCTTGACACTGTTGAGCAGCATCTCAAATTAATCTTCAGGTTCCCAGCTTTCAGATGATGTATACCACTTTGATGTGACATCTACTGCTGATCTGCTATCTCCCTCTAAAGACCCCTTTGCCACCCTAAAAAAGACAAAAACTGGTCTATTGTGGAGGATTAAAGCAAAGTGTTTTACCGTAGAGCTTTGTGCAGCCTCTGCATGCAGTCTCCAGAGAGCGGGTGGTGTTTCTTGGACTGGAGGAAGCGCTGGATGTGCGGCAGCAGCACATTACTGGGAGGAAACAAACCAGTACACAACCACAGCAGCTCCCATCCTTTTTCCTCACTGTACCTGCAGCAGCACAAAACTCATGTTCAGCTTCTGCTTACAAAAATCTGGGGGTTCTGCCTGCTCTTCTACTGCAAGCACAGTGATGACCGGATGATTAATGTACCCTCAATGCAACAAACATCGTCATCCTGTGCTTTAGTTCCTACGGCGTAATGCTACATACACCCCTTTTGTAATATGTATAGCTTTTAGAGTTAAAAAGTGAGTCACCTTATCATTTTGTAGTATCTTCCCATAATATTTAGTCTAGTATTTTTTACTGTAAATACTGGCAATAATTTTCAATTTTGTAGAAACATTTGGAAAAATGATTACCATGATACTACCTTTCCAATGAGTTTTATACAAAGTTTATCAATTTGCAATTAAAGTCAAGAGTATTTTTTCAAAAACATATTTACAGTTGTGTTGTGTTTCAATATACTTCATTATTATATTCATCAAAATCCAGTGAGACTTGATGGAAAAATGTTGCGATGCAACTCTACGAAAAGTGTGAACCTTTATATTTTGTTATCATTCATACTGAAGTACGGTGATTAGACTGATTAAGGTGTCAGTTTACTCACTTGACATGGTTGTCAGTGAGCTGTTTGATGATCTGACAGTAGATCTCGTCTTTCAGAGGTTCGGCCTTCAGCGCTCCCTCAAAGATCTGGTCTGTCAACTCGTTGACGGAGCGTGTCCGCTTGGACGGGTAGTCACCCATGTACTTCATCATAGGTGGGACAAACGTCAAGGAATAAAATAACCTGATTAGATTGAATACAAATGTAAAATGAGCATGAATATCTGGATGTGAGACAGAGAGCTTGTGTTTGATTTAATTCATTCATTTTAATATTCATCGACCTTGAGAGTCTATAATAGAAAGAAAATCTGTGATAGTATATGTATGCAAGTTCAGGTGGAGATTAGTTTTTATAGAATACCATGAGGTTAAGGTCAGGGTAAACGGTTGCATCAGTGTTTCTCAACATGGTTTGTTATGGTAAGCAGATTTTTAAAGCCTTGGTTAATCTTTCCCTACGGAGGTTGCATGGACACTAGCTGAGGTGGAATTGTGATGAGGAAATGTTTTACGTGCGATTTCTCCTCGCGGCAAACTGATACTCTCCCAAACTGTAGAGGTCAGTGTATCGAAACATCACATCTACAGCATGGTTTTAAATTTGGTAACCAGCTTTGTTCAGGCTAGGATTAGAGCAGGTATTCAGGGCTGACAATGTCAGATGCCTCAAACGAGCCCAAGCACTAGTAAGTTGAACTGGCTTCGTTAGACATGCTCCAGAATGCTGAATATAACAATTATTCTTGAACCACGACACTATGCTGTTTTCAAGGATATCTATGAAAGACATGCAGGCGTCCTGAGAAAGCTCCTCATGGTTGACGACCTTCTTCAGCAGCGGCAGCTTCAACGGCTCTCTGGTGCAGCTCCACATCTTGTCCTTCCCACGATTCTTAGTGACCATCACCCTGCTCAGGGTGTGTTTGGGAGGGGGCCTAGAAGAAGCAGGTTACATTTGTGACTTGTTGACATGATTGCGTGTCCATCAAAATTTAATTCGTCGATCAACAAGGCAGAAGTGTGCATGGCTAACATACCCCCGCATACACATACACAACACTGTCAACCATCTTACCAACTTTGTTCCTAAATAAAATAGTTTTCGAGTTCTGCTCGAGCTGGAGATGTAATAGAAGCTGAAAATGATCACTAAGAGAAAATTTTAAAAAACTTTATAGCGCCACCTTGGAATTCTAACCTCACAAAGGCACAACTAGATCACATTGCAAAGCCTCAATATTTTGCCCTGGAAACATAAGTGAAGTTGGCCGAAATTTCAAAAATGTTGGACACCCTGGACTTCTAACCCCCAAAAGACATAACTAGACCACACTATTAACCATCATATCAAATTTGAAGCTCCTACGCTGAAAGGTTTTTGAATTGTGCTCTGGAAACTAAATTGAAGTCGAAAAAAATCAGTTTTTGGCCAAAATAAAAAAAAAAACAAAAAAAACAATTGGGCAGCAGTAGTTTCTGAGTTCTGCTCTGGAAATGACAGTGGACGGAAGGATAGATGAACGGAGAGCTATACACCCTGGACTACATTGTCTCGGAGGCATAAAAATTACGCCAGGAGGTAAGATCAGCGGGGGCAGGTGAGATCAGAAAAATGCTAATTTGTCTTTGACATGCTCACAAGAAAAACAAATAATGGTTCAGGAGGGAAGCAAATACGTGCAGGTCTTAGAGTGCAAAGTCCTTCACTAAGTGAATGGGAGAGTTAAATTGGAGATCTGTGAGCCTTGGTGTGATGAAATGAGGGAAGGTTATCTGGACCTGTCATGATAACTTCTGAATTTTACTGAAGAAACTTTCCAGATAGATAATGGGCGTCATACAAGAGGTGATGTACGAACAAACATCCTCTTATCTTTGCTTCTGGGATTCACCAGTTTTCTTATTTTTGCTCTTATGTAAGAGAACATTTTATGTTTTTATGTTTATGGACAAGAGCACTTTTACCAAAATAAGAAAAAAAAAAACACATTTTGTTCTCACAGTCCACGTATTATTTGTCAAGGAAACAAAAACATTACATCAAATTTAGATAATCATATGTTTCAGAGTAACTGTAACTCGGGAAGAGAGCTGATGCCTGAGCTGCTCCATAAATGAAAGGACTTCAGGTGGATTTACAGTCACTTGTGACCACACTTAAAGTCTTTTCAGAGAGGTGGGAATAAATCCGAAATCTAAAACAGTAAAATGTTCTAAATTAAATTATTAATCCTTGTCTGTGTGTGTCTATATGTGTACCTGAAGTAGTCATAGGAGAACTCCTCCAGCGTGTAGGGTTTCATCCTGTCATCGCCCTCTGGCAGGACGAGCTGTGAAACACGAACTGACTCCTGTCGCTGGTCCGGTGTCATGGTCACCAGCGCCTGATTGGTTGGATTACATTGGATTACATTGATTAGACAGACCATTTTATTTAAAGCACTATAGTAGGTGTCTTCAAGCAAAAAGGAAGAGCCAGATGTTGTCAGATTAAATCAGATCAGATGAACAGCAACAAGTTAATATGTTTTCAATGATAACATGCCAACATATCAGTGTCCAAAACAGACAAAAATAAATGGAATTGCTGCTGGCAAAGGACTCACAGCACTTATTTTATTATTTATTGTTTTATTACATATTCCCATCTGTTAATGTAAGAAAATGCAAGTCTCCCTTTCCAGTGAAGTTAGATTCTAATGGTCAATTTCCTTTCAAGTGACTATAATGTGTCATTTTAAAATCTACTGTGTGCTGGGTAATTAAATAGAAAAGTATTCATGATATTCCTCCAAAAGTGCAGTAATTATGGCATGAGGGAGAAGTAAATTTTTGCTTTGTTTAATGTAATTTCCTCATGTTTCTGTTATTCAGCTTTCCGCTGCTATTTGAACACTGTCAGCTGACACATTCTTTTGTTCCTGCTGTCTGCCATGGACTTAAACTAATATCAAATCTCTCGTTATTCATTTTGAGCCTTTACTTTTACTTTTAGTTTTTCAGTTCTGATGTCAGACTCTGGTGGATTGGGTTTGTGTCAAATTATTGATTTAATGATTATTTTTAAGTAAGTAGCTGTGTAATAAGTGTGATAATGTACAGCTAGCAGGTCATTGTTTTGAAAGAATCCCTCCACATTGGGGCATCGCCCTGTTGAGGATTCTTTCACAACAATGACAAGACGAGTCTCCTTCTGACAACAAAGTTCATGGCATAAAGGCTCTTAGACGTGCGTTTTTTCTCTCACCACTATTTCTTGCTGAGGTCGGGTCATAGTTGGCAGGACATAGACGCAGTCAGCTGGGAAATCTCCTCTCTGATTGGTTCGTTCGTTGACACCATGTGCCCAACCAGAGTTGAGCACCTGCTCGCCAGTGTCCTGGTCCAACAGGATCAGGTCCCCCTTCAGGAAGCTCAGAAACGTGGACTCCTCTCCAGCTGTGGCAAAAACACACTTTGAGGTGAAATGACATTTCTACTGTAAACTTCTGTCTTCTGTTGCATGTGTTTACTCAGGAAAAAGTACATAATATTACTGAAAAGGTGTTTGATGGAAATTTCTCTATCATATACGCCAGGGATGGAACAGATCGCTAGTTACGGTTCGGGGGTTGAATGTATTGTTCCGTTTACTTGAAATAGGTTATGAGGCCGATTTCGTGTATTTTTTTGAAATTGGAAATTGGCCCAAAACTGAAAACTGTGATCCAAAACCGTGATATGAACCAAATCATAAATTTTGTGAACCATTCCACCGCTAACATACAGTAATGTATTCAGACACAACTGTTAATGTCACATCTATTGAGTACATTTAGGGACAAAAATACCAAAATACTTCAGTCCTCATGTTAAAAAACTTTGACAGCATCTAGTGGTGTGGTTACAGATTGCAACCAAATGAGTACCTATCCAATTGCTCCTCCCTTTCCAAGACTGTGATAATGTGAATCGCCGCAGGCAAAACCATTTCACAAGCATGTCAGAGAACCACGGTGGCCTTCAGGTAACGTAAAAAGGTTCAAGGATCTGTCTAGAGCCAGAGTTTGGTTTGTCCATTCAACATATTTCTGTTGTATTTTAACAAGAGTAAAGAATTTTTGTTATGATTAAGTTTTAAAATGTGAAGAAATGTGGACTAGAACAAAACTTTGCAGACCTAAAAGGATGATCTGAACTTTTCCTCCAAGTCATTTATCATGTGCCAATGTGTTTCATCCCCCCTCACCATCACCTGAGTAGCTGCTGTATAAAATACTCATCATAATCACAATTAAATTGAATTTGTATTGAAATTATGTTGCATCTATTCCAATCCATTTGATGCATTTTGAGAAAACAAAAAAATAATAATACACAAAATAAAAGCAAAGTAAAAATCGCCATCAGCATTCAGGACTTACTGGGGTTGGGGTTGTCCTGCAGCGAGACCACAAACTTCGACCTCTTCCTCAGGCCTTCCAGGAAGGTCACTACCAGGTCGCGGATGTCCTCTGCATTGTTGGAGGTGAAGGTGTATTCGTCTCCTTTGATGGTCGCCAACGTGAAACTCTGACTCTGTAACTTTCCTCCCCTGAAAGAACAAGAAGTCCTCCTAATTAAATGACAAAATATGCTGATGGTCAGCACTTTAAAGAATGTCATATACAGTAAGCATTTTGTGACGAGCAGGATGACATCATTTGTTTCCTGATGTGAAACAGCTTCAATTAAAGTTTGGTTAAGTTCAGACACAAGGGTGACTTGGTTAAGGCTATGGAAAGATCAGGGTGTGGGTTAAAATAACTACTTGGTTGAGGTTAAAAGGCCTTAACATCATGGTTAAAAGAAACGAATGTTGACTTTTGTTGGAAACTAACTTTGTGGCTCTATAACAACATCACCTCAGAAGTTTTAAACCCCACAGCTGTAAAGGATTTTGACACTTGAATGAAAACAAATGTCTTTATTGGGGATTTGATGAAATGACAAATACTGCTGTTGTTGAAAGAGCAGAGTAAAATGGGAGGATATGCTAACAGAGCCAGGTTGGAAGAAAAATAAAAACACGTAGAAATGAAGACATGCAACTAACAGAGAGACAGAAATGTAGAAAGAGATAGCAGGAAGTGGATGAAGGATGAATGAAATAAAGGGCAGGGAGAGATACCAAAGGAGGAACTGTGAAATGAGTACAGCTCCCAGCATGCCTCACCTGCTGCTGGAAACTGCAGTGATTTCTGGGAAGGAGAGTTCCAGCAGGACCTGCTCCTGCTCGTCTACAAAATAAACCCCAGTCCAGTTGACAGCAACGATCAGGTCGTTTTTAGGCAGACTGGGACCTGAGAGGCAGAGAAGGGCAGAGAAAGAGAGGTTTCACACCTGAGGGATTCACTGTCACAGAACCAAGAGGACAAGGTTTATGTTCACAGGTCCCATAGTTTCTAATAACTGGGAATATTTAATAGTAATTTCTTACGAAGGATCCTGGAAAGGACTGTGTAATCTAATACAAGGAAAACTGTGATTAATTTGAATTTTCACTTTCAATTAAATCCAACTTATTGATAATTTAAGCTTCCATACGTAACCATCTTTAAATCAGTATCGGTTTAAATCGGTCAGCTGATTATACAAAACTCTACACAATACTTTCAATTTATGGTTAAACATGTTCATGCTGTCATTGTGGCCACAATGTGCTGATCATGCACAGGAACACCTTCAACAGTAGACTGATGACCACCATGATGCACCAGGAAATCCTTTCTTCCTGTGGCAACCAAACTCTACAAGTCATCTACCTCACAAAGAGCAATGGACAGCAGATACATGGAGAGCTGTGGTGACCCCAGTCTCAGCTCTGCTCTTTTCTTCTCTATTTTGGATGTGCACTTTACCACTGGCCTGTTATTTTTATGATCCTGACACCTCTTTCTAACATAAGTAAGCACACTCTAGTTAATGGAGCGCAAACTAAAATTCCAGACATACTATGAGCAGTGTCACTCTCTATTACATAGAAAGAGACTTTGATTTATGTCAGCTACATTCAGCATCGTTTTTGACTAATGAAATAGGTTGGAGGAGCATGAAACTTTACACAGGTAGAGCCAGGATGAACTTTTTTTTCAAACAAGCGTCCCATCACTAAACCTGTTCACTGACACATAGCAGGTCAGGGCATCTTCATTGGGAAAAACTGACTGAAAAACTGAAAACAATCTAATTTTTACTTGTTTTCATTGTGTCCAGTTAGGAAGAGGTGTATTTTTTGGTATATATTTTGAATTTGCACCTAGTGTTTATATTTGGTTTTGGCACCTTATTGATTATTGTTTACATTTCATTGGCACTCTCTAATACTGCACAACAATTTCCCTCAGGATAAAGCTTATCTTGTTTCTACAGGTAGTTTTCCTCGTCTACAGTATGTTTTTTTTTTCCTTCTTTGTTTTTCTTGCCGTTATGGCTGAGACAACTGAGTACCATGTGTATCCATAGTGTAATAATACTTACCAATTACTAATAGTACTAATTACTTAATAGTACTGTTTACATCTCTATGTATACTGTATATACTATATACTTTAGATTCTCACCTGAGAACTTGAAGGCTTCGTAGAAACGAGAGAAAAGCAGAGGCCACTTGTGGCGTGAGAAGTCCACCACTTCCTCCTTCACCTTCTGAGGGTCAAACCTCTTCTGGGTGTAGATGCCCTGGGCAGCCCGAAAGAGAGAGATGTTTTATTATGTTTAAGTGTGAAAAGAAAGAAAAATAACTATGAGGTGTCCTGGTGGCAGATAGTGTTACATGCAGTCAACTGTTTTCTTTTTCCTAATTATCACCATCCTTTATGAATACACACAAGCCCCTGTGATTTTCAAAGCCTATCAAAAACTGTTCACAAAATATTTTCTTTTTGATTCATCATTTTTTATTTATTATTCTAGTTTAGATGGCAAGCTGAATTCACTGTATTCTAGTTAATGATGGATAATATTTAGACACTTCTTTTGCTACTATACATCTCAGAAATTCTCCACAGACTCTGAATTAAATGTAGGTTTCTCTTATGAGTAACTTGAGTACTCAGTATTACTGAATTCATTATCAGAAAGCACAACATGCTGGGCTTCATTACATTAGACTCTACCTTCTTGCCTTTTCATCTCATTTTAATCTAGCCATGAAAATGGCTCAGTTCATGGTAATCCATCTTATAATTTAGGTCTGAACCAAAGTGGTGGGCCGACAGACGATGACTGACAGACTTTGTTCCAGTGAGGAGCACCTTTTTGTGCGCAGCCATGATGAAATGAGCCCATTTCTCCACCGTCTTGGAGGTACTGATCTCTCTGTCGGGGATGTAAGAGGGGATGAGGCTCAGCAGGCGCTCCAGAAGGATCTCTGAACCATAGTCAACATAATACTGCTGAGAGGCCAGTTCTGCCAGGTCATCCTGGCAACACAGAGAGACACGTACCAATTGTTTAAACTTTAAAAAAAGTAAAGGCAAGGGAAATATAGTTTTTTTAGGATCTGAAGCAAATGAGAAACACATGCATATGAACTTAAGCTATGAGATATGTTGTTTTATCATACATTCAAAATGCATCATACAAGAAAGGAAAGTACATCAGTGTATTTCCCAAAATGTCAAACTATTCCTTTAAAATAAAGAACAAAACAAAGAAAAATCTACCCGGTCACAGCGGTACTCTCCGAACTTGACGCCCCTGACGGTTTGCTGGTAGATGAGGTTGGTGGCGACCTGGTCGTCAGCGGGGCAGTGCCAGGGCGTGAAGATCTCCTTTCTGAAGAACAGCCTCCAGGGGGCGTTCCTCTCCTGGGCTCCCTGCTCCTTCGCGTACTGCTCGCACTGCGACACGGCGTCCATCACATGGTCGTTCCCGCTGCCTAAAGATGAGACCTACAGGAGAGAAAAATACATTTACTTCAATGATTTTGATGATTATTTGATTTAGTTTAGTTTTTATTGCTTTGTAATCTCTGCTCTTTTTAACTTGTAAAGGACCTGTTTTAGTTTTACAACTTGACAGTGAAGACATTTTTGAAAAGTTAGGACATTTTGTCTAGTCCTCACTTCTTCGGGGTGTTTGAGGAACAAACCTTTGTTTTACGGGTTAATTTTATTAATAGGTTAAGGTTAAAGATGGCGAGAGCATAGCTGGCTACAACAGCTTCAGTTTCCCATCAGAAACAGTTCTCCCACAGAAAGGTAGAGCAGTGAAAATATTCTAAATATAGCATACATTTAAACTGATATTGATTTTATTTAGGTGTCTAAATAATAAATAAATAATAATAATGCATTTTGCTGCTCCCTATGTCCACAGCAGTGCAGGTAATACACTGGCTGTTTTCGAAACCACATACTATACTAATCGTATAGACTGATTTGGTCAAAATGTAGTATGTAGTATGTAGTATGTAGTATGCAGTATGAGAACAAAAGCAAAATCTCCAGTATGCCAAAAATACCCAAAATGGCGTACTGATTCTGAAAAGATCTCCAGTATGCATCAGACCAGTCTACCTCACCTACTGTATCCCACAATGCAACACGCTGGTCCACTACAGGCTACGGTTACACCCACAACAGCAGCCAAAATGACTTGTTCTTTTAAACATTTTTTATAGCCATTTCATCACTAAAATTTTTGAGCCGAGAAATCAACTTTGTAGATTTTGAATGTTTACAGTTTAACAATATTAGATCATGAATCAAACATTTTCTCCTCATAGATGAGGGGCTTTTATTTCCTTGTTGGCAGTTTGTTTAAATAATACATTATACAGTAAGTGTCCATTATAAATTAACTGGAACTTGTTTATCTGTTTTTTGAATTATAAAGCTCCACAATCTCCGGGCACTGACGCTCACAGACCGGCTACAGAGTGGCAAAGGGAGAGGAGAGGGAAGAGAACTGCCTGTGACGGGGCAGAGAGATACCTGCTGAGACAACACCACGCCATTGAACATTACTCTAATACCTGTAGCGAAATTAACCCACCGTTTTGTTTCTGTAACTGTAAAATCAGTTTGAGTAAATTTTGATGAGCAATGTTTTCCCATCTCCCCTTGTTGATGATCCTGTTTATCTTATTTCACCATGAGCTGTTAGATTAAATAGTTTAAACCTGCAGCATCTTAAGAATAAACAAACATAAACAACAAAATTTAAGTTGTATTTTTCGCTAATATTGTAATAGTGGTACAAGTTTTTTTTTTTTTTTGGTGCTTTAAGAGCTGGTTTAAAGGCTAAAGTCTGGTGTAGTATACTGCAAAATGCATCACTTTAACAGCTGCATATTATATACTACTGAGGAATGCAGTATCCAGTGTACACTACATACTGCGTTCCTCAGTAGTATGTGGTAGGCGGTGTTGAAAACAGCCACTGACTATGGATAAGACTATGGATATGGGGGCGGCAGTAGCTCAGTCTGTAGGGAGTTGGCTTGGGAACCGGAGGGTCAC
The DNA here is from genome assembly GCA_947000775.1 of Pterois miles. Taxonomy (NCBI): domain Eukaryota; kingdom Metazoa; phylum Chordata; class Actinopteri; order Perciformes; family Scorpaenidae; genus Pterois; species Pterois miles. The sequence continues at coordinate 4,114,738 of CAMQGK010000110.1, read as the reverse complement.
CGGTTCAAGTCCCGACATGGACTAAGAACTGAGTGTGAACTGGTAGCTGGAGAGGTGCCAGTTTACCTCTTGGGCACTGCCGAGGTGCCCCTGAGCAAGGCACCAAACCCCCAACTGCTCGGGCGCTTTCAGGAGCAGCCCCATCACTCTACATCTCTCCATTGTTCATGTTTGTGCATGTGTGTTTCGGTCTGCATGACTGTGTATAAGTTAACAACAGAGTGAAATATTTCCCCAGTGGGACAAAAAGACATCTTCTTCTTCTTCTTCTTCTAAGTACCTCATACAACTCCACTTCAAAACAACGCAAACTATCTCTTTTAGGTTCGGGTCTCAATAGTGCCGATGATGGATCTAAAATGTGTGTGCTCACCTTGTCAAACAGTGCGATGTATAGCGAGAACCCGAAGCGGTCCCGCAGGTTGATTTTGTCGGACAGGGCACAGCAGAGCTCTTTAGCTGTGGTGGCGGAGTCCGTCAGCAGTGTTTTGGTCGTGCCGTCCATAAACGTCACCGGCAGCATGATGGGCTTCTTTGACTTGGTGGCCTGGAGATACGTTTCACAACTTTAGCCAAGATGGTTTTCAAATGAAAAACCTGTTTCTTTAAGCTACAGAATCAATTTCAAATCACTTCACAGTCTCACTCAAGAGTCTGGACTACATAGGTGACCTCCTGACACTGTTACCAACAGACCACACTGTCACATTAACTGTTCCCCATCCAGGACTAAGTCATGTTTATTTACCCTTAATTTTATTCATATTCATGATTTCTTGCACCTTTCTTGTCAAGTGCATTTTTCATCTTCTGTGAAGCAAAATATTTAACAATATTTATTTGTAGAAGTAGCCAGGACATAACACAAGTAGTGTTGTTACGATACCAACATTTTGGTATCGATACCGGTACCAACATGTATTTCAATAGTTTTCGATACTTTTCCAAATAAAAGGAGAACATATCACACATCAGTAAATAAAATAAAATACCACAAAGAGGCTTTTCTAATACAGAATTTTAAAATGAATACAAGAAATAAAGAATAAAATATGATTCAAAGCACTAACATCTGAACATCTGAAAACACTGCATCTTTTTTGTTATTTTGACCAGTTGCAATTTTTGGGAGAAATTGTTATCAGTAGTTTATAGAATGAAACAAAAACGTTCATTTTACTCAAACATACATCTATAAATAGGCTAGTAAAACCAGAGAAAATGGTAATTTTGCAATGCAGCTTTAATTTTTTTCCAGAGCTACTTTAGTGCAGAGTGAGGGGGGCTGGCGTTGCTGGCTGTTAGCTCTGAATGTGGCTTTTTTTCATGGGTATATCAGTTATCAGTCGTTCTCTGAACTCCTGCTGCAGGTCTGGGTGCTGGTCCCTCAGATGTTTTGCAAAGTTAGAAGTGTTTCCACTCTTGGCCAGACATCTTTTATAAAACCGTTTGCACAGTGGTGCTTCGATGTTAGTGGCTTCACTGTGCTTATTTATTCTGAAGCTGAAGTAATTCCAGATAGCACTTTGCGCACCTGTAGTTTATCGTTTTAAATGCATCAGTACCCTGGTACCAAATTAGTACCAGTATACCTAACAAGCCTAAACACAAGTTTATCACCATTGATTGGAGAGCTGTACACTGGATATATCTACAAGTATAAATAGGATAACAATTATGTAACATCGACAGAAGTGGATATCTAAGAACACTGTGATGATTTATAACACTGAAGCATTCAGGGTAAAAAAGATGACTGAATGACAACAGGACATGAAAAGCTAATTTTAAACAAAGGAACCTACTAATAACATTGACAGATTCCCATGATTGTTTTTCTTATAATCAATCCGATGTGTGTGTGCTTGTACCTGCAGTTCCAGCCAGGATGGAGGTTGTGTCCTTGTCCCGTTGACAAATGTCCGTCTCAGTCTCTCTTCACAGTACGGAGCGTAACCCGGCGGACCACTGCTGATGAAGTTCCTCAGGTACTGTAGGTCAAAATACAAAAAAATGTGTAAATTCCTGAAGTAGCATCAAGAGGATAACATTGGTCAAAAATGATTTACGATAATGGACAGATAATTGCTAGAGGGTGTATGGAAATTTAAACATATTAGCTTTCTCACAGAACAAAAAACACTCTGCTGTAGCTCTAAATGCAGAGAATAAATTCAGGAAACAAACCTACTAATTGTGGAAATAATAAGATGTTTCCCTTCTGTGTATTTAAATTGAAAAGATCTTAAAAATCAAAAACTTTTGGATGTGCTGACCTTGACAAACTTGTCTGAAGGGGCGAAGCAGCCGACACACAGAGAGATGAGGATCCAGCCACGAGCGTGAGAACTCTTAGACGGGTTCTGATTCAGCTGCTTACAGATCTGACAGTAGATCTCATCCCTAACACACACACACACACACACACACACACACACACACACACACACACACACACACACCCACAAGGTTAGATTAGGTTATATTAACATTATAATTATAGATACAGAGGTCAGGGTTATTGTAGTAAAGTAAAACAGAAACTAAAATGAAAATACGTGCGCTCTCCTTTCTCTCTGCACTGCAGCTATCTACGACCCAAACAGGCCAATCCTCACCAACTTCAGGCCTCCTGAGTTCTCTCTTAAATTTAAGAGCAAGTGGAACGCTTCAGGTATGAAAGATCTGATTACAGGTATTATTTGGATACATAGAAATGCTGGAATGAGTCATCTGTTTTATCTTTGTACTGCTATAAACTAAGAGTGTTTCACAACATTTGTCCTTCCTTGTATCACTGAGTGAAGTGGCTAATATATCATATCATACTCAACGCAAGAACACAAGAACAACTGAGTGAACACAAAAACTGCAAAAAGTTTGTATATATAGTTTGTGTGTGTGTGTGTGTGTGTGTGTGTGTGTGTGTATGTGTGTGTGTGTGTGTGTGTGTGTGTGTGTGTGTGTGTGTGTGTGTGTGTACCTCAGTGTTGGTCTCAGGATCCCGTTGCCAATGATGAAGTGAAGTTTTTCCAGGTTGGATGTTGGCCGGTCCTCCAGCATGCTGTTGCCGTGGAGACCGTACTCACCATCATTAAGGCGCTTGGTGACCTGAAAGGCATCAAACTGTAACTTTTCTACTTCTGCAACAAACCATCAGGAGAGGAAACCAAAAAAGTATTTTTTATTATCCCCTTGTCTCTCTCTCACCTCCTCAGTAATCTTGGATTTCTTCTTCAGGGTGAGAGACACCAGTTTGTGTCGTACGCTGTTCTTCTTGTGGCCATCAACGTGAGGCGTCTGAAGGCAGAACCAGACAGGAAAAGTTCATAGACTAATCAGAAATGCCCTGCTTGCAGCTAGCAGTGTTCTTCTTCTACTGGCACTTATCTACGTTTCTTGGTGCATTATAGCCACTAAGAATAAACTATGTGGAAACTGGTAAAATTTTAAAGTTTTGGATGAATCTAATGGATTCAAAAGCATTATCATTATGCTGCTCAAAGTATGACAATATGGCTCAATAACAGGTCACAAACAAGATGGAGATGAGTTGATCTACAAGAAAACAACTTGATAAAGACATTAATACTTTATCCGCAGATTAATAATCTATAGGGAACACCTGAAATCAATGTGTAAAGAACAAATTTAATGCTGAATACACAAAAATACTTAGTCTTTTTTAAATAAAGAGCCATGCTTTTGAAAAATGGTCACAAAAGAATTTAAACATATTTAAGCAGTTAAACAATGATATATGCTGGTGAGGAACTATTCATACAGTCTTGAAAGTCTATGAAAACTATGAACTAAATAGTGTTAAAAATTAAATGAAAAAGCATATATAAAAGCATATATAAAATTTTAGAACAGGAACAAGATGAAAATGTACTGTGGGTGAAAGTAAAACACATCAGTGTTATTCCACTTTTTATGGGAGGAAGGAAACATGGAAACATGGCCGATAGACTAACAGTAGTACAATACAGAGTAGCTCCAGTTCATTATTTATAAAATCAAACTACCGTAATCTCCTCTTCCTCACCTCACCCTCCCCCTGCAGCGCCTGCAGCTCTCTCTTATAGGTCTTCTTTCCCAGAGTCTCGTAGATTTTGGTCATGACAGGGATCTTCTCGCTTCCGTCGCTGATGGCCGTGTGGTACTTGGGCTCCGGCAGATCTCCCATGAACCTCAGTACTGTGATCCACACCGCCAGAGCAGCCTGGGCCGGGACATGCAACGTATAGGTTTAGTTTATCAGGTGAAATTTTATCTACAAAAGTTAATGTTTTGCTTGTTGCATCTTTACTAATATCACTAATCTCCAATGGTACCTAATGTTTCCAGTGGTGGAATGAGTGCATGCACCCAAGTGAGGTACTACTTGAGTATTTCCATTTTATGCAACTTTATACTTTTACTCCACTACATCTCAGAGGGAGATATTGTACATTTTACTGCACTACATTAGTGTGACAGCTTTAGTCAGTTCTCAAATTACAATACTTGAATGAAAACAAAACCAAAATATTTTGAAAGGTTGTGATAATCCTTTAATGTCCTCGCTAAGAGAAAAGCAATAGAATTTTTTTCTGTTTTTTATGTCCTTATCATATTAACAACAATAAATGATTATTTTTCTGTTAAGTAGAAAACACAAATTTTTAATTAGATTATTTATGTTATTACCATAAAATGACAGTGGACTTGTTTGGTGGAGCCTGTTTTTATAAAAGTGTTTGACCCTTGTAAGACTTTTTTGTATCAAGTTACATAATTCTGTTCAGTAAGACCTCCTTAGGTCGAAATAATATACCTACCTATGAAAATTCAACCAAAAAAAAGTCTGGACTTACTTTTTTTGCTGCTAACTTGCTGAGAGGAGGCTGACTAAAAAGGACTTGCTATTTAAAGATGCAATGACATCTAGTGGATCTTTTTTAGCATAACATACCAAAACCAAGTGGCAGAGATGGCTCAGTCAGGTTGAGTTAAGTTGAACACATTTTTCAATAAGATATAGTGGCTCAAAATGTGCTCCACCAAACAGTCGAGCAGTCAAGACTGTAGCGGGGTCAGAGAACAAAGGTGACCTACCAGCTGATCTCCCTCGTCATCGTGGAACAACAGAGGCTGTTTGAGAGGCCGTCGGACGTAGGTGTGCGTGGTGGTGCCCTGGAAGTAGGTGGCGGCAAACTTGGCGAACTTGTACTCGGATAAATCCTCCTCTTCATCGTCCTCAGGCAGAGGAAGAGCCTCGTCCAGATCCTCCTCCTCCAGCTCCTGATGGGTCCGCTCCAGGTCCTGCAGGAAAGACGGGGCTTCAGGTGAAAAACTCCACACTGAAACTTCGGTGGGTTTTTATTGAATGAGATTTCTCTAAGTGATGACACAGTTCTCTGACCTCTCAGACAATGTCAAAATATTGCACCTTCACAGCCCTGTTAATGCAATACAGTTATTTATGCAATTTCAAACTGTCCCAAACCATTTACATCCCATACATTCTGCCAAATAACTGTCATTTCTTTTCACTCCTCCTCAAAAAAATGTTAATTTTATCTTATACACAGAGAACAAAACCTTTTGTTGACTCACCTCAAAGCCGGTGGGGGCTTGACCCTCTTGGCCCGGTAATGACGTTGTCGTTCCCAGGAAGCCGAACATTTTGTCCACCATGTCAGAGTCGTTGACGGGCTCCAAACGGGCCTTCTCCATCTGCTCCACCATCTCCTTCTTCCTCCGAGCCTCCTCCTTCTCCTTCTTCTCTCGCTCGGCGTCCTCTTTAGCCAGCTGGGCCAGACGCTCCTAGTACAATAATTATACCACATTTGTTTTGAAACACTAGTGTAATAATAATAACTTTATCTGTAAATAAACCAAGCATCTACACTCTTATTTTACATGCTGAGCCACTTGGTTTCTTCTGCTGGAACAATTCACAGCACAAAACAGGGGGAGGGCACTAAAGTTTTCAATAATCAGTGTGGTCACATGCACTGACGTTACTCGGGTGTTTTCGCATCATATGAACAAACAATGAACACAGACATTAAAACATGAGTATTGTTTGTAAAACATGAGGTCTGACATGATGGCTGTCATAAAACTAACAAGAACAATAACATATTTCTCATAGGCATAGGTAAGGTTTATTGATGAAAAAACATCAATAATGTTTAGTATCTATAAAAAATGCATTATATGCACTATGCAAAGGTAAAAGTAAGAACCAGGTTTTGAGGTTTTGAAAATGTCTTCAGATGTCAGAAATCTTTGTTGAAGTCCCACCTGGTGTTTGCGTTCAGCTTCAGCCTTCGCTTTCTTCGCAGACATCTGGTTTCTCAGTTTGGTCTCTTCGGCCAAGCGCATCTTCTCCGCCTCCAGCCTCCGGCGGTACTGAGGGGGAGAGAAAAGAGTCACGTGAGGCTCAGGTCGAAAAAGAAGTCTCCACATGCTGCATCACACACAGGCTTACAACTGGGTACTGTGGGGATCCGCAGTGCATGGAGACAGCAGCCTGGAAGCTTTGTATACACTGTTGATAACTACCAAAGCTTCGGGACAGCCCTATTACATACTATAGTTACACTGCACTACTGTGCATGTGTGCGTTTACCTCTCCCTTCAGCCTCTTGTACAGCCGTCGAGCGATCATGCCTCTGGTATAGGCCTGGATGGTGATAACGGCCCACAGCCGGTGTCTGAATGCCCGGCGCACCAAGAAGCCCCGACAACGACCCTGAAAGCCTGTGATTCGCTGACGGGCTACGTGATACGACGCACACAACTTCCTGGAACGAACCAGAGCCTGGAGGCGAGAGAAGCCTGCTCGCATCTGAAGAGACACAAAAAAAAAAAAAAAAAAGAGAAAAAGAAGATTTATTTTAAGCCTTTTCTGATAATAATGCATTACTCATCCACACTTTTGTTTCCACATTTCTATGAATTAATTTGTTGTTTGTGGGCGATAACACAGAGATGCTCCTCACAGCTCCATAGTTCTTCCTACAGTGATACCCTCGCCACGTCTTCTGGATCAACACAGCCGACTTCCTCATCTTCAGGAAGTTCGATCTGATGACAGGAAATTAAAAATCAGAAATGACTCTTCTTTGAATCTTTACATGACAAAACATTATAAAAAACTACATTTATCAAAATCTGATCAGTGGTTTTAGAGAGTGACACGAGACTGGGCCAATTTCCAGTTTCTTCAAACTATGTTACAAGACTGGAATTAGGTTTTTACGGACTACCTGTCCTTGAAACCTCGAACAACCTTCTGGATGAGGATGACCTTGTCTGTGATGGCCTTGTCTCTCTCGATCTCCAGCAGCATGTCATGGTGATCCTACATAACAGGAGAGAGAACTCATATTAACAAACACAAAATGCTCTTTCTGCTGCTCTGGTTCTTAAGTTTAAGAGTCTAATGACTAAAAATCACATTGTTTCTACACAAACTCTTGAAGATTTTAAGCCTGTTTGCAAAACACAGTGTTTAGACTTTGGATATTTTAGTTTGGCCAATAAGTGTAGACAACAAAACAACAGCAAAAGCAAGGATTATTACTGATTATCCAACAACTGTTTTCAAAAATACTGCCCTTCTGTTTTACAATTCAACTAGACAAGTAATTGAAAATGCTGCCTAATTATATAAATAGATAATTAACTAAAACATTTAAAGAGCTGAAGGTAAAACTATGTTCTGCTTTGGTGCAAAATGACCAACAGGAGGCTCCAGCCATGCTAGCAGCTGTGTGAGGCTGTATTAAGATATGGTGGCGTTTTGAGCTAAATGCTAATTTTAGCATGCTAACAAGCTCATAATGACAAAGCACTAAATAAGCACTAAACACAAAGTACAGTTGACGCACAGTCATTTGTATTGTAGGTATTTGTTCAGAAATCAAAGTATTGGACAAATTAAACTATTGACCTCCTGGTGGCACTAGAGGAAAAGCCAGGGGATCACCAGAATCATTCGGTTTCAAACTTTGGAAACCATTAATGTTAGAACAAAATGTCATAATAACCCATCTAATAGTTGCTGAGATATTTCAGTTTAGACAGCATTGCCACCAACAGACACACACTGCTGACATTGGCTAAAAATGTGGATATCTGCCTTCTCAGAATGATGAAAGTGACGTTGTTTGTCATTGTGAAGACAGAACACAGTAAACACAAAGCTACAGCGACAGCACTTTCCCGCCGACATGCTTTAACCTGACAGCTTCACAGTTTGCAAACATGACACCTAAAAGAACCTAAACTTCGTCTGTCTCTTCCTCCTGTGATCCGTCCATCCGTCCTGTCGAAGGAAGTGTGTGTACTGCCCTGCCTTCAACCCCCTACACTTTCTACTTCCTGTTCTGCTTCCTGTCCAGCCAAGCAATGAGGCCTGATAGAGATTAGCCTCAAACCCAGAAGAGCCAAGAGATTTGTGTGAAATTGCACTTGACTAATCAATTTATAAACACATTGCAGGGATGTGATACTAACTCAGATGCCACAGAGTCACCCTGTTCAACAGTGTGACTTTTTTGTACACAGGAAGTTGCAAAAATAAATTGACCCCTTATGCACCTTCACCTTAAACTTATTAGAGCAGGTGGGCAGTTGGTTTCAGCAAATACAGGGCTTTAGACTAAATCACAGGTGCACTTTAAACCACGGTGACTGAGAATTGGGGTTGAGAGACAACCTGGTTTTCTTCCACACAGCAATTTAGGATTATATTTGGGCATTTTTGCATTTATTTACAGTCAGGAAACAAGGGGGAAGGAGAATGGTATACTGTATCGAGACACCCAAGGCTATTTAAGGCAATAGCCTTAAAGTTTAAACTAGCAACAGCAGCAGAGAGTGTGACATTAAACTGCATGTTATTTGCCAGCTGGAAGCAATAATAAAAGCAAATAACTCTCAAGGTAAAGAAGAAGCTTCAGAGTACAACATGTAAACAGACATTAGTGTAAAATCTTGTCTGTCAATGCATCTTTGGTGGGTAAACACATCATCGCTCGATCAGAATATAAACAAAACCAGCTGTGGAAACACAATGTTTCAACAGGGGGCGCTGTACAGGAGCCACACACTGTGAAAACAAACTGCTGAGCCTAAATCATCATCAGCTGATATTTTCATTTAACCTCTGTGGAAAGAAGTGACAGTGTCGCTGTGGAAACCAGCTAACGGATGTGCCTTACCAGTGACCTCTGGACAACATCTGGCCTCACTGGGCGGGAAACCAAAACACACATACACTATATACAAACACATATATGCAGTACAAATACTCATATGAAGTTTAAAAACACACAGAAACATGTACACACCTGATGGGAACTAAAACAACTCACACTTTCCCACCAGCAGACGTGACTAGAAATCCCAGCTGAGCCTCACTACTGAGATGAACTGGTTCATTACCAGTCAGCTGCAGTTGAGCAGCTTAAACCTCTGTATAATGTGTTCAATGCTCAGAGAAACAACTTAATTATTAATTTATTTATTATAAATTATTATTACAATAATGTGAAAGTATTTTTGCAGACAACGTTCATCTCATTCTGGCCATAGTCTATCCCTTTTCCTATGGCTACTTCCAGCAGGACATATAATTTCATCCAAAGATGTCTTTTCATTTCACCTTCATAAAACAGCTGATATAGCCAGATACATTCAGGTACCAGGAGACAAATTTAACAGTGCCCCACTGGATTTTAACAGTTTATACGGTTATATAACATGTCTTAATCACCAGGATGCCCTATGATATTTTACAATTTGGCCTCACAAAATGCAAAATGCATAGACACTCAGCACCTTGTCACGCTACTGCTGTTTTAAGCAAAGAGTAAATACGCTGTGCTCCCATTGCAAAGAATTAAAGAATACACTGGACTCAGGAGTAAATGCTTTGGTGGACACAAGACCCTTATTGTTTCATCTTATCGTCCATTATATCACTACAATTGAGCAAAACTGCCCTTTAAAGCAGAAGTACCTTGAGGAAGATCTTGGTCTTTCCCATCTGCCAGTCATCGTCTCGGCCGAGCACCGCCTCAGCGATCCTCTGACAGGTTCCCCTCAGGTCCTCCTGACGGGCGAGAGAGGGATTAATATGTGGAAACTTTGAGTATGCTAGACGACAGCTAGCAGCTCTGTCAGACTTTGAGCTAAATAAGGGGTGGACAAGAATTTTTCCTGGGGGCCACATGAGAAACCCAGATTGCCAAACAAATACTGTCAGACATAACCTCTATTTTATCACTATAGAAAAAATACTGGACACTTATTTTTCAGCATTTATTCTACTGAAAATCACTCCAAATGGCAGATTATTAAGAAAATGACATTATATACAGGAGTACTTGAACCGTACAGGACTGACTGTTTTGGGTACTAATGTTTCCATGAACTAAATTTAACATTTAACACCAAACTTTAACATTTAACTTAACATTAACCCTTCCATCTCCTTCTTTGGTTCATGCAGCTTTGTAAAAAGTCCTCTCTGCTTTAGTATCTCAGCCAACAGCCCCTCAGCTGTCCTCTCCTTCTCATCTCCAGACAGCTTTCTGGATTTTTCTGCATGTTTTGTCTCAAAGTGACGGTTCTAGTTTTATTCTTTGAATACAGCCACGTTTGTTGCAAACTAAGCTCACAGCTTTACCGCCAACCTCACATAAGGAACAAAACACTTCTTCATTGTTACATCTTATGGCTTGACTGATTATCAAAAAGAAAAAGGTGTTATTTAAAAAGAATTAATAAATAAAAAATAATTATAGCCTCGGGCCATCAACAAAAAGTGCAGCATGAGGTCAGCCAGCACTAGACCTTTTTTAAACAGTAACATATACTAAGCCTGCACCATATGAGGAACTAAACATAAAACAAACCAAAAGAATCTATTTCACTCTGGTTGGGACTGACCAAAAGGATTAAGACTGGTGAAAGCGCCATTAATCATATTTCTGTACTGAACCCCCTAAAAAATGCTTTCAACTTTTTGAGCTCATCGTCTGTGACAACGTTACTTCTCAGCTGCTTGACAGATTCAGTCCAGTCTGTCTCTGCAGTTGAAGCGTTGGACTTGTTTTCATTCATTTATTTCCTCTTTGGCATCAAAACACATCACATGAACCCTCAGAAGCCCCTGCAGACAGAAACTTGATATCCTAGCAACATTAAGGCTAATAACAACCCATAATGCAGCACTCTCTGTCGGAGCTTTACAGCAGCACTCTCTCCATTCAAAAACACACAATAGTCTAGTCCTTGAAAATTAAATGACCTTCACGTTTTCAAATATAATTATATTGAAGAACAACAACACACACACTCTACCTGTTTGTATGCCGGTTTGACTCCGGGCATGAGCACCCGGTAGCGGTCGACGAACTCCACGAAGGTGTAGCGGATGGGATATCCTGCACGGCGGATTCGAATGGTCTCCATCATACCAGAGTACCTCAGCTGACGCACACACAGCTCCCTGTCAAACAACTACAGACACAAACTGTGACAGGTTGGCCGAGTTCACCAGCCTCCAAAATCAGGTGATGCTCAAAACTGATGCTTTAAAAAACAAAGTGAGCCTGATGAAGGTTAGAGGTCATCAACTCAACCTCCTTGCTAGAAGTGTTTGAATTAAAAGATTTTTTTCAATTTTTATTTTTTATACTTCACCCTGAAACAGACTATTTGTAAATCAGTTTTTCAGTGTTTCCTTGAATTCTTGAAGAAAACTTTGTTTTTCTCTCATCCCTCTACAGTGAATGAAGCTGCGTTCAATAACAGCAAAACTATATCAAAACATCTGTTTACAAACTCTGACACAACTCCTGCAGTACAATCCAAGTCTCATTTATCCACTCGTACGCTCAGTAAACACATGCATCTTCACAAAAACATTTTCACCAAGTTTGCACGTAGCGTGGGTTTTCTCCGGGTTTCCTCCCACAGTCCAAAGATATGTAGGTTAATTGATGACTCTAAATTGCCTCTGAATGGTCTCTCTATGTGCCCTGCGATGGACTGGCTACCTGTCCAGGTTGTACCCCGCCTCCGCTCGCCACCCCCTAATACATGCTTTAAAATGTATTAGAGACTGGACAATATTTATTCCAAGAGTGCTTTTATTTTCTTATGGAGGAAGAGACTGTCAAAATAAAAAAGCACATTTAACTTTTTATGGATTCATTTTCTTCATATTAGTCAATTAGAAAAATTACAGTAGAATTACTGATGATCTCACAGCTACAAATAACTTCAAAATAAATCTTAATCTCCCTTTAACTTCCCCTCATCTTGTGACAATGCAGCCTGAATTTAAAACAGACAAACCACCAATCTGCAGGTTTGGGCAAAATAACAGGAAGACATACAACACGTGGAGGAAATAATTTTAGCACCTGATGAAAAACAGCTTCAACACAGACGTGGGTCACGATGAGTTTAACATTTTTAAATCCTAACTGTTAATTAGCTTCAGTTTACAAGGCCTTGAAGTATGAACTGATATCTGACTCCTCAGTGAAGGAGTTGTCACTGTGCCTTACGTTTTTAAGATTTAATGTGTTTACACTTTTTTGTCTACCCCACATAACTCACAATAACACAGTTACTGAACTTGCTGAGAAAAGTTTTGTTTGCCAGCAGCTGCAGAGTCAGTCGACTAGTAGCCAAGTGATTTTATTTCTATTGCACTACTCCCTATTATCATATTATATGATATTCTACTGTATTCTACTTCCATACAGAGTGCAGATACTCACCATGGGTTTCTTGTATTCATTGGGTTTGATGCAGCGAACGAAGAAAGGCTGACATACGCTAAGAGTCCTCATCAGCAGCTCCAGAGATCTTTTAAACTGACTGCTCAGAGTGGGCGAACGCTTCCTGGTCTCTGCCCCCTGAACACACACACACACACACACACACACACACACACACACACACACACACACACACACACACACACACACACACACACGGGTAGAGAGTGTCAGAAACAATGAGGACTCTTTGTCTCTTCCTGAGCTCCAACAATAAACCTTTTACCTCTTTCTGTCTCGAAACATAAAAATCGTTGTCAGGCTGATGTCGCAGGTTCAGCTTCCAGCTGCAACTATTCATCAATTAACCATTAAATGATTTAATTAAATCAAGTTAATATTAATTTCCTACACTGTACTGTAACTTCTATTGTATTTTAGACCCGTTTATTTTATCCTTGCTTGTTTATATTAACGGAGTGAAGAACCAACAGTTTAACGGGTGGTTTACGTCACTAATTTCATCTTCTATAAAGTGTTTATTTTTTTGGTTAATATTTTTAAGATGTTTTTATGTTCACTTTCACATTAAGTTCTCAGTGCATGTAATGTCCATTTTGTTTAACATTATTAATATAAATTATAATAAATTAAAAAGTTAAAATTCTGTAACTGCAGCTTCTTAAATGAGAATATTTTCTGTTTTCTTTCCTCCTCTGTGACAGTAAACTGAATATCTTTGAGTTGTGGACAAAACAAGACATATGAGGACGTCATCTTGGGCTTTAGGAAACACTGATCGACATTTTTCACCATTTTCTGACATTTTATAGACCAAACAACCGATCGATCAATTAAGAAAATAAACAATAGTGAAAATAATCATTAGTTGCAGCATAGTTCAGAGTTAAATACCAATTAAAAGTGAAGCCAGAGCAGCAACTATGTCAATTATTAGTTGATTAATCAGTTAGTCAATATGCATAAAATTCACCAGTATCTATTTTTAAAGCAAAAATCACATATTTGCTGGTTCCAGCTTCTCAAATGTGATAATTTAGTGCTTTTCCTTGTCACTGGGCTCACATAAAACATGCCCCTGATATTTGATAAACAAACGCTTGATTGATTCATCCAGAAAACAGTGATCAGATTAATTGATAATGAATATCAATGTTAGTAGCAGCTCAGTGGTGGAGGAAGTATTCAGGTCATTCACTTTACTAAAGTACTAATACCACAATGTGAAAATGCTCCACTCTGAGTCAAAGTCCTGCCTTCAAAACCCTAGTGAAAGTATGTACATTAAGTATTATCAGTTATATGTACATAAAGAATGAAAAGTATTGGTTGTACAGTAAAATGTACCCTGTCACTGTTTTATTATATATAATGTTTCTGAGTTAATATTACTGCTGCATTATTGTGTATGTTGCTTTTTAACTGCTCTATATCCTGTTGACTAGTTTAATCTGCAGCAATGCATCATATTTAATATAATCATCATGTGATTAAAGACGATAACCTGAAGTTAAGGAAAGCTGTCACACAAATGTAGTGGAGGTAAAAGTACAATACTGACCTCTGAGATATCACGTGTTAACTTAGCGGAGTATAACTACAGTATGAAGTTACACACAATGGAAATATTCAACAAAAGTACCTCGACTTTATACTTAAGTAACTGAGTAAATGTACTTCGCGTTACTTTCATACCACCACTGGTTGCAGCCCCATCTTAAATACAGCTAATTTAACATTATTTACCTTCTTGTTATCTAAATATCGGCTTTGTCAGTTCATATGTCAGCACAGCAGCGTCAAGTAGAGATTTAATGATTCATATAGTTTAATAGCTTTAGAAAAATACATTGAACTTTGGAGAAATCTGCTGATCTTACCGCGAGTTTGATGAGAAGATGTTGCTGCTCTACACGATGTTAGCTTGGCAACGCGTTAATGCTAACGTTAGCTTAGCGCGAACACTATGAACAGCTAGCCTAGCTCCATCAAAGCTGCATTGTTTACACCAGGCATTGTGTATTTAGCTCGCGAAGGTATAGAAAACAAAACATGTGGTTTTGGGAGTGGTTGACTTGGGTGATTAAACGATTTATTTACAATAGCTGCGGTAGAAAACCGCTAGCTTAGTGTCAAACATATTCTTCTCTAAGTTCAAGGTGCTGGTGTTACACCGGATACTGTTACGAGTAGATTATGTGTTTCCCCCTTACGTTAACTTGACTTCAGATAGGAGGAGTTTTGCTAACTAGCTAGCTGACAAACATTATTGTTTTCAGATATCAAATCAACAAGGCATTAGTGTCTCTCAGCAGAGTTAGCAAACATAATGTCATTCGAAAAAACTGCGGCCGTTTGTTTGTCGCATTAAGGGCGTGTCCGTTCTTTTATTGTGAAAATTTCCACCGGAAATAGTGTCTGTCTTTACACTAAAGGACTTGACGGTAACGTGTATTGACTGCCCTCCCGTGGTCTCAGAGAGGAACTGCAATACAATAAATTCGTGGTGTTATCAATGATCATTATTAATATCAGTGTGTAACAGTCACTACTAGTGTACTTATTACAAATAGCATCCGTAATTAGTAACATATTTAAGAAGAAAGGGTGTTTTAAATACAGTTTCCTGGTCTGGACATTATGCTACATGGCGTTGACTTGAGAGTCATGAGTGCTTACTGCCCTCTTGTGGTCTCAGAAAGCAACTACAGTAAATACGTGGCGTTATCAGTAATCTTTAACATCAATGTATCCAACTCACTACTAGTGTAATTATTACAAACAGCATCCGTTTTAGTAAAATATTTATGAAGAAATAGTGTTTTAAATACAGTTTTCTGTTCAGAAGATTGTGCTACATTGAGTTGACTGTAGAATCACTGCCCTCTTGTGGTCAAAGTGAGGTAGTACATCAAAGTGATACATCAAGTTAGACATGATAACATAACATTGATAAAAATGTCCGCTCAGCACTTTCAAAATAAAACAGTAGCGAATGAAAAGCTAATTTTATAGTAGTGAATGGTTAATCATTTTAAAAATCCTAATTTATGTTGTATTCACAATTTGAAAGAGTGTAAGGCCTGGGATTTTAACTAATTTATAGTCTCCTTAAAGGTTCCCAGATTTCTTGAGAAAAGCTGAAAATAATTAGCAAACAATTATTAAGACAAACAGACAGAGCAGACTGCTTTACTGCTGTGAACAATGTAGATCTCAATTTCGAGTTTATATTATACAATATATTATATGATGAAGTCACCAGCTGTCTGTCATATGCTTAAATTTCCTTAGCTAACGACGTCATTTATTTTATTTTGAAACCGGAAATATTCTCTGTCTTTACAATAGTGAATTGACGGTCACGTGATACATCAAGTTAGTCACGATAATATAACATTAATGAAACGTCCGGTCAGAGCTTTCAAAATAAAACAGCCGTAGGTGATCATGTATCGGTAATTGTTTTTCTAGTAGCGAACGCGTGATCATTTTAAATCACAATTTATGTCGTATCGCGATTTTGACGGAATATGTAGTTAATCAGTCTCATTAAAATTTCCTGGATTTCTCGAGAAAAAACATTTATTTATTAAGACAAACAGAGACTGACAGGGCAGGCTGTTTTACTACTGCAAACACTAGATGTCAATTTCGAGTTGTGAATATTATATGATGAAGCTCACCGGTTTTCTGACATATGTTAAACTTTCTTGTTAGCTAGTTACGACCGCCGATGTTGTTTATTTAGAAAGACTTTTTCTCTGTTTGCCACGGTAAAAATTTGATTAAAAAAAATCATTAAAAATGACACAGAGTGGTTCGTCTTTCTTCACAAATGCATCTTTGGCCAAATGTACAGACGGTGCGGTCGGACACTTGTGTTGAAGGATATTTCCCCCACAGATACAACAAATAAAAAATAAATAGTGGGACACACATAATGCATATCAACCCGATTACTTGATTCATTTTGTTTGGACAACTCACGAGTGACCTGTAACTTAACGATGTCACAAGTCGCTGTAGCCGGAAATCAACTGTCGCCGAGAGGGTGACTGTTTTGGCCAAACGTAAATTAAAAATTAAATTAAATTAATTGAAATAAAAATTAATCACTGCTCTTGCGGTACTTTCACAGTTTCAGACAAAAATTTTGGTTTAAAGCGATCAATATTTTGGTCCCACGAGAGACTAAATTAACAAAATAATTTCTGTTAATTCACTTGATTGTTTCAGCAGGGTCACTGATTTACTTTGATAGGACTTACCGGAAGTGTTATAATTATTACTACATCTAACTTGACGTATCACATTGACGTAGTTCCCAACTATGACCACTGGAAGGCAGTAAACACTCTTTCTACATGTTAAAGTCAGCTATACACCGGTTTTCAACAATAATGAGCTCAATAATAATAATAATAATAATAATAACAATAATAACAATTGGTAGATCAAAATTATTATTATTATTATTATTATTATTATTATTATTATTATTATTATTATTATTATTATCTTAATAATAATTATACTAGTTATCATATAATATTACAATATTATTTCTTCTCATTATTATTGTGTATGTGAACCTCATGAAGTGAAAAAAGGAGCTTTTTCAAACCACATGCCATGGTAACAGAATAAAAAAATCAAGATGAGAAAGATGAATCAATGAACAGATAGAGAGCGCTGACTGGAAAGTATCTTTTATTTTTTTTTTACCTTGGGAAGAGGTCTGGCATGAGGACCTACTGAACTACCAGGAGAGTAACCACACAGAAACTGACAAGAAGAAGAAGCAGCACACAGGCACACAGAGGGAAGACAAAGAGGACAGGACCGTTGACCTCGAGCCAACATTACTGGGAAACACGCAGAAGAAGGAAAGGTGGAGGCTATAAACTGAACCCTTTTGCTCATATGATACCTTCAAATGAACCTTGTGAGCGCATGTTTACAACATGGGAAGTTCTGTACACAGTAAACGTGGCGTTCAAGTTATTAAGTCATGACAACATCGCTCCTAAGCAATGGAAGTATTAACGTTACTATCAGCGCTTAATAAGCTAGCTACTGGGTAACATAATGCAGGAAATGCTTTCAGTTATTTCAAACTTAATGTTGACTCGGCTAATGCTAGCTTTCACATTATCAATAAACTTATTGATTAGCTTACTTTAGTAAAATACGTCACTGCTTTTTGACAGCTGAGTGGACATTTTCCATTTAAAAAAATCAGGACGGGAGGCAGATGGACCTGCCCTTTAAAATGTTGAACCATTACGGGCAGCACATCGTGTATACAGATGTGTGTGTGTGTGTGTGTGTGTGTGTGTGTGTGTGTGTGTGTGTGTGTGTGTGTGTGTGTCTCCGTTACCATAGCGACATCAGCCTGGAAGATCTGCTTGATGAACTTGTTCTTGGAGGAGTGAACCAGCTGGATGATGTCGCCGTATAGAGTGTCTCTGTTCTTCTCCAGGAAACCTGCAGAACACACACACACACACACACACACACACACACACACACACACACACACACACACACACACACACACACACACACACACACACACACACACACACACACTTATATTACATAATAATAACAACATCAATAATGAAAGAGAAGGAAAATATGTGTTGGGTTCATACAGTGACAGAGGCACATTTGAATGATGCCTGAAGTGAGTCGGACCTCTTGTTTCATAGTAGACCACTCCAGCAAAGTGTTGGATGCCAAACTGGGTCTCATGGTTGTTCTTTGGAGGGATGTAGTTTGTGTTGACTTTGTGCTGAAAGTTCAGCTTGTTCAGCATGGTGGTGTCAGTACCCTGCAGGACACACACAGACGGAAACAAATAAATGTATCTGTGTATTTAAAGGTCCTGGAAACTTGCAGTAACACCTTTAAAGTAGTTGGACTGTCAAAGTTAACATAAATTCATTTTAACGCAACAAATATATTAACGCAATCTGTCTTTTGGAGGCTGCAGTGGGCTCAGTTTTAAAGTTAGCTTTAAAGAGAGTAGTACTCGAGTGAAGATACTAGAATCACATGAAACTAGAAAACCTAATCCACTGGTACCAACCATAGCTTGTAGTGAAGGAAGATTAATAACGCTCCAAACTTAAGCTAAATTTAGGTGAGGAAAAACTGTCATGTCCATTTTCAAAGAAGTCAAAGTCGAGTCAGCACACTGACAGCTGTTGTTGCCTGTTGGGCTGCAGTTTGCCATGTTCTGATTGGAGCAGATTTTTGATGCTAAAGTCAGAACCTGGGAGGGTTTCTGGACAATATCTGTCATTGATTAGTGTTGATAATTGATTTCCATTCATATCCATACATACATTTGCGTAAAGCAAACCTCTCTGTCCACTCCCATGTAGATAAGAATATTAAAAGAGTGATTAGGTTGCAATTAATCGCAATTAATTATGGACAATCATGCAATTAATTGTAATTAAATATTTTAATAGATTGACAGCCCTAATAGATGATGAACATGATAATTCATTTGGAGTCTTTGTGTTTGTGTCACCTGATGATAGTAACTTTAGTATTTAGTGTGGGTCTCCTGAGGGTAATATCTCACTCTTGCTGCTAAATGCTCCACATTGTTCACCGGCTGCTCTCCAACTGTGTCTCCTGCTCAGCAGCTAGTGTACAGCAGGATTATACAGCTTTTTAGATCTTTAAACACCAGGACTGTGACAACCAAAACACAAGAAAATGCCTGTGAATATGTTGCATCAAAACTATTCATAACAGCAGTTAGACTTTTACTTGTAACAGAGAATTTTTAAACTGTGGTATTGCTACTGAAATCTACAACACCGTGACAGTGTTGACTTTTGCATGAACGATGACCGAATGATCAAGTCGGCATCTGGGAGTACGTACCCTGGGGAACCTGCTCTCCTCGTCGATGAGTGAGATGATGTTCATGGGTTTGATGGCGATCATGTCCAGAGCGTCCTGGTTGTCGGTGAACTCGATGTGCTGCCAGTTGATGTGCTCCAGGTTGTACTCCTCCTGCTCCAACTTGAAGACGTGACGGACAAAGAACTGCTGCAAGTTCTCGTTGGCGAAGTTGATGCACAGCTGCTCAAAGCTGCAGGATGGAGGGTGAGAAAAGAAGAAGTTCACTCTCAGTGGCTCTTCAACTGAAGAATGAGTGACAAGAAGGTGAGAGAAGATGTTTAACTTGACATTTATTGAAACGTCTGTTTGAATGTTGAGTTAAAATGATTTTTGTAATTATTTCACAATGTATTCATGTGGTTATACATTTCATATTAATGCATTTAAAGGGCAGGTCCATTATTTTGGGCTTATTTGAGGTTTTTATTTTTATATCATTCTGTAGCTTCCCAGTGCTGTTGCTATCCTGCAGACATGAGGACAACAACTAATCTGTATGTATGAGTAATAGTACAGTGACTGGTCATGTTTTTATGTTTTATCATGTATTTTTATTATATATAAATATAGCCTATTTTGTAGCCTGCAATAGCAACTGGAAGTTAAAGGCCCAGACACACCAAGCTGAAATCAAAGAAACAGCAGCAATGAAGGCCAGCTGTTACGTCGGCTCACGGCGCCTTTGTCTTGGCCAACAAGCTGCACTTGAACACACCGTAAAGACTACAGCCAGCGGCTAGTTTGCACATACCACAAAACAACTCTCCACTCCAGCAGGTGGTGGTAGTCTGTAATCGTCGTTCAAATAGGGAAACGAGGGAGAACAAGGACGGTGGATAAACAGGCCGTTGATATGAGACATACATGAAACAAAGCAGCGTTTGCCGACCATTTTCACACCACTCTTACTCACCACTTAGCTTCATTCCAGATGGCCATGTCGCTGTGAAAATATCTGTGTATTTGATATTCCTTTTGACTTTACTCATTGGCTGCTTTCCTCACTTCCATTTCTCTTCTTGTGCACTAATGTTTTAAGCTGAACAGCCAATCAGAGTTATTTCTCTCATTGATGGGCTCCACAGCCAATTCAACATGATAAATCAGCCGTAAAACCTCTGACACAGGCAGACTAGAGCCAATGGGGCGGAGCACACCACAAAAACTAGGCCGATAGACGCTCACCTTTGGCCCAGAGATTTCCGATGGCCAACTGTCAGCTTGGTGTGTCAGGACCACAAGAGACAAAACCAGAAATCTGACAGGAAAAGGGGCTGCATCATGCCACTAAGTGAGAAAAACAACGTGATGTGTGCATGTGTGTGTACCTGTTGACCATGAAGTTCTCAAAGCCGAAGATGTCCAACAATCCGATGGAGCGTCTGAGAGCTTTGGGCTGTGAGGACGCAGGCTTGTAAATGGCCGCATTGATCTTCTCCACGATCCACACAAACAAACGGCCGTAAATTCCCTGCGCACACACAAAACACAAGTCAAGTCACCATTCATAAAGGTCTCTGCAGAGTTTCAGAACACGAGTACGACTACAGCGCATCTGTTTTTTTTTTTTTGCTTGTCTTGTGCATGCGGGTGACATGAGTAAAGAAAACATAGTTATCAATATGATATTCCAGTTCTGCTAAGAGATCCCTGAACACACACTGGACCTTTACAATACTGGCTCTGCAAAAGTTTTAGGAGGAAGGAAACAATTCAGTCTAAACGAAAACTCCATAGTGCACCTTTAATCCCCTGTAATGTACTGTATCTTAGTTTTCGGCTCATATTTAAGGCCATATGTATGATACTGTGTTGATTATCTAGATTAATAAAAGATGGTTTCACTTTAAAATTAAGTGTTGTACCTTAACGAAAGCGTCCCGTACATCCAGAGCTTGTTCCATGCTGAGTGGGGTGGAGACGGTCTCTCCTCTGGTGATCAGAGTTCGGCTGGTCAGACAGTTCATCAGGTCCTTACCATCCACCTGGAAGCACCACACACACACACACACACACACACACACACACACACACACACACACACACACACACACACACACACACACACACACGTTTCATCTGCATCAACCTCAACTCATCTAGAAGTCACACTATAATTAATAATGTGTGTGTGTGTGTGTGTGTGTGTGTGTGTGTGTGTGTGTGTGTGTGTGTGTGTGTGTGTGTGTGTGTGTGTGTGTGTGCTACCTCCAGCAGCGTAGCAGCAGTGGTGAGGTGAGGGCTGCGGACAACCTCACAGGCATCCAGGTTGTCGTAGGTTCGAGCTGCAGGGTCAAAGGTCAACAGAGTGCATAGGGTGGGATGGTTCATAAAATTCATGCTTCGGTTCATATCACCGTTTTTGGTTCGGTTTGATACATTTATGGTTCAGCAAGGAGGCCAATTTTAGTTTGAACATGCTTTTCATTTATTTGGCAAAATAAGTCAACAACTGTTTGTTACTGACATCAGGAACTAAACTCTTCTTCATTGTCACATCTGACGGCTGGACTCCTGACCTAGCAGAAAGTGAAATTGTTTCTAGAGCAGCAACAGTAATGTTTACAACAGCAAAGTCACCATGGAAACTATATAAGATGCCCTGGGTTATTAATTAAATATTATGTGTATTATTAACAGGATATCAATATCTAATTTTCAGATAGAATGGTTGTCATCAATACCGGTATATCGTGACACCTGTAAAATAAAATAAAAATACAAACATACTTTTAAAAGGTGCTAAATGTAAAAAAATGTTGTTGCTAAATGCTAAACCTGCTCCAACATAATTGGTCAACTCGACTCAGGACGCTTCAAAACCAAAATCTTGTCCCATTGTTTAGAGATTGTGTTAATACTACTGAAAATACTTTTATTTCCTTTGTAGATGTACTTATTACATATAAACTTATTACATTACTATTTCATTTTTGACTGATGTTTACTTTGCATCTTTTTAGGACAATATTAAATGTAAATTAAACATGGATTGTATATTTCTTAATTAAAATTTAAAACCTTTTTCAGCCCTGAATATTTCACCAAGAACTTGCTTTAAATGTTACCTTCATATCTGAGGTTTCCCAGGTGTAATATAGCAGCCAGCAGTTTAGAAATCTCCCAGTTCTCTTTGTCTGTAAACATTAGGACCTGCAGAGCAAAGCAAAACTATAACTTCTGATAGAAATGTATCCGCTTCTTTCAAATACAAGAGGATCCAGTATAATTTAATCAATTAAAGACTGAAAAGCGATTAAGTTACACCTGGATCTGATGTGTCTTTCTGTCCTACAGTCAGTGTAATCAGTAATCAGTACCTTCATTGCAGAGCGGATGTTGGAGTACTCTTTCATGTCGTCTCGTCCATCACACACTGTACAGTTACCCTGCAGAGAAACAGAGACAATCAAGTATTAAATATCATAAATTCGTAAAGGCCAATACCTTCTTGAGAGTATTTAGTTTTTTTTTATATTTCTGACTGTTATCAGGTATAGTGATGATAAGCCTCATAGATGTGGGTCAGTAGGGCTCTGCTACACCCACTACTATGTTTATCATATATTCATGTAACCGATCTCTCCTCTATAACTGGTTCCTATTGATGATGTCCTAACTGTTGTCCTGACTTACTGTAAGTGACCGTTTAGTTGCTAATGGCGCGACTGACAGCTTACATGAGGATGAAGGTGACATGTTACTCACTATGGTCAGGTAGGTATAGTCAGTGGCCTTGCTCAGCCCCAGTTTCTTCTTCTCCTCTGCAGTCATGCCCTTCAGCATGCAATAGAAGATGTGGTAGTTCCTCTCATCATGGGCCTGCAGAGACAGGGAACAACATCACTACACTGAATAAGGAACAACTCCAGATTCAGCGTCCTGCTCAAAGACACTTCAACATGCAGACAATGACAACGTTGCAGTTCAAGACAATCTGCTCTACCCACTGAGCTACAGGAAGTGTGTGTGCGTGTGTGTGTATGTGTGTGTGTGTGTGTGTGTGTGTGTGTGTGTGTGTGTGTGTGTGTGTGTGTGTGTGTGTGTGTGTGATCCTACATGTATTCCTGCATATTAAGCTTCAGATTCTAACGTTAGCATTAATGTTGAACAAGTGGAAATACTTCTCTTTGTCGTTTTGTGTGGTGGTCCCTACAGTGACGACACAATAGCTTCTACATTTCAACAGAAAAATGAGCTGGAAAAAGTTTTCAGAATATTTAAATATGCTGTGAAAAGTTTAAAGTTTGAGCAGGTGGACAGGTGTTATCGTACCTGCCGACAGACTCTGGATTTCTCCAGCAGGTATTGCTCTATCTTGGCTCCCTCTATGGCTCCTCTCTTGTTGAAATGGATATCAATGTATTTCCCAAAACGAGAAGAGTTGTCATTGCGGATTGTTTTAGCATTGCCAAAGGCTGAAAGAGAAACAATAGAAACCAGTGATGATAATATGGATGCATTGATAGGTGTGTATGAACTAACAGTTTTGACCAGTGTTAATGGAAAGTCTGGTGCATCTCATACCAGGGTGAGTTCCTACCTTCTAGTATGGGGTTGGCCTCCAGGACCTGCTGTTCTATCCAGGAGTGTTGACCGCTGATGGCTGCCAGGAACTGAAGGATGAGTTTGGTGCTTTCTGTTTTACCTGCTCCAGACTCACCACTAACAAGTCACACACACATATATTTTCATATAAGTCAAACTATTGTATAATCAATCCAATAGGTGTCAATATATTTCACTTTGGACCAGGTAGGTGGACCAACCGAATGACTGACAGTCATCGTGGGCAAAGCTGAGATCTTCACCACATACTGGAGATTTGAGCCACTTTTACCTGCCGCCTGAATTCTTTCCTACCTGATGATACAGCACTGGTCACGGTTGTTCCTCTGCATGTTGAAGTAACAGTTGTCAGCAATGGCAAAGATGTGGGGTGGCATTTCGCCAATCTTCTTGTTGGTGTAGAGGCGGATCTGGTCAGCTGTGTAGATGGGCAGCAGCTGGTAAGGGTTCACGGCCACCAGGATGGAACCGGTGTATGTCTGCACACAGAGAGGAGAGGATGAGCTGATTTAGGGGTTTTTAAGGCCGATGTGATGCTGCTTTTTGAGCCAGTTTGAGCAATTTTATGCAAGACATACTGGACAGCAGGGGTGGTAGAAGTATTCAGATCCTTAAACCTGGGACAAACCTCAAGACTAGCTGAAGTGGGGTCGGGTCGCGGGGGCAGCAGCTCCAGCCGGGCACCCCAAACTTACCTTTTCCAGGCCACATTAACCAGCTCTGACTGGGGGATCCTGAGGCGTTCCCAGGCCATTGTGGAGATATAATCTCTCCACCTAATCCTAGTCTTCCCCGGGGCCTCCTACCAGCTGGTCGTGCCTGGAACACCTCCTTAAGGAGGCGCCCAGGGGGACATCCTTACTAGATGCCCGAACCACCTCAGCTGGCTCCTTTCAACACAAAGGAGCAGCAGCTCTACTCCGAGTCCCTCACAGATGGCTGAGCTTCTCACCCTATCTCTAAGGGTGACGCCAGCCACCCTCCTGAGAAAAACTATTTCAGCTGCTTGTACCCGTGATCTAGTTCTCTGGGTCATGATCCAGCCCTCATGACCACAGGTGAGAGTAGGAACGAAGACTGACTGGTAGATCGAGAGCTTTGCCTTCTGGTTCAGCTTTCATCACAGCGGTGCGGTAAAGCGACTGCAGTCCCGCTGCTCCGTTCTTCAGTCAATCTCACGTTCCATCGTTCCCTCACTTGCAAACAAGACCCTGAGGTACTTGAACTCCTTCACTTGGGGTAAAGACTCATTCCTTACTGCTGTTCCTCTTCCCAGCCGCTTCACACTCGGTTAAGAACCACAAGCCAGGTACAGGTCTTTGTAATCAAGTCACAAGTCCTAAACTTTGAGTTTCAAGTCCTAAACAATTCATTATACGCTCTTAACCAAATATAATGTCATTTTAACAACAAATTAATAACTAATTAATTGTAATATTAATATTAAAATGAATAATATTAATACATTTGCTTAAATGTCTGTGGAGTTAAGTGTGGACTTACTGGGAATGAATAGTGCTACCGTTTGCTGATTCAGGAAATTACCTGATTGGTGGCACAATTTTTAAATTACATCCTTTTTAATCGTTGTGTTTGAGGGGAAGGTGTCAAGTACTATTAAATCAAGTCCTCGAGTCCAAGTGAAATCAAAAGTCCAAGTCCAAGTCAAGTTGCAAGTCTTTTTAATTTTGTCAAGCCAACAGTAAAGTCATCAAATTTGTTTCTGGCTCAATTCAAAGTGTGACTCGATTCCACACCTCTGTGGAGGGCAGATGAAGTGACGGAGGTCTCGTAGCTCAGATGGTGAAGGATGACAATGAAAACGGATCAGTGTTCGCTACGAGAGAACAGACAGCCATGTTGGATACAAATCAACATGCAACAACCAGGCTGCAACGCTAAGAGAGTCAGTCCCATAAAACATGACACCTCTAAAGCTTCAACAATTAGGACGAGTAGCTCTTTTTCCCCTCCAGGCCCATTTAGTTTTTAAGTCATGACATGCTGTATTTTCTACAGGGTATGACTACACTGAGACTACATGACACCCTCTTTATAAATTATTATTATTATTTTGCAATGAAACCCATGATTTCTTTGCAATTTCAAGTTTAAGAGACATAGTACTGCTAACATGAAACATTCAAGATGTGTAACATACATGCAGTTTACAGTTACAGTTCAAGAGGGAATATACTGCCTGTTGCTGTTTTTGAGGCCGTGCAGTGTTGCATTAAATACATGTATTAAGTTCGTTATTTTCAGCTGAGGTTGGATCTGTCTCCAGCCATGCTTGACGTGCAGCAGCTGACTTACCCTGCCACCACAGTTTGTCTTCAGAGGGAACAGGAAAAGGTGGGGAGGAAGGTGGAGGGCAACAGAGAGAATAAAGAAGCAAGAGGTTGAGATGAAAGCAGAAAAACTGCTAACAGCAGACGTCTGAGGTTGGATTAGTGAGATAATACTGAGGGAGTGTTACTGTACACCTGTCTACCACAAATATGTATATTTATATTCTCTCTCTCTCTCTCTGTGTGTGTGTGTCTTAGATTCTCATTTTTACTTGTGTTTTTTCTTTTTATACATATTTAATGAGTGTTACTGATTGTTGGAAGGATCCTGAGATCTAATATTTTCATTGCCAATGACTGCTTTTCTGTAGTAATAAATCATTAACTTATCTAATAAATTATTAACTTTAACAGTTAGCAATCTATCAGTTTTGTTCAAACCATCTTTTTTTCTATTGGCATAATATCAATGTAAAGATTGCTTTGGTCTTGTTCTACCTTCAAGTTATGGGGAAATAGCAGAATTAGCAGCAGAGTGCATATAAATAAGCAAACAAAATGGGAAATAAAATGCATAATGTGTGACATGAATTTAATACTGCATAGTGATGAGCAGGTTGTAGTTGTACAATGTTTGTGCAGTAGTTTGAGAACTTTACTGCAGTCATACTCACATATATGAGTTTTTCCCTGTATCTGATGAGCAGGTTGCGCAGGATGCCAGCTTCGTTGAGGTCTCCCAGGCGTATCATGTCCTCCACACCGTGGATGGAGGTGGGATGCATGGGTTTGATGTTGGTGGCATTCTGGGGGGAGATCCAGTGCTCCTGGTGGGGGAGAGGTGTGTAAATTTCACTCTCAGAACTTGTTAAATCAAATACAATGAGTTGTTGAATGTTTGAGTAAAAAGGTTTATCACAGTGCACTAGTATATAGGAGGAATTTCAGACACAGCCACACCCACAACATTAAAAATATTTTTCATGGTACAGTGTGTAGGATTTGCTGGCATCTTGTGGTGTAGTTGCTGATTTCAATCAGCTGAGTTCCCCTCCACCCACTTCTTCATTTCCAAGACTGTGGTAACGTGAGCCGCCGAATACAAAACTGTGGTAAGGCCTTTCTCCACGCTCAGAAGCCATCTTTACCATAATACCAACATTCCTCTTGGTGCAACAACAACTTAACTCCGTGTTGCAAATGCAGCACATGCAGTACGTTTGTATTGTTACAGGGACCCCTCCTCCCCAACATGGTACAACATGGTGGACTCTGTGAAGAGGTCCCACTCCCTATATAGATATGAAGGCCTCATTTTAAGCTAACGAACACACAACGATTCTGTTTCAGGTGATTGATTTTGCCACTAATGCAGACATATTTATGAATATTATATTCCATATCTACCACTTACATTTCCTTCATCATCCAGCACTTGGATCTGTCCTGAGTCACAGAGTTTGACCACTGCGCCGATTGGCACCTCAAACTCCCGACCGGTCTTCAAGTCCAACCAGACATAGTCGCCCTGGAGTGATATCAAAAATGAAAGCCAAAACCAGGATTAGGATCACAATGTAGTCAAATCACAGTCAGAGAAAGAATCACAAATTCCAAATCATGGTCAGAATAACAGCAATGAGGACTTTGAATAATCATAACCAGAAAGGAACCCTGGCTTTATTACAGCATGCAAGTTGATCAGACCCATGATTAGAATCCATCTTTCTTAACTTAATCATAACCTTTTTCACACTGAACCGAGACCAGGCTTAATACAGTCTGGAAACATGTGAACTGTGGGTTAAATAAGACTTCATATCATCTTACTCTACAGCTATGGGCTGACTGTTACTTCCTGTATTACGTTAACTGAAGCTGTTACATTAAGACTCTGCAAGGTTAGCACATTAATTCTAGTATTTAAATAAATGGCGCAGTGTGAAAACGGTGAAATGAACACCAGATCATCTCCTGGTCCAGTCTGGACTGGAAGCTTCTGGAGAGGACAAAACACAACATGTGTACCAGGAATTGGTCGAGATGGACAGGGAGGACATCTAACCAGCAAACAGTCGTTATGTAGGAGAGGAAAGAGGGGTTAGTACAGATGGATAAATGAACGCCATGAGCAGATATCTACTCATCAAATGTCTTTCCTGACAAACTTTTGAGTAGCAAAAGTTTAAAAGGAAAGGCATCTCAGAAAAGTGACTCCCTCCTGGATGCAGTAGTTTGGTACAATGGACCCAGAAGGTGGTTGTATTATGCTGCAGTGGTGGTTTTAGAAATCTGTGGATGTTTTGATTCAAGCTTTTTTTATCAGGGCTCCAATGCATCAAGTTCAAAATGCTCAATATGAAATCCACAGCATATCATACACACACACACACACACACACACACACACACACACACACACACAGTAAAAACTTCAAATATACAATTATGAGCCATGACTTCATACATAATTATTTTAACACACAGTTCTGCAATTTTACCCTCACTTTCTTTCTCTCTCTTTTTCTCAGACACATGCACATACATGTACACACACTCACGCACGCACGCACACAAAAAACTTAAACACAGTTTTCAGATATACAATTATGATTCATGACATCATGCATAATTATTATTATTTATATTAACACACAGTTCTACAGTTTTACTCTCACTCTCTTTCACACACGCACACATGCACACACACACACACACACACACACACACACACAGGTATCACAAGGCCACACAGAAATATAATATTTGATGCATGAAACAAGGGAACACACACACATATCTTACGTAGCACAAATCCTAGAGTGAAGACATACAATTATGACTCATGAAAACTAAAACACTCTCTCTCTCTTTGTCTCACACACACACACACACACACACACACACACACACACACACACACACACACACACACACACACACACACACACACACACACGAGTTGCGTACCGGTAGCAGTGTGCTGTGTTTCATCACAGTGTTGACATTGCGTAGCAGCGCCCATTTGGCGAGATCCTTCTCATAAAGTTCCACATATTCCCGACGCTTGTACATCTCCACATGCACAGTGCAAACTCCCACTCTCTGACAGTGATATCTGATGTGAGCAGACTTCTAGTCCACATAGACATAAACAGAAAATATCCACAAGTACAGGTGGAAAGGCGTGTAAATTGACTTCCTTACACACACAGGTGGGCAATTTCCAAATATCCACGAAACATTTACTTGTTATAAAGCTGTCATAAAAACATTCAAACATTAAAAATCTTCATGGTTCAACTCCGGTAGATCATCATGTCACCTGTTTCTCTTCCCTGGGATCATCTAAAGAAAGCTTTAAATGATGATGTCTAGAAAAACAGTACCAGACATCTTATAATCTAACAACATCCTGGTTTCCTGTATCCAATCAGTATAAAAATATCTAATAAAATCCAGCCTTCTGATCACTTTGAAGTTTCTTGGGACAATGCTCCTGCTCTCTCTCCCTCTCTGTCACAGTCACACTTTGTTAACCCAGCCCCCCACAACCTCCCCTGTTGTCCTGGCAACAAGATGTCACTTCCTCCTCAGGTGTGTCATATGTTTGGTGTTGGATTTCTGTACAGATAAATACACTAGAGGCTTGTACTACAATGTAAACTACAGAAACATTAAGGACAATATTAGTATACTATAGTACTAATAATAATGACAATCCTAATTCTTTGCAATAATGTACACAAAAATGTGAGAAGGTACTAAGGAACGACCTGATGATCAATGAATCGTTAATGAGTGGTTGGGAGATACTTTGTTAATGAATCATTAGGTGATGAAATATCTGTGAATCACAAAAACAACCACTTTCTTCATGAGTTGCTCTGTGTTCCCTTCAGAGTTAAATGATGGAAATCCTGAGGGGGACATGTACTGTATGTCTATACAAGATTTCATGGTAATCCTTGTTGAGCTATCTACAATATTTTAGACAAACCTGTTCTCAAGAGAAGGTGTATAAATAGCACAATTCTGTGTGTCACAAAGACACAGTTTAGGCTTTTTGCACATCATTTGCATGCTGCATTTCGTCATTTGTACATCGCAGGATGGCCAAAATGCTGAACTCGAGGCCTCATAATGGTAGTCCACAAACCAATAAGTGACATCACGGTGACTACCTCCACTTCGTATCGCCTATATTCTATGGTGACTACAAACTGCACATTTACTCAGGTACAGCTGTCTACTTAAGTATCCTACAACGTTGGGGTAACTGTACTTTACTTGAGTACTTCCCTTTTATGCAACATACTGTACATGTCTACTTCACTGACAGCTTTTCCACCACTGCCAGCAGGTTGAGTTTTTTTTTTTAATCAAAATATATGTTTAACGGATTGCTCAGCTCTGACATTGACACACACATTCATGGTCCCCGGAGGATGAACTCATAACTCATGAGTTTGATCCCCTTACCATCTGGCCAAAATTATGGGTTGTCCTGTATTTTGTTTTTTGACAAAATACCTGCAAATCTAATGACATTCCCATCAGCCTCAGTTGTGCTTTGTGTTCAGTGTTAATTAGCAAATGTTAGCTTGTTGACAAACAAAGCTAACACAGAAAACATGGAAAACATCATTCCTGTGTACCATCAGCATGCTAGCATTGTCATTGCGATGTTGTAAGCATCTGGCTTTTCGTTTTCTTTGTTGCTTTCCTTCCTCTTCTATAAGATGAGAGAGTGACGGGAAGAACGCTAGCTGAGCTGTGAGTTGGTGACTAAGGGTGTGTGTGTTTGTGTGTGTGATGAATGGTGTTTGAGTGTGTGTTACATATACTGTATGTCTGTTTAATTAAGTAAATACTCTGTCTGGCAAACTGAGCCACCTGAACATTACACCACCAAGCACCTGTCCTGTCACACACACACACACACACATTCACACACACACACACACACACACACACACACACACACACACACACACACACACACACACACACACACACACACACACACACAAGCCTGTGTCGAAGCAAAGAGGAGTGAGCAGAACCAATCAACTATCAGAAACCACGTGTTGAATTATTGAACACGGAGGATCTGTTTGGTGTCTGTCTTTCTGTCTTCTCTTTTATTATTTCTTCTTCTCTCTTCTCTCCATCATGCATCTCATACACGTCTTACAGTACATGTATTCATGTGCAGATGAAGATAATTCAGATGAGCTTGGTAACTGATCATCTTATGGACACTGGACTTCATTACCTTATTAGTTATGCATACTGTCTGGTTTGAGTATACTTTATGTTGTCACTTTTCTAGTGTGAACATACTGCATACTCAGGAGATGAACACCAGTCTTTGGTTTCACTATTTAGCAGCTTGGTCATTTTCTCAGGAGTTGGTGGAGACCAAAACTAGGAGACGAGTGAATATCTGACTTCATATCTAGGCTATCTGGATGTGTGAATATACAATTGTTTGCTAACATGTTAGCCAAATCAACTTGGTCGGCCAACACTATTCAGTGTCTCCACAAAGAATCACACAAAAGCACTACTTTAAATCTTGCTTTTACCAGAGATGTGCTCATTGGTTTATTGGAAATACTGTAGGTCATTTAGCATGAAAAAAGCATTAAAAAATTACAAATCGACCAAAGAAATCTTCGTCAACTAAAACCAAAGTGACCAGTTAGCCTACTAATGAACTAAGGGGGCGGGGGTGTTGTGTGAAAGATGAAGCTCTATCACTGACAGTCATGAATATGTGATAGTATACAGAATTTAATCTAACACAGTATTGTTTTTCTTAGCCAACAACTAGTGAGTTGTGCAACTGGCCAAAAACGATCTTGAGGCATTGTATGGTATCACAAAGCCAGACAGACAGACATTGATAGTTTTGATCTGACACAAGACCTTTGACCTATTCCCACTCTAATCTGGGGTGTAAATAAAAATGTGAGTGAACATGACAAATGAATAGGTGAATTCCTATAGAAATAAACCAATAAAGAGAAATAAAGAGCTAATACTGTGCAATCTCAAACGATTGTTTCATCGCTGACTGACCTGAATTTACCTCAATCAAACATTAATCTCTTTCATGATTTCAGTCACAACCATCAGTCTCACATCGAGTTGTTTTAACTCACAGGCCTTTGGAGGCTTTTTACACAACTCATTTAAGATCAATGAAGCCCGTAGGTCAACTAACCAGACACTGCAGCAAATGGAGACAACATGGAAATTCATGACCCACTGATGGTCAGTGGACCCAGTAGACTGGTTCATTTTCAGCTTCTAGACTTAAGGCTCGCAGCTTTTTGTGAAGCCATCATGCATGAAATGTTATATGCTTTACATGCATAATTGCAAGTTGCAAATTACGTAAATTCTCATTATTTAGCCTAAGATTTGTTCTGAAAACCAAAGATGATGACTTTAAATGATGGTATCTTAACAGTACTGCTCACAGAAATATTGTTAACTCTCTCTACATGTACATTAGATGCAGACCTTACTATCTCACTCTCTGTCTTGTATTTATATTTTATAGCAAAAGTTATTTAACACAATCAGGTCATGCCGTTTTTGAATGGACATCTGTAATAGAAAATCAACCTAAGCCTCCCTGAACAATATTCGGCTCTGAGACCTCTAATTTCATGCTGCTAAACATGTACATAAAAGTATTTCTTGGCAGTTTGCAGTATATCTGACACACAGGACAGAGTCAGAGAATAGGACCTCCACCATGGCTGCTCCAACTAAAAACTACTATAATCTCTCACACATCATGCGGACAAACGTGACTGAGGTGAGCCACAGCCTTGGTGTGCTGTTAGCAGGACAGCAGTGATGTAATGTCCGTGCTGCCTGTGCTGGATGGGTGTGTGTTATCATCATCTCTTTCTTCAGGTAAATAATTCAGGCCAGACATGAGCCGGGTATTGACTTACGCCTGCTAATGCCACTCACTGTGTGGAAAGGTAACAAACCACACAGAGGACAGATAGAAAAAGTGGTTTCGGGTTAAGACGCCGACCATGAACCATAACATATACCTGAGAACCACCGGGAAACATTTATTGCATTTTTCTCATCTCTCTCCCTAATGTCCTGTTATTTGATCACTGATAAAGGCATAAAAAAATGCACAAAGGCAAATTCAAAAAAGAAGAAAGAAAATGAGATGAGATGAGAGTTAACGCCTCCACAAAACCAGTGATTCACATTTAAAATGATCAGCTGTGAAAATATACACCTTGTTTTAAAGGTGTACGGTTTGGTGACATCTAGCGGTGTGGTTGCAAATTACAACCAATCGCGTACCGTCCTCTCACTCCTTTCTTTCCAAGACTGAGCCACCAACTGCAAAACTGTAATAAAGCCATACAAGTTGCTCAGAGGTCATATTTACCATAATAACTACTACTGCTTTATGGGCAACGAAAGTCAGATGGCAGTGAATGGCCGTCTGTCTCTATGTACCTGTCCAGAGTGTACCTCGCCTTCGCCTTCAGCTGGGATCGGCTCTATCAACCCCAAATGGGTTAAGTGGTTACAGATAATGAATGAATGAACAGAAAATAGGATATGCTGTGATAAAAGATATGACAATGATAATAATTAAAAAGGACATTGCACATGTTATTATTATAATTATTTTTCAGGAGGGCCCTATAACAAGTATCCCATCAGGTATTTCATAAACACACAAATGGATAGTCATTATTTTAAAATGTGTGTGATCATTGACTGTTTTGATTTAATGCCGACAAAAGCTCATGTTGCAGAAAATGTGACTCTTCAAAATAACTAGTACATATAGGGGGGTCAAACAAACATAGTGGACTACAAGTACAAAGAAGCAGACAATAGAAATACAGGGATCATGTTGCAGATTCTGTCTTTTCAGCTCAGTCTAAAGTCTCACTAACTTCTCTCAATGTGGACTAGGTTTACTACAAGTTATACAAGCTCCCTCTGGGTTTGTAAGTGTACAGTGACTGTGACACTGACTGCAGACCACAGCTCACCACTGCAGACTGCAGGTGAGAGTGCTTCTTCAGGTATGGGTCTGCCCTCTGCTGGTGTTGTTTATGACACTTTTTATCACTACTCAGAATAAGTGCTCTGCAGTTACACTTTTTCCAGCA
Source organism: Pterois miles (assembly GCA_947000775.1). Classification (NCBI taxonomy): domain Eukaryota; kingdom Metazoa; phylum Chordata; class Actinopteri; order Perciformes; family Scorpaenidae; genus Pterois; species Pterois miles. Next base: position 4,079,954 of record CAMQGK010000110.1, on the reverse strand, counting down.
CTGTTTCCAAATGTTTTGCTCCTATGAGAATAAAACAACCTCAAAAGGAACATTTAGACTATCGCAGGATGCTGAAAATCTGATGAATCTCATTACTTTAGAGTTAGGAGCGTTTTACAGCAGAGGGACACAAGACAGTTATTAAGAGGATTGATAAAGACACTTCCAGCTCAGCTCATTTGCATTTAGATTGATCATTTAGATAAGTCAAAGGGTGAGAGGGTGAGATATGGTGACAAGATAATTGTGCTGGCATTTGTCACTGAATAAACTCAGCCATAAAAACACAGGCAGACCAGATCTCCCTTCTGCTTCAGTGGACAATTAACATTAACATTTGGTTTGTACTCAGCCTCCGCAAAGACGCCAAAAGAACACAGCAAGTACTGTAGACACAGCAAGTATGCCGGGAAAACACTATCATTGAAGAAAAGGTAAGTAAAAGTACTCCAGTAAAAGTAGTAACAAAAAGTAATCAAAACTTAAAACTAGGATAAAATAAAATCTAATTGAAAATTGAATTTAGCAATTTAAAATTAATTAAATCTATTATAGCCTTGGTTAATCAACAAAAAGTACTTACAGTATCAAAAGTAAAAGTATTCATGTTGCAGATTGACCCCTTTCAGTGTAGTATATTAGAACTGCATATTGTACTGTTGGCAATTTTTTTACTGGTTACTGTTATTCATAACAAAAAAGGGCTCAGTAACAACTTACTATCCTCATTTCTCACCTTTTAGTGAAATTATGACAATAATAAATACGTTATTATTATTTTACAAGATTGAGTTAATGATTCTAAGCAAATTGTAATTATAAACTTCCAGAATTACTTACGGAGGTTCTTGATTTGCATGTGTGAGTTTTGTCTGATGTAATGCAGAACATAATTAATTTCACTGAAAATAAATGTGATGATTTCTTGAGTGAGTTTTGCATACATTTGCTATTATCATGACATATTATCATTAGAAAGTGCTAAAAATCATGATATTGAGTTCAGTCATATCGCCCTGCTGTGCTGATACTGAAACTGCAAATTCAAACTGCAGTGTAGTTTGAACAAATCGCCCTGTTTTAGAGCCAGATGTGTTTAGTGATTGAAATGTGAATCTTCATAGTAACTAGTACATATGGGGGGGGGTCAAATAAACATAGTGGAGTAGAAGCACAAAGTTGCAGACAATAGAAATACTCAAGTAAAGTACAAGTACAAAGGATCATGTTGCAGATTCTGTCATTTCAGCTCAGTCTAAAGTCTCACTGACAGCAGCTTTGTAGTATCTTGTTACCCTAAATGTGGACTAGGTTTACGACAAGTTATACAAGCTCCCTCCCTCCGGGTCTGTAAGGTACACTGCAGACCACAGCTCACCACTGCAGACTGCACAATATGTCTGCAGGTGAGAGCACTTCTTCAGGTATGGGTCTGCCCTCTGCTGGTGTTGTTTATGACACTTTTTATCACTACTCAGAAAACTTTCTGGCAACAACTGAATCGAAGGCAACTAGACTTAGATTTGTCTCTGAAGACGTTTCGCCCCTTATCCAAGTGGCTTCATCAGTTCGAACGCTACAGTCTGACCAGTCCCCACTAGTCTGACTAGTGGGGACTGGTCAGACTAGTCAGACTAGTGGGGACTGGTCAGACTAGTGGGGACTGGTCAGACTGTAGCGTTCGAACTGATGAAGCCACTTGGATAAGGGGCGAAACGTCTTCAGAGACAAATCTAAGTCCAGCTGCCTTTGATTCAATTGTTGCCAGAATGAATATGACCTGGATGAATGAGAAGATTCACAGACTCACTAGATGACACCAAATCCTACACACTGTCCCTTTAAGTACAGTACTTGAGGAAATCTAACTTTCCTTCACTTGAAATAGCCAACAGAGTGGTCACATCTGTGTCCTCTGGCCCTATATGGGCTATAACTGCTGACTCACACACAAGCACACACACACCCACACCTCATTGTGGTTGTCCAGTAAATGAGTGAGAGCTGCTGAATGAATGATGCATGAATACCAGCAGTCCATTACAGTGGAATTTAACGCAACACTGAACACAGCAGAGATAGAAAACATCCTCTAAACAAAACAGATAAACAACAAACAAACAGGCTTTGTGGAAATATAAACTCATTGAAATTACACTTAGTATCATCACTTGGCATGAAATCTGCTGCAAATATACAAAAAAAACTGTAACGATTAAAGTATCTCCTGGATAGATCATGTGGCTGGCAAAGAAGAAGAAGAAGTCATTTTTATATTTCATTTTACATTAATTTTTTTCTTAAGCGTATGGATGCATAGCTATTGTTTTAACATAAATTTGAAAGTTTAAGTTTGTGTTGTGCAGTGTTAAATACTCGATTTATGTTAAAAAGATTTTGAATTGAAGAATTAAATTAGCTAAAAATCATAAACTTTATACATAAGTAGAATTAGTTGATGTCACCCATTGGTTTGTGGACTAAGGTTTTAAAGCCTTGAGTTTGGCATTTTGGTCATCATCGTCTTGGTTTCTGGTGGAGTTAAGTACAACTGAACCCTGAATAAAATGTTGTTAGGCGACCAAAATGTTACTATTAACTTTCAAACACCTAAACACACTGTGAAACTCCCAGAGTTATATCCTGAATATCTGCTTTACAGTCTGTTTCACTCTACATGGGACCGTTCGTAAGGTAATATATTAATTTACTCACAAACTGAATATTTTTATGGAGTTTATTATCATAATTTAAATTCCATTAATTAATGTATAATAATTTCCAGTGTGTATAATGATGGTGGTGGTGGTGGTACTAGTGGATTAATGGGTTCAAGCTTGTGAAGGGGTTTTTGCTGTATTAGCGGTGCTGTTTTCAATCCAACAAATAAAGCAAACTAAAGCTTCAGTTTCAGATTTTAACTTCAAATGTGCCAGCTGTAAACTCATCTTGAACCCTGGGTCCTGGCCCCCGAGATGAAATATTTCTCCTTCACTGATCCCCTTTACACCTGACATTACACTCTGTTTTGGGTGATCAAATTACAATTGGATTATGCTTGACCACATGAAAGTAGGCCTACAGGTGTAAATGCACACAAAACACCTTGAGGACGGATTGTGGTCCAATTAGCCAAACTATCTCTGGACGTGCTCAGGGACGCACTGGGACCACATTGAACACAAAAGTACATAAATGCGTGGGCGGCCATACCTAATTACCTGCAACTGTTCCAAGCCAGTGTAACAGGCAGCCATTAGCCAGTTAGCGAGCTAAGCAACTAGCAAGAAAGCAGCAAGCTCAAACTAGATATTCAAGGCACTCGTAGATGGAGAAAAGAGGAGACCAAGCATCTGCTTTCAGTTTGATCCGACCAAAGTATACAATTCATATCGCAACCGAACCATATATGAAACAAAAAAAAAATGGTAGATAATGGCTAAAACCGGATATGGCATTTGGTTGTTTTAGCTGGACTTCCTCTCATATTCACCAGCCATACATTACAGTGAAACTTCGTTTCATTAAAAGCCCAAATCATGACAAAAGAAAAACGTAGGCATACATGGCATGAGGAAATGTGGTGGCTTTACATCCACAATCTACATCTACCTGAGAGCTCTGATAGGTTGTGTTTATAAAATATCCACCTAAATTCTTTGACTTAACCGTAAAAGTCATTGGTGTTCAGAAGAACCCTGTCCTCTGACTGCAGAGTGAGTTTACCTGGATGAGGGTGTTGTATCTGGAGCTGAGACCACATACATTGGTGTCCCAGTCCACCAGCGGCCAATCAGATCCCTTCCTGTTCATTTTCATTGTCATGGTTACCACATCTAGCTAAGATCTGCGCACCATTCTGAGTGTGAATAGCAAAAAAGTACAAAAAAACCTTGTTTTGATGTGTCGATGGGTTGGCAATATTGCTGACAACGGGTCTCCCATGCATAGCTGTTATTTACATTTACAAATGATCCACAGAGACTTCTGATGCAACATATCCTTGGCTTGGTGGTAAAAAATGACAAAACTGTTTCAAACAGAGCAAGAGCATCTTCAAAAACTCAGGAAGAAGAAAAAAGCTTCACTTTTTCAAATAAAATTTCACATGAGCCACAAACATTCAGTCGTCACAAAAACATCATCATAAGAAGTACTCCAACGCCAAATTCACAGGTTACAAAAAAAAAAAATCCTTCAAACTGGCAATAAAAATATTCTGTTGATCAAATGTCATCCACAGTCTCCTTCTTCTTTTCTTGTATAAAACTATCAGAAGTTGTTTAAGTGATCTAGAGGCAGCAGTTTCATTACAAGTGAACCGTTTGGATAGAGGTCAGAGTGTGTGTGATCCACAGAGAGGGCTGAGGGCTGATCCGTCAGTGTTGTTTTATTGGCTCGTCCCATCTGGGCCTCCACAGCGGGGAACGCTGTCAGAGCTCATCAGTCGATCACTAAGGCTGACAAGTTCAGCAACGCATTCACTGAGTATCAAAAACACCGACAAAATGGCCCCCGCACGCGCGCATCACGCACGCACGCGCGCATGCACGCACGCACGCACGCACGCACAATGTAGCTTAATGAGCTGCTGATTCTTAATGAGCATTCTTACTGTAGCTTCACTGCAACAAGGGCAAACGTTACAGAACCAGAGTTGTTCAGCTATAGCGTCATGCTGGTGAGTTTGTGAATGTGTGTTTGCGTTTATTTACCTGCTGTAGAATGACCATGGCTCAGGTTTCTGTTCTTATGACTGGACATCAGCAGTCACCTGTAGAGTCGAGAAAGAGAGAGAACGATGAAGGTATCTACCGATAAATCATTACTGCAATTCCTCCATTAGCTAGGTAGGTACAAGTAGGCCTAACATATACAGAATTATATATACTTATTATGTACATATATATTGTATATACATATACACACATACTGTGTATACATATAAATTATATACAGTATATATGTGTATTTAAAGCATATGTTCGTGTGAAATCAGAAGTCAGCCTTGATTAATTTTCCAGATATCTTCTGTACTTAAGTTATGACACTTCCCAAGTTATTTTAACCCAAACCAAAATCTTTTCCTAAACCTAACTATGTGCTTAGTTGCCTAAACCTAAACAAGTCGATCTAGCCTAATTAATTAACCAAATTAAGTAGTTTTATTTTGAAAAGACTGTAGTGGAAATTGACAGATGCATCAAGTGTTGCAAGATATTTGTAGGAAAAAACACAAAAATATGTTGTTGAAAGTCCTGCTGATGGTTACTAAAAAAGGAGAAATTTGTTTTTATGTACATGCATCAAAGACTTATATATGTATATACACATATACACACACACACACACACACACACACACACACACACGGTGTTGTTTTACCTATAAACATGATCAAAGAAGCAGCAGACACATAAAAACTGCTTGTTAAAATTCTGTTGGTTTCAGAGTAAATTAAATAGCAGCGCCGAGTCTGCTAAAAGCATCCACATAAAACGCTGCAGGTAACACACACACACACACACACACACGCACACACACACACACACACACACACACAGAGTCCAAACTACTGTATGTACCAACTCTGTGCAGTAAAAGCATGTATTTTTCAGTATATATTGCCTGTGTATTGACAATATGGAAACAATTAAAAAGGCCGAAGTTGTTTTAAATGTTTAGTGAATTTTATTATGGCAATAAAAAATGTTTATTTTTGAATGAAATATGCAAATCAAATGTTAGCACTACTCCATCAACCAGGTTGAGGAACATACATAGATTCAGTTTCTTGCACAACAGTGACAACAATTTTATATGACAGTCCTGTTAGCAAACAGTTGCCTGTTTACACATTCAGCAGAAATAAAGCAATATTAACATTGGAGTTGAATTTTTGTCCATCTGATGAATATTTATTTATTTATTGTATGCTGTCTTCTCTTCTGCTCTTCAACAAGGCAGCGGTAGACCAGAAAAGTAAAGTTACTGGTTGCTTTGGCGAGAGCAAAGATAATGGCTTCCTTTCCCTATTGGAAACATAGACTGTATAGCCGTCTCACGGCACGGTACACCAAACGTCACCTACTGAAGGTCATATAACCCCACTTAAAACTCAAACTATCCTTTTAAAATGACTTATTATAGCTGCTTTAAAGGGAAGGACCTCCTGTGTAATTTCCTCCTTTTCCACTTTACATTTAATATTCAGGACCAATTAAGAGACACTTTATAGGTCAAACACACATATGACCTGTGACTGACTCTACCTCTTTGACTGTGTCATATGACACTTAACAGTGTGTGTGTGTGTGTGTGTGTGTGTGTGTGTGTGTGTGTGTGTGTGTGTGTGTGTGTGTGTATTCATTAAGGACAGATTTAGTGTTGCTTGAATGTGCATATAAGCTGTAAAGCCATAATAATTGCAGCTATCATTGTGTGAATGTGTGTGTGTGTGTGTGTGTGTGTGTGTGTGTGTGTGTGTGTGTGTGTGTTAGCCCTAGTAAATTATTCAGCCTCTGTTAACGAGGCTTTAGTCTGATCCTTTGACGTTTTGACACATGGCAGCCGTGACACCTCGACCTCATTAGACGTTTTGTTCGGGTTTCTCTTTGACACGCGAGTCAGGTTTACATCTGAGCTACAAAACAGAGTCAGAGTTTAAAGTTAAAGTCCTCCCTACACAATCACATCTGTGATGTCCTCCATCAGGAGTTCAGTGCATGTCAGATAATTGTGTGAGGAAATGTTGTATTTCACTGTTTTGGTGGGTACATATTTGACTTTGTAGTTGCATTAATCAGTATTTTCATGAGTGAATCAACAACAATTATATTGCCACACTACATCACAGTTCACATTCTCATTCCCAGGGCATCAAATCCCGACACTTTGTCACGGCCGTCGGCGCTAGGTTCTGCCGCAGAGAAAACCCTTTATGGATTTCATGTAATTCACTGCATTGCTTTCACCCGTTCTCAGTGCAGCAGTGACAGCTGCCTTTCAGAGGGAGCACTGACTCTTTCACCTGGTTTCACCTGGCTGGAAACCTTTCAAAAGGTTTCTTATTCAGACAGTCGTTGGAACGTTTCCTTCACTAGACAAGCATCACATTTAACAGCCTTTATTCCTGTAGTTTGTTTGTCTGTCCACATATTAAAGAATGTAACATCAGAGCAAGTTTCAAAAACCTGTGTGTCAAAAAACAAAATAAAGCAAAGACAGAGATGATTTCCTTAAGTTACAGGAAGTAAATGCATTCATCTATCTGAAATACTCAGTGCTTTGTGCTTCAATGGACACCAACAAGACGACGGGCAGATTCAAACTAATGTGTGGGCTTGTCAGTTGTCATATAGCCCTGCTGTTTACGTCACTGAATGTCTGAATATAGTTATCAATGGGCACATGTGCTGTGTTTACTGCTGCAGAAGAGGAATAAATCTCAATCACGTAAGATGTTATTTCTCCATCAGCATTTGTGAAAACCAATGTTAGCAGCAGCTATGAGAGTCACAAAATGGGGCTACGGTCAGCCTGCGTTCTGCTATTTCAGCCCGTTCACATGAAAAGGTGTATGAAAGACACAATAATGTGCAAGGCATTATTATTTTAAGCCCAACCATGACGTTTTTCTTAAACATAAGTGAGTGGATGTTACTATAGTTTTGTTGCTAAAAGTGTCCTCATGACACACCGAATGTCCTTGTAATGTCATGCTATTTTTATACCTTCCTAGTGACCAGATTGGCTATTTATACTTGATCTGGTAGCTGACATATGAACATCATCGAGTCCTGCCTTTTGGTAAGAGAGGACTGAGAAAAGTCAACTGAACTGAACTTTCACATATAGTACAAGCTAATTTTGAGCAGAAAACGCAGTTATTCATTTTTGTTTTGTTGTTGCTGTATTAGCATCATATGCCAACAAGAGTATATAAGATTATGTGTAGAATGCACAATTGAGTGCAATACCTGATGATATGTCTTGGTGATTTTTTTTTTCCTCCATCTGATTAAATATAAAAGCTTAATAATAACAAATGAAACAAAAAAATTTCCCAACTTCAGTAAACATTTATTGAACAAAACCTATGGTCTGCCTCTCCAGTCTACATTTTGTGTCTGCACTGCAGTGCACTTATATATTTTAAATAAAAATAATAATAATGTATGATCTAAATACTGAATACATGAAACAAGTCATCAAAAAAATCTGAACTTTGTGTAAACTTTTGGATGAAAAAATATAGTTTTAGTGCACTTCGTAGCATTTATGCACCTGCTTGATAATCAGCTTAATATGCTCAGACACATGCCGATTATGAAAAAAAAAGGAAAATAATCAGCCCAATTAATCGGTTCGACCTCTTGATAATAATAATAAAATAATATATAATAAATAAAATAATTAGAAATAATTACCACCACAGGCATGCAAATACACACATAATGGAAACACATGAATACAAGCGTGCCTCTCTCTGTCTCACACACACACACACACACACACACACACACACACACACACACACACACACACACACACACACACACACACACACACACACACACACACACACACACACACACACACATCCTATCAATATTTCAGCATCTAATTACCCCAGCAGAGGTCTGGGACAAAGGTTGTGTGCAGCCATGGTCTCTCTCTCTCTCTCTCTCTCTCTCTCTCTCTCTCTCTCTCTCTCTCTCTCTCTCTCTCTCTCTCTCTGTGTGTGTGTGTGTGTGTGTGTTTTCTAAACATATCAGATTTTATACCTGTACATTAAGACACATTAGCAAAAGGTGAAAGTAAATGAAGTGAAAGTAAAATATCCTGCAACAAAGACTGAATATCGAGAGAGGAATAAATGAAAAAGAAGAAGGGGGAGGAATAAAGAGGGGGAGGAATAAAACAGATGGTTAAATGTTAGAAGAGAAGAAAAGCAAGAATGGAGGGAGAACAAGAAGGATACGAAGGAGGGAAAAAGGACTCCGGAGAGAAATATCTGTCTTCTTTAGCTGCTAAACGCTCCAATATGTTCACCATAGAAACTCTAACTGTATCTGTCTGTAAAGTAAAGACGTGGGCTGAACAGCTGAACAAGGAGCTGGAACTATAAAGCTATAAAGATCTTTCTGATCAATATGAGAGGCACCTTCATTTTGTCATATTACTTTAACTTTTTATTTTGTACATTGTTGTAGCAAAAATATAGATTAGAGCCACTGTAACGGTGGAGACATTTTCAGACAGTCTCTCCTGGAAGCCAGTTATAGTGTTGCTTTAATTCCTACTAGGGCTGTCAATCGATTCAAATATTCAATTATGATTAATTGCATGATTCTCCATAGTTAATCATGATTAATTGCAAATTAATTACACTCTTTATATCTGTTCAAAATGTACCTTAAAGGGATATTTGTCAAGTAGTCTTATTAACATGGGAGTGGGCAAATATGCTGCTTTATGCAAATGTATGTATATATTTATTATTGTAAACCAATTAATAACACAAAACAATGACAAATATTGTTCAATAACCCTCACAGGTTCTGAATTTAGCATAAAATTATGCTCTTACACATCATAACAAGGCAAACTGCAGCCCAACAGGCAACAACAGTGCTGACTAGACTATGACTTGATCCAGACTGACTGGAATTATCATAAAGGGGGCATGTCTGTAAAGGGGAGACTGGTAGGTACTCATAGAACCCATTTACATTCACATATCTTGAGGTCAGAGGTCAAGAGACCCCTTTGAAAATGGTCATGACAATTTTTCCCCTCCAAAATTTTGCAGTAATTCTCATCTCATCTCTCATTTTGAAACCTCCAGCCTACTAACAGACACACACACACACGCACACTTACTTTATAAACACATTCATTTATCAGCCAGATTTGACTCCTGCCGACTGATGGGCCTGAGCGTTACACCACCAACCCCCCACTGGGAGAGGCAGACTGGCAGAGTGACACCCTCTAATGTGACAGCTGTGGACTCATATCGACCTAATAGATTACCAGTAACTTTCTGGGGCAACCCAAATGGAAGTGAAAGTGAGGGATGCAATTTGGATGTTTCAGGTCGCTCGCCAGTGACTCCCAAAGTGATATATAGTATATGACCGTTCTATTTAACGTTGCGAAGCGGTCATACAGTGGCAGTTTTAAACACAGGGTTAATGTTGTGAAACACAACTACACGGTCATGTTTGGGCAACAAAACCACTTGCCGAGGGTTGAAAAACATTGTGGTTTGGGTCAAAATGTGGACGTTTGTTACTTAGTTATGTCTGGATTAATACTGTGACATTGGAAACAACTGCTGTGTCAATAGCAGCTAAAGAGCCTGATAATTTTATCAGGATTTGATGGAGACCAAATCAGAGTTAAAAGAGGAGCGAATATTACATTTATATTTGATACCAGCATAACTTCACAGCAATTGTTCCTCCATGTCTGCTGGATGTATAATAAGCAACTATTTGCTAAAACATTCAGCCTGGGCTGCACGGAGGCGCAGTGGTTAGTGTTGTCGCCTATTCTATGTGGAGTTTGCACATTCTCCGGGGTTTGCGTGGGTTTTCTCCGGGTTCGCCCAACAGTCCAAAGATATGTAGTTCAGGTTAATTGATGACTCTAAATCGCCCGTAGGTGTGGATGTGAGCATGAATGGTTGTCCTAACAGGATAAGTGGTTGAAGATGGATGGATGGATGGATGGACAATGAAGCCTTTGGCCATGACATTTACTCTTTGCGTTATCACAGTCTACCATTGTGCACAGTATAAAATCAATAAAAAATAACTAAACTGTATAATTTTGAAATATCAAATATAAAGTCAAGCAAAACTTAGATAATCACAAATAAGATCAATAGCAATAATCTCAAGTCAAGTATTTACATTTAATATAAAAACAGACAAAAATATTAAAGTAAAAATATAATTTCTCAAGCTTTGATTTTGTAACTATAATATTGAAATCATTGCCAAGCAAACATTGTTTGGACCAAATCCATTTGGGGTGTTTTAGTAGCACTAAGGCCTTGTCTTTTAGAAACTATTCAGAAAAAATACCACCACAGCTTTTTATGAAGTTTTTAAAGGCAGCGTTTTAACCCAGAGATTAGTCTAACCTGGTACCGGGTCTGTCGGGTAAAAGGAGGTTCAATTAAAGTGACAACATCAGACGTTGGTTTTAGCTTGTTTTGATTCCCCCAACAGGCCCAAAAATCTATCAATTCAGCTTTAATAAATTGACGCTGTCGTGTTGAAATATGAATGCTGACGTGACCTCGGCTTCACCCGGTTCAGAAAATGATATCTTAATTTATCTTTAATCAAGATAAGAGTATAAAAGCTTTGTGTGTACCCAGGGAGGGACCAGGAGTCAAACCCAACCTGCTAAACAGTTGGATCAAACTAAGACGTAGTAAATATCAGACTTTGTTTAGGAATTTAACTTTTAAAGGCGTTTCAGTACAACTTTACCACATAGTGTTGAATTGAAAAAAATATATACAAGTAGAGTACAACAATGTATGCAGAAGATGAGCTAAAAATCTGTGTATGACAAAAGTACAGCTGAGCAAATCATCTGATATCAAACTACAATGTTTTTGTGCCTAATCCTAACTAAAGCTAAACAATAGCTGCGTACGATCAAAATGTTTTATACATTTTCATTTACATTTTTATGTTGTCATCCTGTTGATAGTGGAGTCAGATCAGGATATGTTTAAATGTGCCATTCTGGAGAACCAAGGATCATTCTACATCATGTCATTTAATGTGGAGGACTTGTTTTGTTGTTTTTAAGTAGTAGAAAAATAGATTATTTAGAATTGTCTTATGCTACCATCTACAAAATGTTCATCAGACTAGCGCAGGTGCAAAACACAGTATACTGCCTTTCGGTAAAAAAAAAAAAAAAAATCAAAAAAAAACACAAACATTTGTAAAGATATTCTGTTCACTAGAGAGGTGAAACTACAGGAGGATCTGCTTATTTCAAGAGAACCAATCAACTAGTTTCAAAGCTTTTTTGGGCTTGTGACCCATTAATAACCTTGAGATGACACAATTTGTCTCCCATCTGTGAGCACTTCACACATTTCATATCAATATTCGAGGAGGTAAAACTCTACAACCCCTCATATTTCCAGCATGTGCATGTAGACAGACAGACAGACAGACAGACAGACAGTCAGTCAATACAACACACATCTTACGAAAAGTCATTACCGTACTCATTTTTCTTGCTTTTTCCTAGAAATGTCCCGTAACATGTGATGCATGTGTCAATTTCCACTCCAGTCTTTTCAAAATAAACTTCTGTCTTCACAGGAAACATGTTAGATTTTGGCAACAAAACAACTTATTTAGGTTTAGGATAAGATTGTGGTTTGGGTTAAAATAACACTGAAGTAGCATTACTTAGAAAGGAAGCGCAACTTGTCTGGTTTAGGCAACAAAACGACTTGGTTAGGTTTGACAACTTACGTGACAAATAAATCAACATTGATGTCTGGTTTCACACGAGACACAAATAGTAGTCACCTGGGCAAAAGGCCGGTGTTTTTAAACCCAGCCATCCTCTCCGACCACTTCCCTACATGCTGTTTGTTGCTCTTCATACATCCTGGTTCCCATTTGTGTGGATTACATACAAATTGATTTTGTGTGATATATTAGAATTACAGTACATTACTGCATAAGTATAGCTATAAACGGTGTATGAGAACTGGTAGCAGTTGAGTCATGAATTAATATCATTGCAAGTGTTTCCATTATTTGTAAAGACATCTGTTTTACCACAAGCACTGCAAATACTATCCAGTAAGTGATGCTACTGTTTTATAAAATGTTGACTCACTGACAGGAAACAGTTGTAGGTGTGTTTTCTGTAATGCTGACATATTTCTATGCATTTTTAGAGATGCTTCCTATATTTAACTGCTATTATTTTAAAAAATAAGAGAGATGTCAAGTGGACCACAGTGCAAAAGTACACCACGGCCCTGTAAATACACACATGCACGCATGCACACACATGCACGCACACTCACTTGCATGCACGCACACACACACAGTAAGGAGATTATGCACAAAGCCAACGTGCCTCTATAAGCTTCCTGGATGACTGTTTGTCCTTACCCTTTGTGTGATCTGAACTCTTCCCGTTCTTCTGGTCTTAACCACAGACGTCCTTCTCAGCAAATGAAGGGATGAAGAACAGGAGCAGAGGACGAGACCGTCGGGTCTAAGAGGTGTAGACAAACCTGCTAATGTCACTGCAGAGGAAGCTGTAAGAAAAAGAGTAACAACCTCATTTTTCCTTTCTTCCCACCTCACACCTTTTCCTCTATTCATGTACAGTATCTCTCGTGGCTTCTGTCTCCCTTTCCTCCCAGATCTTTGCCTCTTTTGTTTCACTCCTTATTTTCTTCTATTCATCTCTCCTCTCTGGTTCATATGAAGGTGTACAGAGGCAGAAGGAGTGAATGACTCCCTCCTCCTCCTCCTCCCTCCCTCTTTTTTGTTGGTATTAAAGTTGACACGGCAAGCTGCTCATTCACTGCCACTGATCCCTGTTATAGAGAGAGAGAGAGAGAGAGAGAGAGAGAGAGAGAGAGAGAGAGAGAGAGAGAGAGAGAGAGAGTCAGTGGGGGGTGATGAGGTGCAACAATAGAGGAGGTTGGGAGGTTGTAATTAGACACAATAGCACGCACGCACGCACGCACGCACGCACGCGCACACACACACACACCAGTGGTGGAATGTAACTAATACATTTACTCAAGTACAAATTTTAAACTTGAGGTATTTTACTTGAGTACAGTATTTCTCTTTTGTGCCACTTTATACTTCTACTTCACTACATCTCAGAGGTAAACATCGTACTTTTTATTTATCTTTCTTATTTGTCTGACCGCTTTAGTTACTTTTAAGATTACAATTTTTCAACCTCATCCTCCAGATGGGCTTTGAGGAAACAATGCACGTTGTTTTCATCAGAAACTAGCAAGAGTAAGCTAGATTTTAAATTATCCAAAAATCGAACCCAGTGCTGCCAACTCTTTTCCGGTGAAAAGCTAGCAGCACTAATTCCAAAAGTTACTAAATCTAGCGAGTAAGTAACCAACAGGTTTAGGCCTCCCTCTAAAGCCACTCCCCCTCAATTATATTTATGATTGTGAACAACAAACATGGCTATTGTCAGTAGTCACAACTGACCAGCTTGCAGCTTGTGGAAGACTCTGGTGAGAGTGCATGTAGATACGTAGGTAGGCATTCATTTTATTCATCCCGACTGTGGACAGGTTTATTCCAGTACTGTGGCAGCCACAGACACATGGGCCAGACACAGGGCCAGTGTGTTGCATTTCAGGGGATCTATTAGCAGAAATGGACTATAATACGACTACAGACCGTTTTCTGTCTGTCTGCAGCTGTGAAGAGTGGAAGAAGGTCAGTAAGGGTGAGAGACAGGATCAGTGACACTGTGCACGATGATGGTGAGTTCTGGTGAGTTTTAGTTCAACGCTGCCTCCTGTTGGCAGACATAAGCGTTTGGGCTTTTTGGCTTCCCCCCAAACAACTTCATTATTTTTCTCTTTTATTTTTTTATTTGTTCTTCCTCTATCCCTCTCGTATTTTTTTTTTTTTATATTTTTCTTATTCTTATAAAAATTTATTATTTTTTTTATTTTTTTTTTAAATTTCCTTTTTATTTTTTACTTCTTTTTTTTTTTATATTTTCCTTTTTCTTCATAAATCTCTCTTATCATACAGTAAATTAACCAAAACTTATCCACCTCTCTTTCTCTCCCTTCCTGCAGGATGACATTTGATGACAATCACTAACTTTACAGACTTAATTCTGTTTCATCTCATCAACACAACCTACTAACTTTCATAATAACACGTCCCTGTGCACTGGCTTATTCAGTCAAAAATAATGTTGTGACAACAAACTCCTCTTTCC
Organism: Pterois miles; assembly: GCA_947000775.1. NCBI lineage: Eukaryota > Metazoa > Chordata > Actinopteri > Perciformes > Scorpaenidae > Pterois > Pterois miles. The sequence goes on along the minus strand of CAMQGK010000110.1, from coordinate 4,064,948 downwards.
ACTTACCTCCATCCAGGGAGGTCAGAGGTCAGGACCAGCTACACAGCAAACCTTGGAGGAAACATGGGCTTGACAGAGTCTGATAAGCTGATTTTGTGTGTAGAACAGGGAGCCAAGAGGTGATGAGCTGAATGAAAGCAGGTGTGCTGGTAGGCAGGGTCCAGGTGAGTGCCAAGACAAGACAAAACACCTCATACATACCTCATACAACCCCACTTCCTTCCACAAACACACAAACACAGTAAGGCAAACTGGGGAAATGGGAGACACAGGAGGAGGGGGAACCACAGGGAAACAGGATGAGAGAGGGCGCTCTTCCAGTGATGAAATCAAGATGACGTGCCCTCAGTAAAGGAAGCATGATGAGGTGCCTTCTCGGGCGCCCTTCCAGCGCAGAAAGCATGATGAATTACCCTCTACGGCGGCCTTCTTGTGGTGAAAGCATGATGAAGAGCCCATTTTATATCAAACATAACAAAAGGCTAACGCTAGCCAATGCCACAATGGAAGATTTTTGCCAACAGCTGGCAGTTTATTTGTGTAGCACCTTTCAACAAGGCAGTACAAAGTGGTGTACTTTGAGGGACCCTGAGACAGGGAAGAAGCTGATATAAAAAGACACGTGAACAGGATTTTAAAAAGAGTAAATTAAAATTAAAGCTAAAATAGAATAAGATATTAAATAGTAAAATAAACTAAATACTAAGTAGTGGTTGATAGTCATAATATGTAAAACTGTAGACACTGACTATGTTTATATGCACACTGATATTCCACTATTTTTACAAATATGGCAATAGTCCGAATTTAATACGGGTCACGTAAACAGCACATTCTGAAGCAGACCTCATTCCAAAAGTAGCATTATCCGATTTAAGCTGTATTCGCACCATATCCAGCACAGCAGCAAAAATGCAAGTCTTCTCATTGATTTTGAAAAGGAGAAACAGAATCAACATTTGGAAAAACGCAACCCGACATCAGTGTTCAGTCATGTAACCAGTGATCCACAGCTGTACAACCGAGCCACGAGGGAACAAAAGATGTTTATCATTGGAGTTAATGGGCTATTGGTCAAACCGACTCTCTGGCACAACCCTGCCGTGAATCGCCGCAATGCCTGCTCTGGTGTGAACACAGCCTGAGACGTGGGATATGCCGATATTATTGGAGTTTTAGGAGCGTTATTTGGACATGTATACCAAGCATTCAGAGCATGCATCTCAACTGGAGTTTTACTTCAGGTCATGACACACAGCCACTTGCTGGTTTATGGACAGCTCTATGCGTTGTATAGAGAACAAATATCACAAATATCACAACGCCGCCCTTTTCAATAAGGTGGTTGAAGGAATGAAAGAGGGAGGCGGTGTTCTGGTGGAAAACTTTGAAAAATCCTATTTGTTATTCCAAGATTTCTGTGAATTGGAGAATGCATGGCTGCATGTAAACAGGATTATTAGTGAAATAGTCCCTTTCGTTAGCCATGTAATAAGATTTCAATATAAGGTCAAAAATCTGAATATTTTATGCATGTAAATGTAAATATAAGCTAACTAGAAATCATTTGTCTTCAGGACATTCGATTTCACCCATTGCAGGTATTGTAAATCATTTTGTAAACAGACATTTATGGCATCAAGCTAAAACACAGCAAGAGAACCAGGTTTCCTCTGATCTCCACAGTCCTACTGCTGGATGTGTAATCTTCTATAAAGTAAACCCTCTATTTATGCCAAATATTTATCCTTATAGGGCGGTAAACCAGTAACTTGGTAAACTTTAGCTGACTGGACAGTTTAGTGGTGTGTCTCAGATGTTGGTGAGCACCGTGCTGGTCACTATGGCGACAGAGAGGGTTCCCGGCAGGTCATTGTCACGGCGATCGCCCTTGTCCCTCAGGTGGAGCGTCTGCTGGAATTCACCTTGCTCGGCCGGCAACCTCACCTGTCCCAGGAAGGAGTCCATCAACACGTTGTGGTTGTAGATCTGAGACATAGGAAGAGAGAAATTCACTGCTCACAAGTGACATCTAAATTCACAACATGTACACAAAATCAGTGTTGGAATGCACATTTATTCAAGTATGCTACTGAAGTACAATTTTGAGGTCCTTGTACTTCATTTCAGTATTTCCATTTTTATGCTCCTATTCCACCACATCTCAGAGGGAAATACTGTACTTTTTACTGAAGTAAGTGCAGAAAGTAAGTACAGCATATAAAGGAATTAAAATTAGCTCCACCTTTACCAGCTGCAACATTAAACTGATGAACACATTAATGCATCAATAATTATAATACAACAATAAAATACAGTATATATTATTCTGAAGCTCCTGCATCAAAAACAGTAATTTTACCTTGCAGAACACAGCAGTTGCTGGCATACACTATACAGTATTTAAGAAGGGGCAACTCCCTAAAGCATCCCCTGCTTTATGGTCTATTTGACTCTAAATGGGACCATAATTTACTAAATGAACATCGTGCTGTATTGAAGAAGACTTGATACTAGTGACTGAGACCATAAACTCATGTTTACAATGTTTACTGAGGTAATAGATCAAGTGAGAAGTAGGCTCATTTTCTCATAGACTTCTATACAATCAGACTTCTTTTTGCAACCAGAGGAGTCGCCCCCTGCTGGCTGTTAGAGAGAAAGCAGATTTAAGGCACCTCAGTACTGCCTTCACTTCTCAGACCTGGAGGTTACTGCTTGGTTGCTGGTCTACCGCTGCCTTGATCGGTTAGGTTGTTTGTGCTATTATGTGACTTAGGGTTACTAAGTCTAAGTAAATCTAACCATAGTCACACAATAACACAAATAAATTAACCAATCAAAGTGACAGACCATCTACCTCAGTGTTCTGCAAGGTAAAATTTGAAAAAAAAAAATGTTTTTGTCAAATGAGTCTGGTGGATTTGAAGAGAGCATAGATAACTTCAGTTCCCCCTCACAAAGGGCTGTCTGACGGCAACATAAAGCAGTGCAAATATTCTAAATATAGCATGCACTTTTTTGAGGTATCTAAAATCCATTTTACTGCTGCCTCCATTCACAGCAGTGCGTTGCTTTCCTTCCAGGCTGCTACTCCTGGCTGGAAAAAGACCTCATACAATCCCACTTCCTTCCACAAACCTCGATGCTGATTGGCTGGTTGGCTTTCTTCCTGTAGAAGAGCCCTTTGGTGTCAAAGCGGGGGCTGCGTGTGCTTTTATGGACCGGAGAGCGAACTTTCTCTCCTTCACAACGAATGATCACGTAGGGGTCCGACACTAGACACACACACACACACACACACACACACACACACACACACACACACACACACACACACACACACACACACACACACACACACACACAAAGGAGATTAATCAAGATTAGATCAATAATTGTTGTGCCATTTATGATTAGGAAATGACGTTTGATTCATTTTGTTTTTAGCTAACACACTGTATATAGCAGAGGCTAACCTAGGACTGTAAAAATAATATGTGGAAAGATTCAGGCACAGTTGGGTGTCACCAGGGGTGGAAAGTCATTTACTCAAGTACTGTACTTAATACCATTTTTGAGGTACTTGTTAAATTTTAGTTATTAGTTTACTTTTACAGATTCAGATTAATTCAAGATATAACTAATATACAGCAACAATCAACTAACAATACTAATCCATTATTATTATTATTATAGGATAAGCTACATAAAGTATGTATAAAGTAATAAAAATGTGCTCCACTTTCACCAGCTGCAACGTTACGGTGATGAACACATTAATGCTTTAATAATTACAATCCAGTAATATATTAATTTTTCTGAAATAGGCCATTCTGCATAATTAGTACTTTTACTTTTGAAACTTTAAGTATATTTGATAGTAATACTATAGTAATAGTAATTTTAGTTAAATAACATTTCAGTCCAGGACTGTTACTTAAATAAAACTGTAGTCTTTCTTCTTTACGTAAGTACAGTAAGCAACATCTGAACTAGAATGAATAAATGATTCGATACATAAATACATATGCTATTAAGTATACTTACGTTCATTTGTTTCTTAATTTAGTTACCTTTGTATTAATTACCCTATCTACTCTTCTATTCAATTTTCTTTTTTAAATTCATTTTTAATAACTTGAAAATCTATGTACCGGTATTTATTGTTGCCTTTATTTTTTTCTTTTATGCACTTATTCATTATTAAATGTATGGGTTTATTTATTTGCATGATTTTCCCTGCATATATCTCTATTTATTTATTTATTTATTTATTTATCAATCAAGTCATTTATTTATTTACCTTTGATTTTGGCAGGTTCCATCTTCATACATCTAAAAACTGACTCTTGGGTTGAATTATTAGTCTTTTTTCTTTTTTATTTTTATTTAGTTAATGATCCAATACAGTTGTATGAGAACAGGAAAAGGAAATATTATTTTTTTTTTTAAAATAAAACAACTCCTTGCATCGGTATCTAAATATACAAGATAGAAGAAATAATAGCTAAAAAAACAGCTATAGATGAATACAGGCCTTGTAGCTGTCTCCTATCACGACTGTTTTATATTCAGACTGGTGTAACTTGCTGCTATGCCAAACACTGGCATTACAAAGCTGCTACTACCATCTATTGGTACAAACTAACACAATAATAATCCAGGCCATAACACTGAACCCTGAAATGTCCAATGTGCCTTAGCAACACCTTAAAAGATTGCATAATTTAATGTAATAGAAGATCACAACGTTAAATTTAATCTGATTATACATTTATGTATCTTTGTTTCATTGTTGATGGCTCATGATAAAAGTAAAAGGTACCTCCATCAGAGTCTTGCCCTGCGAGTCCATCAGCCTGCAGTATGTGGACCTGAGTGACCAGAGAGGGATAACCACACAACCCGGACCAGCAGGTCTGTGGAGGCTCATGTAGAGTCAACTCCCTACAGAACAGACAGACAAAGGGAGACAGGGACAGGGACACTTGTATTTGTGTTATTATCTAGAAACATATGTTTAAGTTGTTGAAAGGGCTGCTGCTCTGTCATAAGCTTAGCTTCAAGCTTAAAGGTTTTAAATCTGTGCTGTCTGGAACAAAATCACATGGTCTCTTAAACCCCAGTGCTGTGTGGGAGATAAACTATACCTGTGGTTTAGTCCCAACCAGTTTCCGTGTTTTGAACTAGACACTTAAATGCAGCTAGATTTCATTGTATCTGTATTTGAGGTTTAACTGCTCTCAGTCAGTAATGTGCTGCAGGTTATATATCCCTGCAGTATCCTCATACAACAGTTCGTATGATAACTTACAAAAAGTGAATCCTCATTTTTTGTGCATTTTCATACAAAAGTCCAGCAACACCTGTATAAATAAAGTTCCATCTTCAAAGGAAACAACTTGGTTTGGTTTAGTCCACAAAACTACTTAGTTGGACTGATGAAGACTGTGGTTTGTGATAAAATAACTCCCAAAGTGGCATTTGATTTTCCAGTTCAAGGTTTTAAATGTCACTTTTCATTCTAAAATTATCATTTCACAATATCAGTTTGTTGTGATATAACAACAAACACTAGAAACAGTCACACAGAAAACAACTAAAGCAGAGTTCAAGCTAAAACAAGCCCAGCCTGCTCCTGCTTACTTGCAGTCGGACGGCACGTCGGTGAAGATGCGGAGCAGGAAGTCTCCCTCCAAGCCAGGGTCAAAGGTTGTGGGTAGGATGACATACCGCCCCTCTTTCAGCTCGATGCGCAGGAACACAGACCTTGAGTTAATGTAGACGCTCCCACCCACCTTCTGCTGAGTGACATGCATACGATAGATCCTGTTTAACTCCACCTGAACACAGAGAACAGAGAGCACACAGACTTTAATAGCTGAAGACTGAATAGTATTTGGTTTAACTGTTGAAACTGGGATAATTATCCTACACTAGACCAGTGGTTTGATGAGTAAACCAGTCTTTCTTTTAGCAGTGTAATTTGGGGTTTTGACATGTAGACTGGAGGAACCGTGGATCGAACTGCTGATCTTCCAACTGGTGGATGACCTGCTCTCCCTCTCAGCCACAGCCGCCCCTATCAAAACTGTTAGCCCCTGAAACTAATGTAATCTAAAACAACAGCCCTGCAGCAAATCCCACCTTCATAAAGGTTATAATAATCAGTTTACTCTGAGACCTAGAGGATTTTGAGATATCTATGAATGTCTTGGAAACACACACACAGTCAGCTGACCCTGTGTATGTCAAAGCCAATAGCCAGGTTTTCTCCTTGTCCGTGTCTCAGCGTGGCTCTGCGGTCTTTCTGCTGCAGACAGATCAGTGCTTCGTCCTCTGGCTTCTTCACATCAAACACATACTGCAACACAGAGAAAACAAATACACACATATTCTTACACTGTATGTGTATATTATTGAGTTCATTCCTTCATACACAACAGAGTTGGCACTATTGCAAAGTACCAGAGGTGAGACCAAGTCATAAGTCTCAAGTCTTTGCACTCAAATCCCAAGTCCTAAACTTTGAGTTTCGACTCCTAAACAAGTCAAAAGGCGCTCCTCACCAAATGTAATGCCATTTTAATAACATGGTAACTGGCGCTCAGTAATGTAACGTTAGTTCTTCATGGTTTTCTCCTGCAATCTGAATTGATGCTGTCAGACTGGTTCAAACAAAGTGGATCTCGGAATTAAGACCGATAATATTCACCAAAATCCAAAGATCAACAAAAAAAACACCACGGGGATTCAGCAATAAACAACAAAAGACAGAAATTCAGTTTTTTCAGTTTCTGCCCCCCATCAGTAATTCCTCCCCAAACAAATTCATAATCTCTCAAAAAGTAAATAAACCCAACATCTCCGATGCTGTCTGAGTTGCCTCTGGTACCAGGCAGTTAATCATCTTTTTAAATAACATTGGGCTTGGGGGAAGGTATCAAGTATTTTCAAGTCAAAAGGCTTCAATCTAAGTGAAGTCACAAGTCATTGGTTTTAAAGTCCAAGTCCAGTTGCATGTCTTTTTTTATTTTGTCAAGCCAAGTCTAACGTCTGCAAAGTACACAGTCTTGCCAACACTGATGAGAGAAAATAACACCTGTGGGTTCTGGAGGAAGGTGTGCTTGTTGTTGATGCAGCCCCCCGCTCGGTTGAGCAGCGGGTCGTCGTGGCGACGCCAGGAGCCCCGCATCACAGCTTCCTCCCAGGTCTTATGGAAACTCAGGTAGGACGTGTTGATAAGACGACACAGGATGAGGTCTGTGAAGTTAGCGATAAAGTCATCAAATGTCATCCTGCAGGAAGGGAGAGAAAGAGGGATCAATAAGTAGAAATTATGGTTTATTTACAATGACAGTAATTCACTGTATGATCAGAAAGATTCTTAATGAGAAGAGGAAAATATTTAAAGAGGACCTATTATGGTTTTGTGCTTTTCCTCTTTCCTTTAGTGTGCTATATAGTTTTTTGTGCATGTAAAAGTTCTCTGAAGTTGCAAAGACATGTGAGTTACTCTCCACCACAGAAACACTGCTACTGAACTGCCAGAAACACCTTGCTTGAAGTCCTTCTTTTTCCTCTGTAACATGCTGATGTGACCAAATACAATATTTGCATAATACCTGCCTAGTGACTAGAGCTCAGACAGGGCATTACACAGCTGGTATGAGAAAAGTAAAGCAATTCATAAAAATTAAAGCATGTAAACATGTTACCCCCTCACCCCAACCCCCCAGTCTTATTGTTATGGCTGATCGGAATCCAAAATTCCTGGATCCTGATCACGATCTGGAATGCCACCAAAATATAATGGATTGTTCATGCTGGTGAAAACTTGGCAGAGGCAGAGGAAAACTTGGCCTTGGCAGAGGTAATACAACAGATGATAATTATTGTAAGTCTTTGACTTGAGAGGAAAAGCTCCACATGCAGGCGCTCGGTGTCTGCCAACAGGGGGCAGCGCTGAACTAAAACTCACCAGAACTCTCCATCATCCTGCACAGTGACACCGATCCTCTCCCTCTCACTCTTACTGACCTTCTTCCACTCTTCAGAGCTGCAGACAGGCAGAAAAAACATCAGTATTCTTCTTGTAATAATAAAATGTGCATGGCAGATGTGAAATGTATGTAGTAAAAACTAAAAAGTAAACGTGTTAATGCCAAAGAACAAAATGACATCAAGCAGACACGTTAGCTTTAGTGTATTTCCACACAAGGCAGAATTAAAGGGTTGGACAAAGATTGTAGTCCAATCATGTGGGACACTACAAGTCTTTATCGTTAGTTCTCTGCACAGATTTAAAAATGATTTAAAATCTGTGTGGGAATATGGTCAAATCACCTGTCGCTCCAGGCCCCATTCCACTCTCTCTCTCCCCAGGGGTTTCTCATGCGGATCATGGTGAGCTTGTCTGACCTGAAGTAGGCCAGCAGGCCGTGGCCCAGCCTCACCCTGCGGACATCAGTCACCGCGTAGGCGTGGCCCTTCACCAGGCCGCAGTCCAGCCTGGCCTCCATGTCCGCTGCAGTGGTTGCCTAGAACAACACGTTTCAGTCAGTCTGTAAATCTGTCCTAATTCAATTCATTCAATCATTCAGCCGCCATGCGTTTGTACTCTTCTCACCCGGATCGAGCAGCTGATGAGACCTCCTCTGTCGTGGACTTTCAGGACTCTCTCGAACAACTCATTGCGTTTCTCTTCATCTTCTTTAAACCCGTTCTCCATCAAGTTCATTGGCTCAGATACACCACCGGTGAAATCCACGAGAGCGTCGGCTGTGTTGCCCCCATCCAGCGCCTCATAACATCCAGACATCCTAGAAAAAACACACAAGCAATCAAAGCAAAATTTGTCATTTTTCTCTTTCAGTATTTCTTTTTATACATTTTGCAGTAACATTATTGGAGCCTGAGAACAAGAATTTCATCGCCAACAGCGGCTCCACTGTAAATGTTGTACACATGACAAGTAAAGACTTGGAAACACACAGAGGAAGTCTTACTTGGCGTAGGCCTTCTCCACCAGTGCACTCCAGAACTCATTGCTGTCGTTGGAGTGGCAGTACACCAGCTGTCCGTTCACCGTGGGCAGCTGGTCATCGATCACCACGTCCACCCACTCACCGAACCGCCAGAACCGGAAATGGAAGATCCCAGCATACGACTCTGGTTTTTCTTCATCCCACTCCTGGTCCTTCCAGTCGGGGATCACCTGGGGTAAAACACAAAAAGAGCACATGTTCATCATATAAAATACAATATTTTATATAAAATGGGTCCTGAATTTTATACTATACAAAGACAGATAACATCCACGGGGGTATTGGATATAGTGATACCTGTAGGTTGGACTTCAGTGGACTGCGACAGTGTGTTAATGAGATTTTGAGGTCTTTGTTTCACTACATACAGTAAATGCCAGTGCACGTATTAAATCCCGGGTTCCTGCTGCTGATTTTCCTAGAAAAAAGATGTGCATTTACCTGAGAATTCCTCTCAAACTCCAGGATCTCAATTCCCAGTATTCAAACTCAGCATGAAGCAGGAAAACTTTAAATATTATACATATACTGTGGCATCTTGTTAGTGATCATCAGGCAAAAAAAGGACAATTAATATAAATGGTACATAATAAAGTGTGCATTTCTTCATTAATGTGATATGAGAATAAAAAAGTCAAATAAGTAAAGTGAATGTATGTTTTAATCATGTCATGTTAGCTAAATCAATAATTTTTATTTCCTTTTTAATTCAATTCAAGACTTTGAAGTATATAAATATATATATATATAAAATGTCTCTATTTTTCTCTAGTTTCTATTTAACAAGCTAAAACTCTAACATAATATACTGTAATATCTTTGCATAAGAATATACATCAATAAATAGGCAACATAAATAGGCAAATATATACATATTATATATATTTATTTACATATTCTTTGAACTGCTGGCAAGCCACTCAGAAACAGGTAGCAGGCTACTTGTTGGAGACCCCTGCTCTAAGATCTCCTTTTCGTTATATTTGGCGGTGCCTCTGGAAATATGCAGTAATTGCAGGTGTGTTTTTTTTTTTATCTCACTTTCCAGAGTGTGCCGCTTGTGATTTTTCCTGGGAACGTCACAACAGACACCCAATTCATAATACTGCAAAGGCAAGCGGGGCTTTCATCAGTGGGTCATAGGCTCAATCACCCTTGTTACCTCATTCGGCAATAGTGACTTAACCAACGGGCAGCCTCTGGTTCTGAAAAGTGAAGCCAATGCTGAAGTACCGTAAACCTGCATTCTTTCTAACCGCCAGCAGGGGGCGACTCCTCTGGTTCCTAAAAGAAGTCTGAAAAAAAGATGTCTATGAAAAAAGATCCTACTTCTCACTTGATTTATTACCTCAGTAAACATTGTAAACAGCAGTTTATGGTCTCATTCGCTAGTTCCAAGTCTTCTTCAATACAGCATGATGTTCATTTAGTAAATTATGATCGTATTTAGAGTCAAATAGACCATAAAGCAGGGGACGCTTGTGATTGACAGGTTGCTACCACGGCGTTGTCCGGTCTGGGGCTTGAACAGTCTTATTGTTGTTTTCGTTTTACAACTTTAACCAATTCACAGTGTGTTTTCACTTAATCAAACTTAATTATAACCTTTTGCTTGCCTAAAAATTTTCAGTTCAGTTGAACTTCGCTCCACCCTCTCACATCACGTCTGGTAACAACTAAACAAGACGGCAACAACCAAAAACTAAGATGGCAAAACTGCAGAACTTGAGGCATCAAAACCCGAGTCCACAAACCACTAGGTGATGTCACGGTGACTACGTTCACTTCTTATATACAGTCTATGGACTTCCTGGTAGGGTTGGTAAAAATTTATCTCACTAGATTTAGGGAGTTAGTGCTGCAAACTACGAAAAGAGCCTGGGCTCAGTTTTTCGGTTGTATCATTTTTTACTATCTAGAGTACACTTTCTAGTTTCTCAAGATCACCATATCTGCCTTTAACAAACATTAACAAACAAATATTTGAGATTATTACTTTAAATTCACCTAAAGTCATCAACCTCTAACAATATCATCTGTACATATTCTGTCCATTTCTTAATTTCAAAAAATTGTAAAACATCTGGTTTTCCACTTGTATCCCTTTAATTAACCTGAGCATGTATAAAGTGTTTCACAAGGGAATGCCATCCATCCATATCCTGAGATAAGCTCCCCACTGCTGACACATTAACACATACACACCGTAACAATCCCAGTGAAGTGAGTGATATAAATAAATAACTCATCCATTGAGCCACAACCAGTTGAGCTCCCAGAAGCCCTCAGGAAACTCCCAGAGTTCCCTCTCGAACGTCATCAGCGCCTCCTGTTGCCTAGCACCCTCACACATCACCCACCTCCGTAACGCCTTAAAAAAAAAAAAAAAAAAGCTTAGAGAGTATTTTCATTTGATATTCAGACATTTCAAACCTGATCTATATAAAATAATTCAGCTGCTCCTGGTGTCATTATCATTCAGAATTTGGTGCAGAAATTTGAGTTTTTAAAGGACTGAATGTTTTACTGGGCTAAATACTGATTATTCTGACTGCTGCATTGATCCCATCTCCCAGTGCTCTTCCCCACCCTCACTCATGTTATGTTGCTAATCAATCGTCCTAACCAAACTACCCTGGGGGCAGGAGGGGGGTTGGGGCAAAAAAGAAATCGGTACTCTGTGATGGAAATAGTTGGAGAGGGGAGGAGAGACAGAGATGGCATACAAGCCTATGAGAAAAGGGAGAGGGAGAGAGGGAGGGAGAGAGAGAGAAAACTGAAACTCTACCAGAGCTCCATCTATCACAGCCTCCATCCAGACAGGCCAGCTTCAGCCTCTCCTTAACCCAGGATTATAACCTTGAAGTCAGACATGGACGATGCCAAAGTCCCCTCCAACACAATGTTACTGGCGTTTAAAGAAGACACGGCACTGACAGAGGTGAGGCTCTCACTTTACAATGACAACTTCTCACCTCGTCTGTTATCATAATACGAGTGCATTGGGGCTGTCGATTGATTGAAATTACAATTGTCCATAGCTAATTGTGATTAATTGCAAATTAATCGCACACTTTTAATTCAAAATGTACCTTAAAGGGAAATTTGAAGTATTTAATATTCTTATCAATATGGGAGTGGACAAATATGCTGCTTTATGCAAATGTATGTATATATTCATAATTGATTGGCATAATCAGCAACACAAAATAATGACAAATATTGTCCAGAAACCCTCACGGGTACTGCATTTAGCATAAAAAATATGCTCAAATCATAACATGGCAAAGTGCAGCCCAACAGGTAGCATAGAACCCATTTTCATTCACATACCTTGAGATCAGAGGTCAAGGGACCCCTTTGAAAATGACCATGACAGTTTTTCCACGCTAACATTCAGCATAAGTTTGGATTGTTATTTAGCCTCCTTCCTAAGTTAGAATGACACGGTACCTACCACAAGTTGCATTAATGCCTTAATGAAATTAGTGGCGTTAAAACTAATTTCTATAGTGTGCCTGGTGCTTTGAATGTCCCTGGTGTAATGATCAATAGGTCTGCTCATCACAGGAATTACAACTCTGAATCCTAGCCTGGCACTCTGCCCAAAAACCTATTTACTTTCCGTCTTTCTAACTGACCGTCTTGCAGCCACAGTGGAGGTCAACACCTCCTGGGCTCAAATGTTAATGTGCACCTTAAATCAAATTAGAGCAGCAACGAGCGAGACCGCCTTTTCAAGTGGACCCAGGCAGGGTTCCTCAATCTGTGCACGGTTGCCTACAGTGTTCACACTAATCAAACAAACTGCACTTCGGAGTCAAGTACTCAGATTCGGGCCCAGATCCTTGATGTGAAAGTCAATTTCAGTCTGACAGAGCTCCCAAAACACGTTTCTTGGTTTGTCAATACTAAGTATTAATGTTCTTGAAAACATGCTTTTCCCACCAAAGACTAAACAGATCTAGATTTAACTTCATTATTTACAAAATGCATTTCCAGCATAAATCCTTTCACAGTACCCCATTTGAAGCCTCCTCTTCTTGGTTTTGTTTGTTAACAGTTCGTCCACAACAACAGAAGAAAAAGGTGATGGATGGATAATGAAATCTGATCCAGCACACGCACACACACACACACACACACACACACACACACACACACACACACACACACACACACACACACACACACACACACACACACACACACACATTCTCTTCTTCTTTCCACTTTACTCTGCCAACTCTTCTCAATGTCCACTTCATCTCTGTCTTCCTGCGTGCTCTTTTACCTCCTCTGCAGATGATGCGTCTCCGTGTTTCATCTCTGCAGCGCTCAGGGCAGAAACGCCAGGAAGGCGAGCGTCTGCTTCTCCCCCATGAGGCTGTGTATCGGCTGGACTTTCCCACCCAGGAGCTGAACTTCTCCCGCTGGTACTTCTCCCTGGCTGCCCACGGCCGCGTCACCATCACTGGTATTTCCCAACACTGGACCCCTGACCTCACCCACCTGATGACCCGTCAGCTGCTAGAACCAATCGGAACGTTTTGGCGAAACGCCGATGACCCAGAGGATTCCCCGCTCAAATGGCTCGAGGCAGACATGCAGGAGTTTGGCGAAAGAATTGCCGAACTGGCCAAGGTCAGGAAGGTCATGTACTTCCTGTTTGCTTTCAAGGATGCCGCAGAAGCCGCAAATGTCAGCTGCTCGGTGGCATTCACACCAGACAAATGACTCCTCAATGTTTGTCACTAAAATCCTGATAGCTCTAGAAAAGCATTGCAATATTTTGTCCAATCTTTGACCTTTAAATAACTCTGGAGCACCTCAAATCAAAGAAATACATCAACTTAAATATCCTCCCTCAAAATGTCTGGCTAATTAACCCCTAACTGTACAGTAACACGGTTGTAATTCTGTCGTCTTTGTGCGCCACTTATTTCATTTTCTAACATTTTAGCACAAATTTAGCACTTAAAAGAACATATTTTTCCACAAAACAAAGCACACATATTTAGTAAATAAGAGGAGAAAGAACAAGTACGAATGCACTTTATTTGCATGGAACTAATCCTCTTGTAGGTTCCCTGGTGCTAAAAGATCAATGTTTCATCAACATTAATGATCAATTCAAAATGAATCAGCAAATTTCAAAATATTTAAAATTTGTACAGAAATGTGAGCATTCAAAAATATTTACAAAATATTATCTGAAACTTCATAATCAATAACTAAAGTTTTAGAATTTGTACAACCTTTGAATACAAAACTTCTGAAGATACAAACTAAATTTTCTTGTGTAAATAAAACATGCCTTCACTGATCGGCTGAATATTGTGATCATATGTGTTTGTCTTTGTTGTATTTAATTTCTGAAGTCTTTCACCCCTCACAGGAGAGGCAGCTACAATAGAAAGTAGCAGAGAATCCAATATGAAGTTTTCACATTGCATGACTGTCGGCCCGACACAAAACAGAGATCAATGGAGCGACGTCTATTAAACCTCAACTGAAAGCTGTCTGTGTGCTCTCATTGGTGCTGATGGGTATCAGTGTTACTGGACAGGGGAGGGAGGAGAGGAAGAGGAGAGGAGACTAGGAAGGGAGGACACAGGAGAGGAGAGGAGAGGAAGAGGAAGAGGAGAGGAGACTAGGAAGGGAGGACACAGGAGAGGAGAGGAGAGGAGAGGAGAGTAGACTCGGAAGGGATGAAACAAAAGGAGAGGAGACTAGGAAGGGAGGAAACAAGAGCAGAGGAGAGGAGAGGAGACTAGGAAGGGATGAAACAAGAGCAGAGGAGAGGAGAGGAGACTAGGAAGGGATGAAAGAAGAGGAGAGGAGAGTAGAGTAGACTAGGAAGGGATGAAACAAAAGGAGAGGAGACTAGGAAGGGAGGAAACAAGAGCAGAGGAGAGGAGAGGAGACTAGAAAGGGAGGACACAGGAGAGGAGAGGAGAGGAGAGGAAGAGGAGAGGAGACTAGGAAGGGATGAAAGAAGAGGAGAGGAGACTAGGATCTGACCGTCACTGTGTCGTATGAGTTAAAGAACTGCTGGTTCATGCCTGACATGAATTGCAGCATTTCTCTGTTTTTTTCTGTCTCTCTGTGTTTCAGTTGGACTGGAGGGAAACAGCAACAGTATTTACAGCTACAGTATCTGGTCAGAAGTTACAATAGATCCCATTTTGTCAAACTTTCCACATTATCGGAGCCAAATACTGGCAGGAACGTGTTTTACAGTTAGACAGCCAGAACTGCCTCAGTATGGACAGAACCAGGAACAACATCCCTGCAGGTTTTGTTAACAACTAATCATCTCAAAAATACATTTAGGATTTGTTGAATGCATAGCTTATACCAGTAAGTTAGTAAGTGGACATTAAGTTATTTCTATTTTATTTTATTTTATTTTATTTTAGTTTGTCAGATTTCTTTTAGGATGCAGGACCAATATTTGGAAAATACTTGGAATTATAATCTTTGCATAATGAATTTGTACCCACGATACTTACTGTATGTAAGCAATGAACATCCATATAACTTTAAGAATACCTCTCCAAATACCACGATCTCTATGTGAGTTCTTTTAACCACTTAACTCTTTTGAGGATGTGACTACGGGGTCTCTTCACCTTGGAAATGTTGTAATAATTGTCATTAAAGTGTACAGTTTAATCACAACAGAAGCTCAACAAGTGTTTGTTTTTGGACCATTGACAAGTCAAGACAACGGTGTCAAAACAACCGGCTGCTCCACTGAGGCGCCGACACCTAAAACAGGCTTTAGTTTCCCTTCAGCTGATGGAAAACTGAGAGCTGCAGAGCACCTCCGAGACCAGACAGGAGGAACAAGCTAACCATCAGTGGAAAACACACACAGTGCACACAAACACCAAGATTTATGCTGGCACAACTGTGGCAAACAAGGCTCATTATTCCACCTGCTATTCAAACACTCTAGTTAGAATTAATGTCAGAGTTTTTTAATATGAATTTCCCAGTATGTCCAACAGCATAAGTGCTGGGCTAAAAACCAGGAAATAACGCTGGAGTCACTGTTAACGGGTTGCTTATCAACTAAAAGATTAATTCTTTTAAAGTGGACAGAGTGAAAACCAGCCTGTTTCTCGAGGGATTCGAGGCTGGAGGAATACATGGACCTGCTAAACATGCAACTGGTGGCCTGCCTGTTAAAATACTTTGATAGGAGCCTGGAAGAGGATTGGGACTAATAACCTCAAATAATTATATAAAAAACATGTAATAATGTAGTAATTACCTCACTTACTCTTCTGCTTTTATATCTTAGGTTCTTGCTCCCACCTGAGAAGGATTGTATAAAGGATACAACTTCAACTGCTGATTGTTTTCATAATTGATGGCTGAAATTAACTCTTAATCCACTGTGTTAGATGAGAAAATGTGCCGCCGTTTCATGTCATTTTCCTCCTGTGTCTGTCACCATCCCCAAGGTCTCTTATTTTTACCCAGCTCCATCCACAAATCCAAGGCTCAACAAACTTCTCAAAGCCCATTCTACCGTGTAATTTATTTCTGACCTTTGGATTTATATAATTGTCTTTTTTGTTTATAGCTATATGTACATGTTTCTTATTTTTCTGTACCTGAATCTTGTGAAGTGCTTTGTAACTTTCTTTCAGAAAGGAGCTATATAATAAAAGGGTCTTTCATAAAGGTTACTTACTGGCGCCACCTTATGGATGAAAGATGTTATTTCCTGGTTGCTCCTTTATCAAAGAGATCTGTGTGTAACTGAATGTTTTCAATCTACAATGTTGTTTAAAGTCTCTTTGTTAAGCAGCTCTGAAAAATGTACAATATTCACTTCAATCTACCAGGGCTAATGTTGTGATAATGACCATTTCCCAGTGAATCATGTTAATTATTTATGTGTTCTCACAAACATTGTTATCAAGAATTTAAATTCCTACTGAGCGCTGTGGTTTAAATGTTCATGATGTATTTTAATATGAAAACTGGTGTTTTGCAGAGGCCTTACACAAAATTCACCACAACCAATGAACAATGTATTATTGTTGTAGACTGTGTGTGTGTGTGTGTGTGTGTGTGTGTGTGTGTGTGTGTGTGTGTGTGTGTGTGTGTGTGTGTGTGTGTGTGTGTGTGTGTGTGTGTGTGTGTGTGTGTGTGTGTGTGCAGAAAAGGGCAGCACTCTACAATCACTTGTGCCACACACAAATCTAAAGTAAACACACACCCAGTCAGACGAATCTGACACCCACATACTTGCATGCACACATGTCCACGCCCATCAACAAACACACACACACACACACACACACACACACACACACACACACACAGCGACTGTGAGCAAGTTGTTCAACGTATCCTCAAACAAAAATCTTCCAACGAATGTCCAGAGTCAATTTTCACTTCAGTATTTTTTAAAATAAACTTCCGTTTTCACAGGAAACAACTTGTTTTAGGTTTAAGCAACAAAACAACTTAGGTTTAGGTAAAGATCGTGGAAGTGGAGTAACTCAAGTATGGAAGTTGCATGACTCACACGGGATACAAACAGCGGTCTCAGGGCAAAAGTCTGGTGTTTTTGACCCATCCATCAACCGCCTCGCTAAGTGGTGTTTGTCACTCTTTACACTCCCTAGTTCACAGTTAAGTGGATTACATTTCGCATGTGGCACATTGCGATCAATCTCATGAGGGTCCATAGTCAAAATGTACCTTAAAGGGAGATTTTTCAAATATTCTCTAATAAACATGGGAATGGACAAATATGCTGCTTCATGCAAAGTATACATTTATAATTAGAAATCAATTAACATCACAAATCAATGACAGATATTGTCCAGAAACCCTCACAGGTTCTGACTTTAGCATCAAAAATCTGCTCCAATCATCACATGGCAAACTGCAGCCCAACAGGCAGGCAGAGCCTGGTGGGTACCCAGAGAACCCATTTTCATTTTCATATGGATCGCTATTTAACCTCCTTCACTGTCATATAATACCAGTATATGCAATCTTCAAACTCTTTAAAACTGAGTCCTCTACATCCTAAGAATCCAAGCTTTTCATTAATGAAATTTGTGGCATTAAAACAAATGTACAATGCATCATTTGTAGGCATAGCTACGAATGGTGTATGAGAACAGTCTGAGTTGTTTTATTGAACTATTTTGTTGTTTTGTTTTGTTGTCTGTTTTTGTGTAATATTCTATGACTTTGTGTGTGTTTGCAATCTTGTGATAGGCACTTATGTAAATATATTGTGCAAAATAAGTTGCATAGCTGCAACAAAAAAGGATGATAAAACATTGACATATGTCCCTGTGTCTCACCTTCTGCCATAGAGCCTCTCTGGACGCCAGACTGGAGCAGGCGGCTACGAACCAGCAGTTTCCCAGCTGGCCTTGGTGCAGGTCATGGGCACTGATGCCGTCCACAAACAGATGGGGGTTGCTGCATAACTCCTACAAGGATGAAGATGATTGCAGTCAGTGTTAACCTTTTACTCTTCTGTCAAATTAATTGCTTTTCCCTGACTTATCAATTCAACAAAAGGACGAGTGAAAATTCTTTAGATGTATTGAGAATAAATGTTTTTGCCAACGTAGATCAAAATAATATTTCTAGTTTACAAAGAATTCAACACACACTCAACACTTCAGCTGGATTTTGAAACATCAGCCGAGACCAATCAAACTTATAACCCAAAAAATTCACTTGATTAGTTGAGCTTTAACAATGAACTTCCCTGAATCGACAGAATAATAGATTAAGGCTAAAGGGGGTCCTTTTCTATTGAATACTACATTTCTATTGTGTCTCTGGTCAGCATATAGCTGTTACACAGGAGAGACCAACACTAGAAAGATATGTTCATACTGGGCAGCGGCCAGTTGTGGATGAATGTAAAGCAGGGCGTTAGCCTGAGCACTCAGTCAACCACCTTAAGGTAAATATAGGGTAAAAAAAACCCTCTGATTAAGCAGAAATCGCTTCTGAATGTTCAAAGCAAAACAAACCACAGAACGTATGAGAGGCAGACTATCAGGACAGCAGCCAAATGAAAAGGCTGGGATAAACCACTGGCACACACCCAGTAAGACCACTAACCATGTGCAGACATATGTATACATGAAGCCCACTAATTACCATGACATAACATGTTAATTAGTGAGATTTAAAGGGGCAGGTAGGATGTTTAGTTATCTCTGGACAGAGCCGGGCTAGCCATTTGCTAAGCTAAGATAACAGGCTGCTATGATAGCTTCATATTTATCGTGCACATACAAGTGGTATCTATCTGCTTGTCAGACTTTCTGCCAGAAAGCTAATGGGCATACTTCCCAAAATGTCAGAATCAAGTGCCCTATGTTTATTATTAGTAATACGTTATACGTTATTGTCACTGTTTTACTTGTATTTTCATCTTGATGGAGGCAAGGTAAGGCAATCAAGTATATTTACATAGCACATTTCAACAACAAGATGATTCAAAGCACTTTATATAAAACATTAAAACACATTATAAAATATAAAAGATAAAATCTGTGACCTTAACAGTTGCTTAACAGCAAACTGTGGGTTCCTGTGGGTGGATGTATTATTATTATATTTATAATGAACCGTTTTTTTATCAAATACATTTGCATGTATCTATAAACTTTACATTTTCATTTTCTTGACTTTTAAATCAAATTTTAAATGAGCATCTTCCAATAAAACAAATCTTTACAAAAAAAAGTGAAATGCCCCTCGCCGTGTGTGCACTCTCAAAATTAGAGGTCGCTATTTTAAGTACAAATACGGTATTATCCCACACATACATGCATGCACGCACACAAACACAAAAAAGACACTCAGCAGGAAATAGCCTGGGTGGTTCTCCTCTACATACTGGCTTCATCCTCCTCTTTTCTTCCAGAAATATACCTAAAACATGCTAAATTTGACTTGTTCATACAGTAAGACCTCATTAGAAACATGAATCCCCCATTTAATCAACTAGAAACATGTCAAAATGACGACTGTAATGCTTGGCTTTGATTTCGGACAAAAACTGCTTTGTGCATGTCAATATTGTTTAAAGACTGACTTGACAACATGTGACCCAGTCCTTTAATTCATGGCCTTCTCTTTCTTGTGCATGCTGTCTGCCATCTTTCCACTGAATGTTTCCCTCTCTCCTGTCTTTAAGTCATTAGCCCCACCACTCTGTGGAGACCTACCATCCTGTCTCAACTCAACAACTCAGTGTTGTGCAACATTCAACACGGTCTGATTTGTGCTTCGCTAGAGCCACACTGATCTTTGAGTGCTTTACCAAAATGTACATGTTGTTAACAACCCACAGGCATTTTGTTGTGCATTCTTCCACTCAAGTGAACACAGTCATTGTTTTTGCAAATCACTACTGCTCCACATTCAGTCTGTCTGTGAAAGTATAAAGTTTGACTACATCAGCATGGCTGATTTCAGCTTATCACAGATAAACTGATTGCACAAAGATTAGAGGAGCAGGCTTGTTTGATCCCTGAGCAGGAGGAGAAATGTGACACCTCATTAACACCTTCTTACACTCTGATTTTTCGTTACCTTTTGCTTGATCCGCTCTGTTATTGTGTAATGTGACTCGTTGACAACAGTGAAAACCTGTCAGAGTTTGTTGTGTTGTGTTGTGTTGTGTAAAACTAAGCTACTAAGTGTAGCTTCATTTTATCTAAAAGATTTTTAATGTCATGGCTGAATATTTAGATGATTTCAACAATGTGGATGCAACACTAGATTTCAGAATGAGACTTTTTCCTTGATCGAGACTGTATGTAATAATTGGATGTAGTCACCGTGATGTCACCCATTGGTTTATGGACTGCCATTTTGAAGCCTCGAATTCAGCATTTTGGCCATCACCATCTTGGTTTTTGGCCGTTGCCATCCATTTGGCCGTTTTGTGTAGCCAGAAGTGACACAAGAGGGTGGAGCAAAGAACAACTGAACTCTGAATTTTTCAGGCGACCAAAATGGTTTTAATTAACTTAACTTGGCTCATTTTCTCATAGACTTCTATACCATCAGACCTTTTTGCAAGTTGCACCCTGCTGGCTATTAGAAGGAATGTAAGTTTAGGCTACTTCAGCATTGGCTTCACTTTTCAAACCCAAGAGTTGCCCACTGGGTTTGACACAATAATAAACAGACCGGCTCATTGAAAAGTAAAGAAAAACATTTCATTTCTCCTCAGGGGTCTTTCCAAAATATTGCTAGACTCTCTATAATAAAAATCTGAGCCTGACAGTGCCAAAAAACAAGGAGTTTTAGTGATACATACATCGATGATGAAGATTTACCTCACCCCTGAGCGATTACATTACAGCCAATTTCGCGGCGGGTGGCTGCAGCGATTTACCTCAATGCCAGACCAATTTCAACAATTGTCCCCATTAGACACAAAAACATGTGAAAACAGGGCTGAAATAAACCAAAGCTACCCTGTAAATGGAGCAATTCTGGACTCATAAGGACATAAAATCTGTAATCTGTAACTTTAAGTTTAGGATGAAATGATACAAATGTTTCCTGTCTCTCCACTCCCTTGACAAATGGACAATATTGATTGATCGGAGTGCTTTAAGTTTCCTGTTGAATTATTTAGCCGCTCAGATCATCAGTGATTGACAGAAAAGCATATTATGAAGATCAGCTCAGGCTTTAGCTGGGTGTTCTTTTATACTGTATATACTGGAATATGTCATGGCTGAAATCAGACTTGCGACTTTGAAATAAAATAAACTGCACACTGTCTTCATTCCAAACCTTATTCAGACCTGTCTTTTTGATTTTACTGCAGTTTTTAGTCTTAAAAATTGTTCAACTAATGGCATTTCTCTTATTTTGTCTTTTTTTTTGTCTAATCATTGTCACCTGCCTCAATGAACTGGACTAAATTGGTGTAGTTTAGTGTGTGTGTGTTACAAAGACAGTGTACATCATAAACAGCAGCAGACTGAAGCTAGAAAGCCATGAGGCAATAACTCCATTATGAGCATCATATTTCCGCATCATCTAAAGTTAAAAAATAAACTAGCTGCAGTGGTTACTGTCGCACTGCATAAAAATATTCCTAAAACCCAAGTACGGCTCAGTGAAATGCAGCAGGTGCTTCAAAGTCTCTGAGGCAAGTCAAGCAAACAACTCTGTGATATCAAACTAGATCAGTGTTTACTCTCGACTGAGGCACACTGTTGAGATGTTTATTTAATCAGTTATGATCACAGTGTTTTCTATGCACTAAAATTATTGATAACATAAATTAAACATTAAATATTAATGTTTTGTTAATATCACAAAGGCCAGATCCTCAATAATTTAAGAGAAAGGCATGATGGGAAGTCAACGGAAGCTTGAAAACAGCTATATGGAAGATAATCTGGCTTTGATTAATCGTTTAAACAGTTTAAAATGTCCATCCAGTTTCTCAAAGTCCAAGGTGATGTCTTTAAATGTCTAGCGTCGTCAGTCAAATATTAGGTTTAATATGATATAAAAGAGAGGAAAGCAAGAAATCTACAAATGTCAGAGGCTTTGTTGCATGAAAAGCGATTATCAGAATAGTTAGTTTCCTGTATTAAAATTTTGTTTTACTCTCTGGGATTTCTTAGTTGAGAGAGTACCAGTAGAAAACTGCACTTTTTGAAAATGAAAAAGAAACCTGGAGGTGTGGAGTCCAAAAGAAGTGGTCTTACCAAACCTCTGGAGCTCCTCACCTCTGCTTGAGGCCAGAGGCTCCAGGTGACACTAGTTACGACTGCAAAACAAAGCACATCCAGATCTCTGGATTAAGAGTTGGTAGTCCAGTTGCATTGTGGGTGATGTAGGCACTAGCTTTTAGTGCATGTAATGAAAAAGATGAATATCTCCAGTTCTGCTGCATCGACTTTGGTGGAGTACTCATTATTTAAAAACACGTCTAATTATTATCTATTGCTTAGTGACAGTGAATTTAATTTGACAGAAATCTGGAAAAAAATAAGGTTGGAATGAAGTTTTAAAGATTTTTTTTGCTAAAAAAATGTCCCTTCTGGAGGCCTTAGTGGTTTGGTTTGTTTTCATCAAACACTTCAGCGTGAACAAGTTTTAAATCAGGGCAGACGGCCTCTGTTAGACTTCCTGTGTTTCTGTGGAGGATTTCAGGAAGTATTTGAGGAAATAATCAGTTCTGGGTGCAGAGGTTACTTAAGGCCAGGGTCTCTAACAGAAGCCTATATCCTTCATCTACTACTCACCCTCTGCTATGTAACTGAATTCATGTACACCAACGTCAGAAACCGGCCTTGTCATTTTATGTCTAGCCATCAATTTGAACTTAACGTCTGAACCTGTTACTGAAAAGCCTCCGTTAAACTTAGCTGGGCCGCTCAACAGAAGCTGGACTTGGATAGAAAGAACACAGTAAATATATCAGTTAATGATTATCTCGTTTGTTGCTCAGGTGTGTTGGAAATCGTTGAGTTTTCGTAAGAGGACTAATAACCTTTTGCTGCTGCACACATCTACACATTCTTTCCAGATGACAACTTCACCAGAAACAGGGATGTGTAACATCATCTTGGTTTTATTTATTTATACAAATCCATAATTTGTTCCAGCCGAAGACCATTGAATCAGAACACTTTCCACGTCTGTGCTGAGCCCTATTTTATATTTGATTTCAGTCCCACAGTCCCTCAAGTCCTGATTCAACCACACATACGAGAAGAACTAAACTAAGACACCAATATAATTTGCCTCTGCAGACCGTCACTATTTGAGACACTTCAACATGTCATTCTGCAGCTCAAATATTTCTTCAAAGAGCAAACTCACCATTCAGACACACACCCAACCATTCCTGTGATTTCAGTGGGGTAAAATAAATTCCATGCATTCCTGTCCCTATTCAGCCTGTGTAACCTCTCTCCTCTCTATATGCATGCACTCCATTGTACTTGTCTCATGACCACCGTCCCCATTATTACCCACCTCCTGCCTCTGTTTCTTGTCTCTCTCTATCTCCTCTGTGAATCAGCTGATCAGCTCAATTGTTTGTCGAATAGGGTAAAAAGTCAGACGGCCAATTTCGAGTGAAACCACCAGCTACTGTATGTTTTTAAAAAAAGGCAGAAAAGACATCATATACTCCTTAAAGCAGACATTGTGGAAAATTAAAATATCTATCTTACAATCCTCAGCTGAAACATATGATGCTGTATGAGGGCCATTATAGTTAAAAAAAAAAAAAAAGAAAAGATTTTTTTTAAAGATTAAAGTGGTGTATTTATTAAAAAAAGCATATGCAACACATGCATATTAGTGAGGAGCAACAGTACAGAACATGGTGATTGATATAATTCATGGCAATTACATGGCAATTACTCTAAAGTCTGCATGCCAAAGATAATATGGGGATTCTGGAGTAGTGATTGCACAGTATCAGTTGATCAGGTCACTGTATACCTAATAATTCACATATAATACAAGCGGCGGTGTCGGTGGTGTGACGATCCAACCTTACCAAGTGAAGCGATGTGGTTCATTTACATAAAAAACACGATATTTTTTTTTTTTTTTTGTGACTTTTATCTCAGAGAAAGTCCAAGTTTTTTTTTCTCATAAATTTCCGACTTAAATCTGAGATTTTTTTCTGAATATTGCTGTCCTCCCCCGGCTCCATTGTTAACTTAGACCTGCAGTGGCCCTGAGGTGCCATCCTAAAAATATGCCGAAGTCTTGCTTACTATTTAACAAATGATTTTGTTTGCTCTCACCTTGGGCCTTTTCCAGGTGACTCTACCAATGTGGTTGCTCTGGTAGAACAGCGACTGGTCGGATGTGGGGAACAGAGGGTCTTCAAACAGACGTCCATTCTGCTGGCACTGCCTCCTCAGAGCAGAGAAAGACTGGCCCTCGTAGGGAACCACCATCCCCCTGCACACACAGAAACAGACAGATTTATCAGGGCTTTTTGACAATACTTTTAAAATAAAAAAAAAAATTAAAAGGCTGTTACTGCATGTTCAAATATACTACAGCAAAAGTGTGAATAAAGGCAGGGCTGAGACTAAAACAGTGTTAGTTATTTTGGAAAAGAGAAGCCACACTGGACATGAAGCAGCTCAGCTGAAGGGAAATCAGACGCATTGTGTGGATAAAGATTACTAACAAGGATATCCTTCTCTTTTAAAAACATAAAAGACTTTTAACCCACACGCACACACAGAGGATAGTCTGCTACACATTACATAAACTATCCCACCAGTCATGTGACAGGATGACAAACAGAAACTTGAACAGTCCTGTTTGACTATGGATCACCAGTAAAGCAAACACATGATCAAAGTTTCATGCAGCAGCTTTTAGAGCCTGATCTGTTGAGTGGAGCCCTAGCAACAACTTCCTGTCCGCCAAATGAAGCGAGACAACGATAGAACAAAAATGTGTTAGTCTAATATTTTAGTTTCCTTATTGTTTAGGTTATTACTCAAATAAATATTCAACTGCTTGTTCTGACTAAATAAATACTGCAGATCTTGAGCCACAGATAAAAAACATGACTAATATCACTGCTGAGCAACACGAGTTGCTTTATAGCATTAATATATGTTAGTAAATGAACTGGTATGCATGTAATTTTTAGGGCATCTTTTAGGGCATCTTACAATTTGACTTAAACACAAAGAAAATGAGTTAACTTGACTAATTTCACTGGTGTTTTAGTCAAACACCTCTCTACTTAGACATTATCACAGTTTATGTTTGTCTGATGTCTCAATAGACACCTGTAAAAGTCATGATGACCGTCTTCCTGGGTTGGACCTAGTATGTTAAGCGTAACAGAAATATTACCCTCGTTACCTTTCTGTAACATTTTAACACGGCACCAGTCTGACTTTGATATCATTCGATTAGTGCTGTCAGAGTTAACACAATAACGCCATTAATTTCTTTAATGCATAATTGAAACTTTCTAGCGGCTCACTTTTAAAGCCAGAGTGAAAATACTGGTATCATGTGAAACTAGAAAACCCAAAGAATCCATTGATAAAACCGTTTGATGAAGACAATAATGGTTTGTATTGTGTGTGAAAACGTAGTTTAGACTTAGTCCTGCAGTACCGCCAACAGTGTTGGAAACTAAGTACATTACATATCGTTGTAGCTGGAGCATGGAGAGCTAATTTTAATTATGTTATATTCTGCTGGGTGATTTGATCTAAAATAATACATCATAATTCATGAGTTAATATATATTTTTCATATTATTATTATAGATCTGCAAAGTACCTAAAGTTATCAAATAAATGGAGTGGTGTAAAAACTACAACACAGTAGGGCTGCGACTAACATTCATTTCATTTTGAATTTATTGATTACTTATGTGACCTAAAAAATGGTGAAAACTATCGATGACGTCCTATAATGTTTTGTCCACAACTCAAAGATATTCAGTTTACTGTCCCAGAGGAGGAAAGAAACCAGAAAATATTCACATTGAAGAAGCTGCAATCAGAGAATTTAGACTTTTTTGTTAAAAAAATATTCAAACCAATTAATCAAGTAACAAAATAGTTGGTGATTAATTTCATATTTGAAAAATCAATTAAAAATCAATTAATTGTTGCAACTCCACTACATTCATCCCCTTCACAGCGGCAGTAGCTCAGTCTGTAGGGAGTTGGCTTGGGAACCGGAGGGTCACCGGTTCAAGTCCCGCCATGGACCAAGAACTGAGTGTGAACTGGTAGCTGGAGAGGTGCCAGTTTACCTCTTGGGCACTGCCAAGGTGCCCCTGAGCAAGGCACCAAACCCCCAACTGCTTGGGGCGCTTGTCAGGAGCAGCCCCCTCACTCTGACATCTCTCCATTGTTGCATGTTTGTGCATGTGTGTGTTCGGGTCTGCATGTACCGTGTATAAGTTAACAACAGAGTGAAAAAAATTGAATTTCCCCTCGTGGGACTAATAAAGGACTATCTTCTTCTTCTTCTTCTTCTTCTTCTTCCTGTCCAGTGAAAACCAGGTGTCTGAATAAACTGAAGGATGAAGTCTTCATTAATGTGCTGAGAAAATCCTTCTGAAGCTGAATAAACTCTTTAAAAAGCCTCTTGGATCAGCTGGAAAATGCATCATCACAAAGCTGAAAACAGGCTGGAGATACGTGGTTCTCACAGGACATATGATGATCTTATAGCCCATGATGCATTGCTGCATTGCTGCAGATTAAACCAGCCAACAGAATATAGTTACATGCACATTACATACACATGATACATTAATGCAGCACTAATCATAACCCAGAAACATCAGATATAATAATAAAACACTGACAGGGGACATTTTACTGCAGCATCAATACTTTTACTTTTCATACTTTCAGCACATTTTGCTGATAGCACTTTTATTTAAGTAAGGTAAAGGTTTTGAATGCAGGACTTTTACTTAATTACAGGATCTTCTTCCACCACTGAGTGCCAGGATGTGGGTTACCATGGAGACTGTTAACGGGACACATCAGGCCAGTCAGTAATTATATCAGTGTCAATTAAAGGCACCAAACACAGAGGATACTGAACAGAGCAGACAAAACAGCAAATGATAGTATCTGCTTGGTAGTCTGTTTCAATCATTTTCTTTTCACTATGATGCTTAAAAAATATACTTGAATAAAACATAAGCAGCTTGTGTTTCCAGAAACAACATCGTGGTTACTCTAATCCAGAAACCTTGCTGTGAACAGTCTTGAAGAAAGAAACTGTTCACAGTGCAGTTGGCACACAATCATCTCAAAAGCTGAACAAATAAAACAAATTATCTGCTTGCTAAAGTAAAAAATAAAGTATATCTATTTGTAATGGGGGGAATTAGCCTTTAACACTTAACTTGTGGGTTTTAGCAATCAAAGAAGTGGGGATCTACTGAAGAGGTTAACAGATATGAAAATACCATTTATGGTACCATTACAAACATGTTTGTATAGAAAGTGGGCTGTGAAAATGTCACAGACAGACATTTGAAGGCTGACAGAAGGAAGGAGGGAGCATCTGAATTTAAACTGAGGATAGAGTGAAGCTGCATGGCTAGAAAAGGTTTTTAAAGGAAAACATGTCGACCCTGAGGGGTTGTGAGCTGGTAAGAAGAAACTGAGCTGACCTTCTTCTTTCTCTTCTTCAGCATGACTGGGACATGAGTCATCATCAGATGGGGGAGGGGACACTGGGTCTCTCTCTGTTTGTGTCTCAGTGCATTTAACCATAACATTAAAAAACAGTTTAGTTTACACTCACAGTGGTCAAACCAACATTTACAAACATGTTTAACATGTAAATAAATGTGCAAACTACTGACACCATGAAAGGGATAGCGTGTATGTTTTAAAGTGGGCTTGTATGAGGCACTGATCCATAGTGGACAGACAGGAGTATTACTATGGACAGAAGCAACAGCCGAACACATTTTAACCACCTCAATTTACACTATATTTATAATATTTTCACTGCTTGACTTTGCCATTAGACAGCCCTTTCCAACAGCAAACTGAAGCCATTATCTAATCTCTCTTCTAAGCCACCAGACTCCAGTAACAAAAACAGTAATTTCACCTCAGAACACGGGGGTTGCTGGTCTACCGCTTTGTGACTTTGGTGAATCCAAACTAACCAAAGTCACACAATTACACAAACTAAGGAACCAATCAAGGCAGCGGTAGACCAGCAACTCCTGTGTTCTGCGAGGTAAAATTACAGTTTTTTTCCAGACAGATAACAGTGGCCCACATATCGATAGTCAATCTTTAAACTGTGAAATATTGATCAGTAATCAGCCTCAAACATCCAGCATCGCCTTCAATTTGCTTGTTATCCTTACATTGAGTGAGTGAGACATTTTATATTTTTCTCTCTGGTCAACAAACTGCATGGCGACACTGTTTCTATCTCAAACATACCGTTGTCATTTCTCTACTGTAATATTCTTGTTAATTATCGGCAGGCATATAAGCCGATACCTGATCTATATCCAGTTTATTTGGCTCTACTTTAAAAATGTAAATGTCTAACATTTGGTTCTGAAGATAAAGAACATAGTTTAACGTGTGTGAGGGGGAGAAACAGCCTACAAGAAGTCACCTGTTCACATCAATCTGCCGTCAACAACACAGTTTACTCCTCTTTCAAAATGCCTGCAGCATTACCAGATTTACTCCCCAACCTGATTGTATGACATCTTTATTATGCTCTGTCCTTAAACGCCCCACACAGCTCACTTTGGATTCATTTTACGTTACTACACTGTTTCTTAGTATGAAAACAAGTGCCAAGTGGATTAAGCTGAACCTTTAAGGACCACTGGTGTTATCCACAGAGGTTTGATTATGGAGCAAGAACAGAGGAAAAACAGCCAAACATGGGTGTGGTTTCATGTGGGCACCAGAAGGCATGCCACCGCAGATATACAGTATGTTGACAACTGAACAATGCAGATGTTAGATGATATGTGACATAAACAGCATGGACATATCTGATGTACTCTGATGCAGCTCTGTGAATCAGACTGCTTGTCTCACACTGATTAAATTAACTTTAAGGCACATTTTGCAGAAAAGCTTCAAGTGTTGTAGCTGACTAAACTGCCCAGAGTCTCAAAAATAACATGGGAAATTGAGAACAATTTGCCTTCAAAGTAAAAGCACAAAGACACACAACTGGAAACAAACTGTACGTTTATATGAACCCCACAACTGCCTCTAATCAATATTAAGTGATAGACTTTAAATGTCATTATTGTTAATCACTCTATATTTGTCTATTGGTATCTTTGATTATAATTGTTGATGCATTTATATAAGGCTGTAAGGCTCCAGAATACCATTTTTGGGGCTTCGAAACTTAAGTGAGAAATTCACTACACACAACAAACAGCAAAGTCTGTCTGACAATAATAATAATAATTTATGTTGAATGTGAATAATGGATCATTTTTTGGTAGGGTTAGGAGAGTATTCCTACACGTTGGTATTGTTATTTTTACTTCAGTAAAATATTTGAGTACTTCTTCCAGCACTGTGCAGGATTCTCAAACTACCCACCTGAAACGCATACAAAAATCGTTTTATTTTGAAAGTTGCTGCCGGAAACGTATTTGTTTACGCGAGCTGGCTTAAAAGATGGCGAGTTTCTCCTTTTTCAAAGATTGTTCATCTTCTTTGAAGAAAATGAAACCGTGAACAACCAATGTCCTCTTTCACTGTCATACTTGTGTAACGCTACAGTTTTTCTTACCTAACGCTACCAATAAAAGTTTAATGAATCGTTTTCATGAGAAATTGTCAAAGTTAGCGTGTATTAAGATAACAGCAGTTAAATTTAACTACCGGTATATTCTGACTCAAAAGCAAAACAACAGACCATTTAATACGGTTGGGAGTGAGGTTTCCCAGCAGACAGCAGACTTCAGATGACTGAAAGCAGTGCTAAGTTAGCTTTGACACCCGTAATTAGACTTTACCTGAAGAAATGTTTGGTTGACGTTAATTAAATGTCAGCTCCCGGGGGGCTCCCGCGGCTCCTTTCTCTTCTCCCGGGAGGATTTCGGTGGATTTTTTTTATTCCCTCTCTCTGTTGTCAGGTCGGTGATGTGCGGAGGAGATCTCATCCGGAGTTTAGTTAGTTTACAGCCGTCAAAGTAAAACCACACACACACACACACACACACAGGAGGAGCTCCAGCCTGCCCGCCTACACTCATCTGAAGGCTGGTAGCGGCTACAAGGGAGCTCGCAAACTGTGGGAACTCTTGCGAGACTGTTATGGTTAGGCATATATCTCGAATAATTAAGGTTAAGCGCTGACCTCGAATGGTTGCGTTTAAGCATTTATCGCAAATAGTTAAGGTTAGGCATTTAAGCGAATAATTGAGGTTAGGCTAGGTCGTCGCGCAGCGAGTCTCGCGAGAGTGTTTGCAGTTTCCGGGCTCCCTAGACGCGACCCTGATGGCTGGAGCCCCCTACGATGCCTTCAGGTGCGGCATGGATAAATTGGAACTACTCAACGCTGTATTGTTTACGAGTGGTGGAAGATATATTTTTACTTCAATAAAAGTAGTAATAGTAGTAGAAATATTTACAAGAAAAAGTCCTGCATTCAAACGCTTACTTAAGTAAAGGTAGTATTAGTAGTTGTAATAGTAGTATTAAGTATTAGCACCAAAATATACTTACAAGTATGATATTTGCTATCTGATATCTTATATTTTTATTTTGGGTCTTAATCTCAAAAGTAACTAGTAACTACAGCGTAAGTAAAAAGTACAATATTTCCCTCTGAATTGTTGTGGAGTATAAAATTGACCGGTATGTACTTACATACAGTACTTCAGTTAATGTCCGTCTATTTAATCTTATGGCTAGTAAAGGTGGAGCTCATTTTACTGACTTAATATACTGCTGGGTACACAGTATGATAATATATCACAATTTAGTAGTTGACTTATATTTTTGCATTAATTTTCCAAATTTGCAAAGTAAGGGTGTCAAATAAATGTAATAAAAATTACAATATTTGCCTCCAAAATGTGGTGGAGTAGAAGAAGAAAGTAGCATAGAATGGAAATACTCAAGTAAAGTACAATACTATTTATTTAGTGGCATCTAGTGGTGAGGTTGCAGATTCCAATCAACTGAATACCCCTATGTTCACTACAGAGAACTACGGTGGCCTTCATGTTACGTCAAAACCTAATTTACACACATGCAGCATGTTATGATCACTACTGCAACAGAAAAGCAGAGTACATTGTGTTGTTGTCATGTCCATTCATCACAGACATTTAAACAAGTGGTTCAATCAACACAATCTAACTGGTATGTTGTTCATTTTACTGCTGTGGCTTACTCAGAATGCTTTAGACTATTGGTTTAACTGCTGAATTTGAGGTCTTATAAACAACATCTGTAAAGCATTTAAGAAAGGATACCACAGACCAGATATGCTCTACAGTACTCCAAAGAAACAAGACCGAGTAATGTCTGTTCTAAAGTACTCTAGAACAGAAGGTTTTAACTGTAAACCTAGAAATAAAGGAGCACCTTTAACAGGTTGGGACAATTGTAAAGAATTTACTTTATCAAGGAAAGTTGGAAAGTTTCCCTCAAAGCTTCTGTAATACACCACTGACCTCTGGTGAACACTTTAGTAATTACAGGAACATCAGGGTACATAAAATAATGTATGGTCATGCTGTCAATGTCACACGTCATCTAAAATGTGATAACACCGGTGGTCCTGAAGGTTCAGTCTAACCCACGTCAGTTGTTTTTATATTAAGAAATATTAACTTGTTAAGTTTAGGTGCTTTTCTGTTTGAAAATTACCCCAGAAAATATCCTAATGAAGCCAAAAATAAGCATGCAAGCATAAATGTGCACCACTTAGCCTACACATATAATATCAGTCAACACATCTACATATATACGGCTCATACATAAGGTAAATAAAATAGAGTTAAATCTCCCTTCTCTTGGCGACTGGACAACAAAATCAATGAAGTAGTTCTTATTTTGATTCCAGCCTTTTGCTCTTCTGGGATTACTGGCTGGTTTTCAGGGTGTCTGGGCAAATCTAATGATGTAGCCATGTGTGGTCTGCTGTTTGCTCTATACCTGAGGAGTACTTGAAGGCAGCACCGTACAGTATATACACAATGTGCAGGGACCTGGTGGAATGTAAGTAGGGGCCCACGGCTCATATTTTCCCCTGGTCTACCTGACGGGTTAAACCAGCTCAAACAGTTTAACCTGACAAGTGGCCCAGGGCAAATATTTAGTTAAATCAGCTCTGACCAAATCCACATCAGTACAAGCAGCAAATAAGTGAATGTTGATGTGGTAATCCTCGCCATCTCAGCAGAGTAAAGCCTTTAGAGAGAAGTTGAAAAGAAAACCCAACTTCCAGTTTGAAACACAACAAGCTTCATCTCACATAAATTGTCTAATGTGAGGCACAAATCCCTCACGAGGAGCACATCAGGATTATATTGCATTCTGAGTGGACATAAACCAACTCAGATGATGATAAATACATGTAAGTCATGCTGGCTGCATGGCTCGCAAAATTACAGTGAGTCTATGTGACCAATTTTTAACTTGTTTACTAAAACAAATACGCCAGCTGGGTTTGGCTCCAGCCGTTGATTGGAGTCCAGGTTGGCTGACTCCTGGCTCCAATTAGCTCTTGGAGAAGTCATTAGCCTAGGGGTTCACATACTTTTTCCACCCTGCACTGTGAATGTTTACATGTTGTGTTCAATAAAAACATGAAAATATATAATTTTTTTTTTTAATTTTTTTGTGCATTATTAGTTTAAGCAGACTGTGTTTGTCTATTATTGTGACTTAAATGAAGATCAGAACACATTTTATGACCAATTTATACAGAAATGCAAGTAATCCCAAAGGGTTCACATACTTTTTCTTGCAACTCTATTTACAGTATTTAGAAAAACTTACATATATTTTGTGACCATTTAATCAGTTGACAACATCCAAACCAGGCGTATAAATGTATTGTAAAATAAAGAATGTAAAAAGGGAGGTGTAATAATTATTGTTTATTATTATTTTTTATATATGTGTATCTGAGTTAAATCTCAGTTAAGTTGAAAACGGCCAAAATAAACTTAACTAAAACATGAAAAATGTGATCTTCAGTACTTTAGGTTGAGAACTGCAGTTGTTCAGAAAGCAGGAGTCTTTATAAAACAATGTGTCTGCCGCTGTGATGCTATTAATCTTTAACATCATCAGAGGAGAAGACATCTACGGTGTCATGTGAGAAACTGCACTTTACACTTTGCCAGAGGACACTGTAACACCAACACGTCCATCAGACGACGTGTGTTCACACACGAAAAGGAAAACAAGAGGAAACTATACAAGCTGTCGAAGGTAAATATCACCGGCTGATACTCTTTATTATCTGGATCATCACTCAAATTTTGTCTGTTACTTCAAAGTCTTGCTGTTAAGTTTAAGGGGTTGCCATCTTAAAACAAAAAAAAAAAAAAAACATCATATAACAGGTGGACAGATATTTCGATATTTCACTGACAGGCCAGTATTTTCAGAACCACAATGGACTTCTTGTGATATAATATTTTGCTCTGACTTGTCTCTCTGTACTACAGCAGCTATTCTGTGTGAGCAAGAACTCTGCTGGTTTATTTGTATAATAAGTTTAAACAGTAAACAGTTTGAGGTGAATGTTAAATATCTATTAAACATTTTTCTATCAAATGATTCAATCCCCTCCAACAGTCACAGCATCTTATAGTCACTTGGTCCATTATTACACTTAATGATGCCATGTGTAACATGTAGCCTCAAGCTCCAAATGAATAGGAGTCAGCATTTCACCTCTACTACTGGGGCCATACAACTGAAACTTATGGTCATCAGTTATGTAAATATTTCAAAAGACAACTTCTAACTAACAGCAGAGCAAGAAAACTCAGAGTCAGTCAAAGCAGGTCTAACCTGTGTAACAGCAGCAACAGAAAGTTAGTGGATCTGGTGGGGAGTCGGGGCGGTCCCCCAGGATCAGACCCCCCGTACCCCGCTGGCTAAATCTAAGTTACTACAGCTAACCGCTAACTAAAGGTCCATCTCCTGGAGCCGCCGCCCACCCTCCTCCTGGCAAAGTCTGTTCTCATACACCGTTCGTAGTAATGCATTGTAATTTGTAAATATCCCACAAAATCTATTTAATCCACGTAATTTTGAACCAGTAAGTATAAAGAGCGTCAAATGCCATGTGGGGAGAAGGTCAGGGTGGATGGACAGGTCCAAGACTTTCGCCTGGGAGACTGGTGTTAGTATCCTGTGTGAAACCAGAGGACACCGTTGAAATATTTGTCACTTAACTTTTGGCCAGATCTTCCACATTGCACCTTTACAGCTGCACTAATTGTTGGCAGCTGAACCAGCAGAAGTCACAATATCTTGCATATTAAGGCCCAATAAAGCTGTTATGACAAACGTGTCAGTAAAGTATTTTCACATCTAACAGCGACAGAGCGACATTCATTTGGAGTTGTGTTTGAGCAGCGTACAGTTGGTTTGTAACAGGGCTTGTCTGCTGGAAATGAACAGTTTGCATGTTGTAACACATTCATTCAGTCATTGTTATCTTGCAGTTTCTTTTGTTCTGTTGTCACCTGTAGCCAGTGGTGGAAGAAGTATTCATACGTGCTGCACTCAAACTCTTGGTCCATTCCTAATAATACAGTATATATTATATTATTGAATTACAATTATTGATGCATGAATGTGTTCATCACTTTAATGTTGAAGCAGGTAAAGGTGGAGCTAACCTTAATTACTTTATATATGATGGGTAGTTTAATCTATAATAATATATTAGAAATTGATTAATATTTTGTATTATTAATCTTAATTTGTAAAGTCACTGAAGTGGAGTGAAAGTATAAAGTTGCATAAGATGGAAATACACAAGTAAAGTACAAGTACCTCAAAGTACGCCTGCAGCCCTGCTGTGAATCCAGCTGTCACTGACTCATTTGCTGCACGTGAACCATAAAAACACAGCTGACTTACTTCCTGTGCAGGTTCAAGATGTTGACCAGGTGGTTAACTTTCACAGCCTTCCTTGTCGGCTCAGCGGATCCAGAAAGAGCAGTCACTGGCAATCTGACCATCGCTCCAACCTGCAGGGTCAAAGGTCATCCAGAGGTGGAGCTGACTTTAAACTGTGGACATGGAAAAAATGCAGGTCAGTGAAGAGGATCAGCACCTGAGCAAATCAGTTTACTTTAATTCACCTGAACAATCCACTCGGTATCAATATTGCTCCACCAGGAGTCCTGAGACAGATCTCCTCTGTTCCAGTGGATGATTCAATTTCAAATTGATCAGATTTACTGAGAAACAACTACAATTAAATAGGAATAACATACTGTATTAGCAATGCCGATCTCCGCCTAGACCAGAGATTCTCAAAGTGGGGTCCGTGGCACTCCGTTAGGGGGTCCACAAAATAATTTGCTAGAAATTATAAAATTGTACCGTATCATTAAAAAGTGCATCTACCATTTGCAATAAAATAAGCATACTGTGTCCATTACTCCCACCCACGTTTGTTCTGGGCCGATATAAACTCTGATATGATTCAGACGCACAGCTAGAAGCTCAGTATGAGCTGAAACACGCACTGAAAGTCAGCTTTAGACTCTTAAATATCTGGATTTATTTGGACTGTGGAAATGGATGAAAATGAGAAAATATTTGGTAAGATAATACATCATTTGCATGTTTTGCATGCATCAACATATTTTTTTCAGAAAACTTGTAATACAAAAATATGATTGGCTTAATACAAGTTATCAACTGGGGAGTTTCATGGTGATATCTATTAGTTTGTTTTTTCTTTACTGGTGTTTCCCTTTAATCCACATTTGGTGCTCTTTTGACTTTTTGTGGCAGCAGGACTAATTTCAGTAACACCATCAGTACAGACCTGCAGCTCTCCTCACCTGTAACTGTTCCTGCTTTCATGTGTAGGTGTGGTCCAGTACTGGCACACTCCCTTTGGAGACCTCCAGACCCCTGGATTCTACAGCAAACTGGACCCCATTTTCATGCACCGTGATGGCAGCCTGGCGGTCCCCAACACCAGCATCCTGCACAGCGGCATGTACTACTGCCTCATGCAGCACACAGAGGGAAGTACACTGTGGACGTACGAGCTCCATGTCGGTCCTGACAGTCCAAATAAGCAGCGTGATGCGTTCAGGTTCAGGAGGGATGTTGGGTCTGTGGAGGAGAGACAGGCAGGTGTTTCAGACGAGCAGTTTGCAGGAGCTGTGGCGGCATCAGTGCTGCTGACGTTTGTGGTGGGTTTCAGTGCCGGAGCTCTGACCAGGACTCATGTTCTCAGGTGCGTTCAGGGCCCGTACATCCCGGCTTTATATGCTGAGAGACATAATGGAATCAGATTCCCAAAATCTGACAGAAATTATTTTACAGATTTTCTGTCAGTAAATGCTCAGAACAGGATGTTTTATTAGTTGCACTGGAAAAGACACGATGTTCATGATGTCTGATCACACAACTCAACATGCTTCAAGAGTCTGCAAATTGATTTTCATATTGTGACCAATGGATGGCTATAAAATACATGTCACAGCAGCATAGTATGTACCTTGAGTTCAGCCAAATAATGAGACAGCTGCCAGAGAGGGAGCGCACTGAAAACTGCTTTAAAGGGGAACTACGCCCATTTTCAAAACTCATATGTTAGTCCTATGGTCTGAGACAGTCCAAAAATATTAGTAAATATGAGCAACTCCAGTGTTAAAAGTCAAATTTGTGATGTCATCGGGTATAAAGCTTTGTTTATACTCGCGCAGGCCTCGCACACTTTAAGCATGCACAGTGGTGCTAATGCTCAACATAGTAATGCTCCGATCATCAAACGTACAGCCAAACATTGCATTTGTGTACTGTAATCATTACTGTTGCTTGCCTCCATGTTTCTTTTTTTTAGCTTTTACTAAATGATCTCTCATATTCTTTCACAGCCTGTAGCAAAAGCCTCTTCTTACCCCAGTGTGTTGTTATCTTTCCTAAACCTAACAAAGTAGTTTGTTGTCTCAACCTAAAATGCTTCCGTCGTGGCAGCATGTCATTTAACACATTAGCCTACGTGCCACCACTACTCTATGTAAAGTGGCTGTGGTCAGATGAATAATGACCTCATCACAGTCCCATAGAATAGAAATTAATTAATCCTTAATCAATCCTCATTTGTGTGTTGGAAATGATCAAAATTGTAAAGTAAACATCTTTAATGTATAAATTACACCATTTCCTCTTTAGATGTTATGGAGCAGTCACCTCAAGCTTGCGATCACCGCGACAGCGATGTCATGGCTCTGGGGTCACCATGACAACCCTGCCACCCTTGTATGACAACCAGGCCTTTGAGATGGAGCGGGCGTTGGACGACGATGACTCTGCGAATTGTGCAACCATGGAAACGACAAATTCGTCCTCAACCACATCTCCTCCTGCCAAACCTCAGAGAAGCTTCCGGAAAAAACAACAGGAGGAGCAGGAGACCACAGCCTATCTGGAGGGATGTGACTACATGAAGGAGGAGGAGGAGGAGGCAGGAAGAAGTCTGGAGGAAGACAGTAAAGGGTGGGATGGGGAGGAAGAACGAGAGTTCAGTGGTTTCTATCTGGTAGGGGAGGATGGAGGAAGTCCAACCGAAACAGACGAGGACAAGAGCAGTGAGGACGGAGAGGAGAAAGATGCAAGAGAGAGCAGGGAGGAAAAGAAGGAACAGAGACAGGAGGTGGAGGCAGGTGAGCAGGAGAACAGGAGCATGGAGACAGGAAGTGAGGAGGTGGAGGCGACAGGTGAGCAGGAGAATAGGAGCATGGAGACAGGAAGGGAGGGGAGGCAACAGGTCAGCAGAGATGAGGGAGGGAGTGGAGGGGAGGCAGGTGAGCAGGAGAATAGGAGCATGGAGACAGGAAGTGAGGAGGTGGAGGCGACAGGTGAGCAGGAGAATAGGAGCATGGAGACAGGAAGTGAGGAGGTGGAGGCGACAGGTGAGCAGGAGAATAGGAGCATGGAGACAGGAAGTGAGGAGGTGGAGGAGGCAGGTGAGCAAGAGAATAGGAATAAAGAGAGAGGAAGTGAGGAGGAGAAAGGGAGGGATGAGAAAAGGGAGGAGGAGGATGGAGAGACAGACATTAGCAGCGAAGACGAGACAGGAAGAAACAAAGAGGAGGACACAATGAAAAATGGTGTCATAGATGGAGGAGGAGGAGAAACATCACCCTCGTCGGGCCGTCGTAGCCGCGTTATTCGCCTGTACCAGTACGACGAGAATGGCCAGAGGTACGGTCACCTGCCAGACCCCGCCCCCCATGAGGCAGGCCCCGCCCCCAGACTCAAGCAGCGCTCACTCTCTCTGACACGCCTCAACGCCATCATGGCTGCCGCCTCAGCAGGGCCGCTGGACGAGAGACAGAGAGAGGGGAGAGAAAGGAGAGGCAGCACTTCTACATGGAGATTTCACATTTAGACATTTAAAGGGCCGGTCCATCTTCAGTAGAAACCACTAAAGTATCATCTTATCTTAGCTTACAATCAACTACTTGTATCTTTGCTTTAAAAAGGACAATACCATAGAATCATTAAATATTTACAATATTGTTGATATAAATTCACCATTTCGGTATGTACAACAAAACTCGATCACCAATTCACAATCATGAATTCAGATATCTAGCTGGATAATTAAAGTGATTTGGCTTCCATCGTATCAATTAGCTTTCATCATTTCAGGTTTCAGAGACCATCAGCGATACAGTCCAGCAACTGACACTAATGACATGTTCACACCACAAACAACACAGCAACAGGCTACAAATCATTTTCAATGGGAGTCAGGGACATGAAGCTACAAACTGACAGCTGATGGGAAATGTTCGCAGGGTGTTTTTCTTAATCGGGTGTTTTTCTCTCTTCCCAACATTGGACGCTTGATGAACTGCCACAAGACACTTGACACCTGATTGGACGAACACTTTCCCTCGTGGGCTGCTCCACCCAGCTTTCAAACCGGAACCAACGTGGCAGCTCGTTTGGAAACTTTCTTCACTTTTTTCACAAAAATAGCTCACCAAAATGTTTCTGACAACATTTTAAAGCGAGAAATAAGTCATGCAGTTGCTGAATCTGTCTTTATTTTGGATCGTCAACAATTAGTTTTAAAGTTTCTGGGGAGTTTCCAGAGGCGGCCAGTTGTGCCAGATGCCCCTGATTTGCATTAAGTAGCTGAGACCTCAACTTCATGCAAATGAGGAGCGGCAATGTGACACACTGATCTATCGCATCGCGCTGCCACACTACCGGAGTATTGCACGGCTGTTTGCATAGACAGTGAGTGAGAGGTGTGGAAAGAACAGAGGCTGTGGACATGCACCATTACACTTGTCGCTTCCACAGTTTGAGCTGGTCTCAACATTTTTTCAGTAATCCAATGACGCAGTGAAGTGTCAACCAATCATGTTTTCTTTCACCCTGTTCTGTTTTACTAAACTGAAACTAAATATAAACTTTAAAAAACAAAAAACTGAAATTATATTGCCAGGGTAAAAACCTAATGAAGAAAAAAATGATTTATTTCAGCTTTAGTTTAACTATATCACTACCAATAAAAGGAGACGGCAATAAATTTCCATCAAGTCTTGTGGTATTGAACCACAGAGAGTGAACAGACTTGACCTTCGAGGAGACAGAACTCTGCCATGACTGATTCACTAAAGTAGTACGAAGATTAAACATTAAGTCCATTGATACACCAATGTATCTGGTTTGTATATGTAGCTATGAGACAAACTAAAACTACTGTAAAACTAAATATATAAAAACTAACACTAACCCCTTATAAAAAAAAATACAATTGTAAACAAAATAAAATAAAAACTAACTGAACATTCAAAACTACTTTAACCTCAGCTCCCACAGCTATTTAAAAACATAAACTACATCAACAGCGCTGAGCATCACTTCACCGGTGATATGCCGACACTACACGCATGGCCACTTTGTTGGTGCATCACTCTGCTTCAGGATGCCCAGTTACTGCATGCATTACTAATCACTGTGAGACGTGTTCTAAGAGACTGTTTGGTGGATGAAATCTAGAGGTTGTACCATTTATTAAGAAGCAGCTCGTCATACTTCCATCTCCTTTTATTATTGTGAAAACATCTATAAACAAGACACAAAATGGAAAAAATAGTTATCAAGAAAACATAAAGTGGCCTCAGTGAGGGAAACGCCTGTACCAACACAGGGATGGTTCTGTAGTCCATGTTTGTGAGCGTGAATTATTAAAGTTTGTCAAGGTGGGATGTGAAACTGCAGTTTTTCCTTTTCCTTAAACGATACAAAGATTCCTCCTGTGTCTGTAGTTTGTGTTTTCTCTCCCTCTTTCTCCTTTTTGGTGTCATGATGTCGTCTGCTACAAAGCTGACAGAGACTTCTGCCATTCCACGAACTCGTCTAGCAGCACTGGCCCTGCAGACAAAACAACAAAGAGAAATGATATTAATATAGATGCTGCACACCTCAGGGTAGCTGTTCAGTCTGAGAAATCATGGAACACAGAGCATTAACAAAATCAGATCCTAATAAAACCATAAATAGTTACTCTCATTCAGAGAGCAAAACTTCAAAACATGTCACTTTTACCACAGTTATGTGGTACAGTTTATGATTCATACTTTTCTAGCATATTTTCCACCATGATCTAACTGTTATGACAGACAGGGATCACGCCACATATTGATATTTTCCTCTCTGTGGAAGTCTGATTTAAAAAATGTGCAGTTTATGGCTATAACTCATCTATGAAATCATCTCTTACATGCTTAGAAATCGCATGTCAACTTTAGCATCTGAATCAAACATGTTAACCAATTTAACATTATTCATCCGTTTACACTAGATGGTGAAGGTGATGTTAAGTCATCCAGCCTACATGTGCTACCATGTGATGTGTTCACAGCACAAAACCATGTGATGTGTTCACAGCACAAAAGGGGCAGGATGAATATTCCTGCATTTTCTCATACTGAAATTTATATATAGCGGAAAAAAATAACACTGAAATAACATTGTTCAGCCCGAAACTGTACATCAGAAGGAATGTAGCACAGAAGTGTGAAGAGTGAAAGCAGTGCTGTTTATTTTAATGTGAAAGTACAAATCGATGAATAATCGTGATCTCAGTATTGATCAAAATCATCATAATTATCATTTTGTCCATAATAATGCAGCCCTATGAGAGATAACCTATAGTTCTTTCTCAGCTAAAGAAAAATAGTAGAATAGTAAGTAGTAAAATATAATGAAGTGGCCCTTGTGGTCATTACGTGTGACATACGCAACAATTCAGCGAGGTAGCTGCCATGCGCTTCTCAAGCGCCCTGTGTGGCCCGACCATCGGTGTGGAGCTACTGTAGCGAGCTGCTAGCATACTCACAAGCTCCGTCTTCATCGTAGTTACTGAGGTCTGTGTTGATGGTCCTGCTGAACTCCAGAATGTTATACCACTGGTCCTTATTCATCCCCTTGTACTTGGACTGCTGAAGGAGATATGGATGGGGGGAGGCAGGGCAGAATTAGCAGAGAGACAGAGACAGACAGGGAGAGACAGAGAGAGAGACAGACAGACAGAGAGAGAGAGAGAGAGACAGACAAACAGAGAGAGACAGGGAGAGACAGAGAGACAGACAGACAGACAGACAGAGAGAGAGAGAGAGAGAGAGAGAGAGAGAGAGAGAGAGAGAGAGAGAGAGAGAGAGAGAGAGACAGGAGAGAGAGAGAGAGACAGACAGAGAGACAGAGACAGACAGGGAGAGACAGAGAGAGACAGACAGACAGACAGACAGAGAGAGACAGGGAAAGAAGAGAGAGAGACAGACAGGGAGAGACAGAGAGAGAGACAGACAGACAGACAGAGAGAGACAGACAGGCAGAGAGAGACAGGGAGAGACAGAGAGAGAGACAGACAGACAGACAGAGAGAGAGAGAGACAGGGAGAGACAGAGAGAGAGACAGACAGACAGACAGAGAGAGACAGACAGACAGACAGAGAGAGACAGGGAGAGACAGAGAGAGACGGGGATAAAAGCATTTTCTAGAGTTCCAAAGTTGTTTTGCAAAGAAAAAAATAAAAAAAATTACTGGTGTCATAACCAGCTGGAATCCTTGTACAAGCTTTCATAACAAAATTTAATATTTCAGCTATTCTCTGGTCTATCCAAAGAAATGAGGGAAAAGGGATTTACCTCCAGGAACTGGTGGAAGACGGGGAAGAGAGGCCATGTTCTCCCCAGCAGCAAGGCCAGCATGGATTTAGCCGTGTCCATGTCCAAACTCCTCTGGTCTTTATCCTGGTAAGACAACACAAACGACAAAGAAAACAAGAGTGAGCGACAGAGTGACAATTCTGTTTTCATACTGCAGCTCCTTTTGATAGTTGCTTTTCCACACAGCTCGAAAGTAATGTTTAAAAGCTGCACATTCATTGTATTTCAAATCTCCATTCATTGCAGCTAAGCCACCAGAGAACAGCAAAAACCAAAAACAAGATTTTCAGAGGGTGTTATGTTATTCTTCATACATACAAACAAGAAAAACAGTAAACTCACTCTGGC
This sequence comes from Pterois miles, assembly GCA_947000775.1. NCBI lineage: Eukaryota > Metazoa > Chordata > Actinopteri > Perciformes > Scorpaenidae > Pterois > Pterois miles. The sequence continues at coordinate 4,021,604 of CAMQGK010000110.1, read as the reverse complement.
AAAGTCAAAGGCGTATCTGTAGATGTTTTTGAAGACTACAGAGTCGTTGAGCTCACTGCGCAGGTAATCCAGTTTACTCTGTAACCCCTCTGTGCAGTCACACCTGACAGCAGGTAAAGGACCACACGTTAGTTACAGTTCAACAGCTTTTCTGACAGGATTACTAACAACTAAAGACTGTAAGGTTTCGACATAGATCAATAGACATAAACGTGGTAGAAATTGTTGTCATAAGACAACAAGACAAAGTCTCATTTCCATTCATTTTAAGCAAGATAAAAATGAAGTTAAAATGAAAAGTTACTTACTGTAATAACGTCATTCCCTTGAGCCACTCCTCTTTCGTGAAGAACCCCATACTTGCTGCTTCTAGATGCCAGGCTAAAACTAACATGATAATCTGCAGGAAAGAGAGGCAATACATTCAATCCTTGCCAACACTTCAATCAACACTGGCGCATGAGCGCAAGGTCTTCATTCTCTCCGTCATCACACTGCGTAATCTCACTAAGTTTCCAGACATTATGTAAAAAGGGCACAATCTTTCTAAGGTAATGGAAATGAAGGAGCACAATAAGACAATATATATTGTCAAAATGATATAAAAATGTCTGTCTTATATATTTTTCTGCATTGTCTCTATGGCGATATAGGCTAGGACTATATTTGCTTTTTTCTCTGTAATTTCACTTAAAAGTGATGATCATTTTGCACTCAAGTTCTTAGTATCAGAAAGTACTGAGTACTTTTCATTTGTCAATATTTAAGTCACATATTGTATATAAAAATAGGTTTTACTGTGTGATTATTTCAGAAAGACTATTTGTTTATTGAATCGTCAGATAACATGTTATATTGTGATATATATCGTTATAGAAAAGTATATCTTGATAGATGGTTTTGGCCATAACGCCCAGCCCGAACACAAACTATACATGTAAAACCAACAAAAATCTTGACATTTTCTTCATCTAAATTTTTACCCTAATCTAACAACTGTCAGAAAAGCTGCAAGGGGCCTGCAACTAACAATCATTTTCATTGTTGATTAATCTATCGAAATGGCAAATGGTGAAAATGTTGATTAGCTCAAGAAGACATCCTAAAATGTCTTGTTTTGGCCACAACTCAGACATTCAGTTTACTGTCGTAGAGGAGGAAAGAAACCAGAAAATATTCACAGAGGCCGGAATAAGAGAATTTGGACTTTGATTATCAAAATAGTTGGTGATTAATTTAATAGTTGACAACTAATCAATAAATCACTGCAGTTCTAAACTAGAATATGTTATCATGTTTTCTACTTTGCAGCTCTGAGTGTAAAACAACATCATCTCACTGCCTCCTAGTCGTCCTCCATGCTGAGAAAAATAACATAAATAACTCGCGTGATCCTCTGAGGCAGAGTGATTATAGTCCTGGATTGATTTGGGGCCCAGGTGAGAGATAAGCAGACTCACATTCTCTGGTTCCACACCGATGTCTCCACAGAACTTCTCCATGGCCTCCGGACCGACCACCTTGTCAGGGCCGGCGTAGCCGTGGAACCAGGCCAGGCACTTCTTATTGGAGAAAAGCTTCTCAGCGTTGATCGGCCTCGCACCGCAGATCTGAGGTCGGGTGAAGCTACAACACAGACGGAAGCTTTAGTTTCACAACAGTTTTACATAAACAACCATATCTCGTGCTGATAAGAAAAATCCAGTTACTAATTTAGGTTAGACAGGTTTAACACATATACAGTAGGATCAATGGAATTATCTTTTAATATGAGTTAGGACAGACCGCTAGTGTCAGAACTAAATAACCCTGAACATGAAACTCTCACCCACCCACCCGCACAGGCATGATTTCTTTCCTTGAATTGCTTCACCAGTCACCATCTCATCATCGATGCCATATGAAACCCAAACATGAGCAGCACTGCCTTAAATTCATAGTGTTTATGTTGTAATTACGAGCAGCCAAGCGGGAAAACCCCGTTCTCGGGAGCCCTCAGGAATTTCGGGACAGCTACAATATCAATGTCAGTGCAAGTGTTTACAAGAGGGCAGAGCAATGGCAAAGAACAAATATCTGAGTAAACCTCACAAAATCTAGTCGTATAGTAGTATTAAGGCTGGGCAGTACTTCAGAAGTATTGTTTATTGACGTTGAGCAGCATGATATTGTCATATCAGTGTTTGACGTCTGGCTGGTCAGCTGACCTCAGGTGGTCCTCTGTTCTTGTGCTGTTGGTAGAAGGTGATATTTAGTCCCCTGCAGGCTACAATTCTTGAATGAAGTTATTTTTCTCATGGTGATTACTCTACGTTGTGTCACTTAGGGCTGAGTGATATGAAGCTGTTACCACATCATTAATAAGGATCTTTTGTGACTGATATAAATCACAATATAGCAAATGTATGCAAAAATCACACAATGTTCAAACTAAAGAACTGTTTTCCACTGTTATGCATTACTGAAGTAATATGTTTACTGAGTGTCATAAGATCATATGTCCACTGCCCGGTGAAAGATAACCCTGCTCGTCCCTTTTTCAGGCTTTCAGCCAGTAACCGTCCTCTCCAGGAAACAGCCTCTTACTCAGTAGCTCCTCATTAGAGGCTGGATCAACACGCCACAAAACACCTAGAGCCCAAACCGAGCGATACATCGCAGAAAAAAAAAAATGAGATGGAGACGCAAGATACAAAAACAACTGATTGGAGGGAGATGTTGTCATGCACTGCAGATAGATGACCAGAGAAGACAGACATACGCTCACTCACGCTATAACTTTGTGTCTGTTTACCTTGTAATTTTACACTTGTGCTCATGATCATCGGCATCAGGGAGCTTCCTCTTCCTCTTCACAGGCATCACTGAACCTTTAATGGGCTTCACTAGCTGGGCTACACATTGTAAATATAAAAAACATGTTGTCACTCACTTCTACATGACAATACAAGGTAATAATCTATTGAAGGATAAAACGTGCAGGATGAAGGTCATACCTGTGTACTTCTGGCTGCCTTGTCCATTCAAATCTAGGAGATTCTGGAATAAAAGAAACCAAAATCTCAGGTAAAAAGGTGCCTGCTGGGGCTATCAACATTAACGTGATAACAACGTTAACGCAAATTCATACTAGCTTTCAAGAAGGAGGTTAAATTACACTCCAAACTTGTCATGGCCATTTACTCCACTACATTTATTTGACAACATTAGTTATTTTACAGATATAGATTATTAATATAAATTATAAATCAACGATTATAGTTGAAGCTTCCCAGCAGTATATAAAGTATATTAAACTAACTCCATGATTACTAGCTGCAACATTAAAGTGATGAACACATTAAAGCATCAATAATTATAATACAATACTATAATATACATTATTCTGAAATAGGCCATTCTACATAACGACTTTTACTTTTGGTACTTTAAGTATATTTTGATGCTAATACATTTGTACTTTTACTAGGGCTGTCAAAAGTTAATATGATAATAATGTGTTCATGCAAATTCATGTTAATGCATCTTTAATGCATATGACTCCAATCAAACTAGGAACCGAAGGAATCCATCGGTACCAACCATGTCACACTAGCTTACTGTGAAGGGGGATTTTAAAATTTTCTTTTTTTTTTCCCCCAGGGAAATTTATTTTTCTCTCTTTTTTTCCACAATAATTTTCATTTTAATTGAGAAATTTTAAATTAGGGGCTCTCCTACAACCCCAGAGCAGTTGTTTGTGCCTCCGGACCTGGGATTCCCCAAGGGTTAACCCGCCCCCCCCCCCACCCATTTGTCCTTGTCCCTTGGGGATTTGAACCCTGGTCCTCCCCATCCTAACCCAACTCCTTACGGACTGAGCTACTGCCGCCCCCATAAATAACGCTCCAAACAAGGAGAAACTGGCATGGCCATTTTCAAAAGGGTCCCTTGACCTCTGACCCACCAGTCCCTCCTTTACAGACATGTTATGATGTGAGCATATTTTTTATGCTAAATGCAGAACCTGTGAGGGTTTCTGGACAATATCTGTTATTGTTTTGTGTTGTCACCTGATTTCCCATGATGAATATATATACATAAATTTGCATAAAGCAGCATATTTGTCAACTCCCATGTTAAAAGAGTATTAAATACCACACAAATCTCCCTTGAAGATACACCTTGAACAGTAATTGTGTGATTAATTTACGATTATATAAATTCAATATTTTTGACCTTGTTCCTGCACAACACAGTTTTATATCAATCATTAAATTAAAAAAAATATATACAAAAAAAGAGATAATCCATTATCTAGTCAGCTGTATTATCAATGTATAAATGTCTGCTAGGGATGTGCCAGATCATACTGTTAATGGGGGTGTGACAAGCTACAGCAGAAACATAAGGAAGAACATTAGGAGGAGGTGAGGGATAATTTGTTTGTTTTTTAATGAATATTAAAAAGACAATCTGTTATGTTTATGCTGATATAATGTATAAAATGATATCATTTATTTTGTAGCAACTGTAAAGTTCTTAAAATGAATAATAATATTTCAGTACCGTCATATTACCTAAAACATAATTATCAAAGAAATACCCTGAAATATGGTGATATTATTTTAGGGCTATTTTGAAACACCCCTATAATGTCTGCTACATATAAAAATGAACATGACTACTTACAAGCTTGTCCAGCGTTACTGATAATGTATCGATGGCTGCCAGATGGTGGGGATTGGTCCTACGTGTGGACACCTGAATCAACACAAGCAAGATATCATCAGAGAATTAAAATCATGAGTAAAATGGTCCACACACAAACAAATAAAACAAGACAAATTACATGTAAATCACTGTTTTGTCCGGTACCGTCCACTACACAATATGGCCAGAAGAATGCAGACATCAGTATTACAGATATGTGATTATTGAACATCTCATTCCAGCTACAACATCCTCCATTTTTCTGGTTTCAGACTGTCCACAATATTTGGGAACCTCCCATTCAGCCATAAGAGCATTAGTGGGTGAACAGAAAATACCGCTGTATTATGAAGAATTTTTAATAAAATAAAACACATACATGGTTTAAGTTTTGGGAGAGCATTGCTTCAGCTCTAAATAATGTGATGACGCACCATCTAGTTCTTACACACCATAAATCACGTGAAAACATAAAAAAATAAACACGTCATATGGCAGAATACACTTCTTTTATGTTGGACTGTCAAAGGTGTGTGAGGAGGAAGAAGGCTGGGTCACGCATCATCAATGCGTCATCAGTTACACTGCGCATGTGTTGTACCCAGTGGTCTTAATGGTATTGCTGATCGGTATCCTTTAAAAACTCCTGAATCCAGATTATGATCCAGATTGCCACCAAAATGTAATGGATTGTTTATTGTGCCACACCAGACCCCCCAGAAAACTTTCATACAAACCCATCGCAAACTTCTGGAGTAATCCTGCTAACAAACAGACGAACAAACAAACCAACACCAGTGAAAACAGAACCTCCTTAGCCCAAGGTCTGTGGCCTTAGCGGAGGTAATAATCTTAGAAATCAGTATGTAGAATCATGCTGTATAAGGCAGGTTTACTCAACACTGAGGCCACCTTTAATTACAGATTTGATCGAGTTTAGTGTGCTGTTCTTTAAAAAGGACAATGTGCCAGCAGCTGTAACGGGTAGGATTCATTATTCCTCAAATGTCAGCATTTTCGGATGTTGAACAAAAAAAGTTGTATAAGTCAGTTTAAACAATAAAAGGGTCTATATTTAAAAACTTCAACTTGTACTCTGCTGTTAGCTGTCATCAGTGGTGGAAGAAATATTCAGATCTTTTACTACAGTAATAATACAACATTGTGAAAATATTTCACTACAGGTAATAGTCCTGCATTCAAAACCTTACTGAAGTAAAAGTATGTAAGAATTATCTGCAACATATACTTAAAAGTATGAAAAGCAAAATTATTGAGGGTCGTAAAATGTTCAATGTCTGTGTTTAACCATTATATATTTGATACTTTTGGATTAATATTACTGCTGCATATTAATGTTTATGTTTCTGTTTCATTTTAACTCCTTTACATTCTGTTGGCTAGTTTAACCTACAGCAATGCATCATGGTCTATAATGCTCAAGTAAAGTACAAGTACCTCAAATTTGTACTAGTATAGCACATTTACACACGTACTGTACTTAAGTACAGTGCGTGTGTAAATGTGCATAGATACACTCCACCACTGGTCAATGGCAACATGTAGGAGCAAAACAAGGTTTATATAACGCTAATAAGATTTGTTACGTTAATTAGCACAAGGATTTTCGCGAAAACTACTAAGCACGACAACTGGATGTCTGCTATATAAACTCAAATTCAAGACTACGTGCTGTAATGTTAACCGTTAGCTGTTAGTAGGGGATATGGCTTGTTTAAACATTGAAATACAGTATGTAAATAAACCCACTGCTGTTGTGACATATTTCCGTGAAAAAAGCAGTAGAAATAAGAAAGCAGAGATTGTTTCTTCCATTCTTTCACAATACAACATCAGGCCAACAAATAGCCATGTCTATAGAGGGAATATAAAACTCCGAGGGGTCTGAGGACTGTTTTACTGTTACTCTCTTACTTCCGTTGGTGTTAGCTTAACACGGCTAACGAGGGTACGATTACTAATGTCACAAATCGGGACCATATACCGTATCTGCTTGTCGATTAAACACCACAGAAACTTTAAATACAAACCAAACACACATTATTGTTTTATATTATTATTCTAGGTTTCACTAGTCGTTTCTAGGACACTTCTTTTGTTTGTTAGCTAGCGAAACACCGCGGGTGTCAGAGCTAACATTACACCGCTAACGTTAGCTAGCTAGGATCATCAAATCCACCGGTTAAAACGAAGTACAAAACACTTATTTATTTCTATAATCTACACTGGACTAAGTAATCTAAATACTGTTTCAACACTTACCCCTTTCCCACGTTAGCTTACAGATCAGTTCCACCTGCTTCTGCTCCTCTGCTAGGGTTTCTCTTCTGTCGCCGGCGTTTCCGGGGGAGTGGACGATACCACCAACCGCTTTATGAGGGGGTTGAGAAATAAACGATCCGATGCCATGAATGTCTTGACATTCAAACGTTTTTACAAGAACAGATTTAGAAAATAGTAAATGCAATATTATCTAAACACCTATAGTTCTTCATGCGAGGAAAACGGCTACAACTTTCTATACGACCACCCTGCCGGACCGAATAAGTGGGTGAAACCGGCATCTTTTTAAAGGAGCAGGTCGCAATTTCTCTCACATGTCGCGCTCACATGTTGGTCACTGGACTAGGCTCAAACGCTGACTGGGGTTATACACTAAGAGGGCAATTTAATAATAATTACAAAAAAAACATTGTGTTTTACCACTTTGAAGAGCATGTGTATTTCAGTCTGTGGGATGAATCTGCAGATGGTTTTGATGCAGAACTCACACAAACTGTGTCATTAAACAAATGTTTGTTGTTGCTGCACCTGCACAATGATCATGTATGTGTAAACATGATAATCATTAAGGTACTTATTTAAGTTATATCTGATTAACACTAAGATAAATAGTGAAGTTCTACTGTGACAGGAGGGAAGTCACAAATTTCACACGGTCACAAACTGATAGGAAGCAACCTACAAATATGCATACTTTTTCTTTTACTGTTAGTACATACTGTTGCATGCAGTTTGCAGTTTACAGTTTACAGTTGGGACAAACTACTTCATAACATTGTGCCTTGAACTTTGACCTTTTTGATCATATATCAGCTGTGCAGACGATTGTGGGTCAGAAAAGCCAGAAGAGCATACTAGCTTGCTTACTGCAAAATGTGACCAGATGTAGTAGGACATCCTGGTATTTATGGCATAATGGATTTGACATACTGGTTGCATCTGAACTCCATACCAACATGCTATTTAGTACGCTAAAACAGTGTGAGATATTTTAGTATGTCTGAAACCTTAGTATGAAACCAATATAATGCGAGCCATATATTATTTTCAGTGAGATATTGCAGTATGCTATGCTGGATGCACTGGACACTACAATTCTGGCAACAATTGAATCAAAGGCAACTGGACTTAGATTTGTCTCTGAAGACGTTTTGCCCCTTATCCAAGTGGCTTCATCAGTTCGAACACTACAGTCTGACTAGTCCCCACTAATCTGACTTCAGACTAGTGACGGTTAGTGACGTTGGCACAGGCTGCCATGGTTACACATCTCCAACCAGCAAGGAGGCTCTCAGGAAGTGACATTGTAAATTACTGCTCAGTGCGTCCAAAAAGATAAATACTACTGTTTAGTCACACAAAAGTATGTTGAACAATAGTACATCAGTTGAGTATGGAGTGCATAGTATGAGTATGTATTGATATATACTAAATCTTTTTCTGGCATACTAAACAGTATGGTAGCATTCCTACTGGAACGTACAGTCATTGTGCACATCAACAAACGTTCAAGTCCAATAAAAACTTGTGTCTGGAAGTGAAAGAAAAGAGAAATCTCTTCACTGTCTTAGAGTTGCTTACAGCTTTATTTTGCCAGGAAATAAATTATTCAACTTTAAAAAATATTTGAAACAAGCAAAACAACAGCGCACATGAAAGTAGTTGAATACTCTCCTCCCACTCCAACAATTCAAAGTCGTGACTTGATGCAGTGGCAAACATTCAGCTGGTTTAGGCTGTGACTGATTGTGTTCAGTTCAAGGGTTGTCATCCTGCAAGGTTACAGGTAAGTCTGCCCACCTGTGCAGTCTGGGCTGATATGTGTGTGTGTGGAGGGGGGTTCCAATTAAAAAGGGCAGTAAAATTAAACCAGTACTAGAAAAAGCTAAAACACGGTTTTAGAGTTCTACAGTCAGCTCAGACTCACACATACTGGGTTTCATACAGTTTTGCTGGAGACATTGAAGCAGTTGTGAATAAAGGTGTCACTCAACATGATGATGAATAAAAAGAGTGACATATTAGTTTAGTCCATACCAGAAAAAAGAACCCAGAGCTCAGTAACATATCCTCGGTGGCCACTTTATTAGGTACACCTGTACAGACTGGTGTGATTTAATACAAGTGTCCTGCCATAACGTCAGCTTTTATTATGCCTATAAGGTTCAGTTTTTAACCTACATTTCCCAAAATGCCTTATACTTTCATTCTGCCACTCTCAATCCTATTTGGATGTCAGGATGTAGAAATATAAATTTGTGACCACAGAGTAGACTCTGTGGCTGTGCACTCTTGTGTTTGTGTGACAAATGACTCTCTGTACGATTGTTAAATTGAAAAATAACACCAAACAAAACAGGCTGAGGAGTACAAGCTACATCACCTGCAGCATATCAGTCACTGTTTTTGGGTGGATGAGATAATACATACACAGATTATTTATAGCATTTCTTTAGATTTGTTGGGGAAGATCAAATGAATGGAGCTCACTGTGTTAAAGCTGTTAAATAAGCTGTTGATCACAGAAAGAATGAATGTGATTTACTGGGACTCATTTCACCTTCACTGTCCTTGTATTTGAGGATGTTTAAAAGTTTAAAAACAGGAGATCAACTGTAAAACACTAGCTGAGCCAGGTCTGTGCATAGAGAATAAAACTGCGTAACCTGACTGACTTGGGGAGTTTTTTTTTCATCTCAGGTTCAACAAGGCAGACATTTAAAAGAAAAAAGCTTCACCACAGTCACAAAAGAGTTGAATAAACAAGACAACTCTTCCAAACCGTAAATGTGATTATTACCAACAACCTGGTCATGTAGTCACAGAAAGTGGAAATCTAGTTCAGCATCTGGACAAACTGCAGGTATGAATCCAATCATTAAATCAGTGAAGTGAGTTAGGCTAACATGTTATTTCTTTTCTTCAAAGTTAAGTAGAAACAGAGAAGAGAGTTGCAGTCTATGAATGTATGCTAAGAAAACATCTTTCCAGACACAAAAAATGGGAAATAAAAACATTTCAAAGAAAGTAACATTCTCCATAAATACAGAATAAATAGAAAAACAATTCAATCCCACACATTCACCGCTGTCTTTCCTCTTCCTCACTGCTCACAGGATCTCAAGTTCAGTTTAACAGGAAGTCAAAAATAAAGAATAGACTCTCTCAAAATAATGTGACCCTGGTAAATAACAGCAGTGCTTTAAATGATCTGAAATGAAGATATCCTTGCACTCTTCAAGAGTTAAATGCTCTTCTGTGTGATTACAGTTTTTAAAAGCCATTAAGCCATTGAAGGAACACCACTTCACATCAACTCCCTATAACCGCCCCTGAAAAATAACAAAAAAATGAATGCAGCAATTTTTTCTGGAGACATTTTGGAACCAATACAAATGTGTGAAGCTCTCAATAATAAAAGCTGTGAAAGTAGCGTCTTCGTTTCCTATTGGCTAGTCTTTACTTCAGTCCCTTTGTCTGATGTATGCCAGACTCACCCGACTGATAATTACATCCAAAAGTAAGAAAAGAAAGAAATATGAAGCTCATATGTCACATGTTTAGGATAAAATTTTTCATTGCTATTAACGCTGTCAATCGATTCAAATATTTAATTGCAATTAATCACGTTTGTCCACAGTTAATCACAATTAATCGCAAATTAATCACATTTTATCTGTTTAAAATGTACCTTAAAGGGAGATTTGTTGAGTATTTAATATCTTATCAACATGGGAGTGGACAAATATGCTGCTTTATGCAAATGCATGTATATAATTATTATTGGAAATCAATTAACAACACAAAACAATGACAGATATTTTCATCAAAAATCTGCTCCAATCAGAACATGATAAACTGCAGCCCAACAGCAACAACAGCTGTCAGTGTGTCAGAGTGCTGACTTGACTATGACTTGATCCAGACTGACTGGGATTATCATAAAGTGGGCATGTCTGTAAAGGGGAGACTGGTGGGGACCCAGAGAACCCATTTACATTCACACATCTGGAGGTCAGAGGTCAAGGGACCCCTTTGAAAATGGACACAACAGTTTTTCCTCTCCAAAATTTAGCCTAAACTTGGAGCGTAATTTAACCTCCTTCACAGTAAGCATGATGACATGATTGGTAGTAGGGATGTTAATAATTAACCATTTAACCAACATTAAGCATTTTAATGCCACTGGTTATATCAGTTTAAAAATTAGAAAGCTGAAAAAAACGTAGAGGAGTGGCTTGTAAGAGAAAGGAGAAAAAAGCTGGTCCACCAGCGCAGATACAGACACACAGCTGACAACCTGCTAAACTTAGCTAATCGTGCAGTGGAGACTTTTACTGGGAAAGTGGCTGCATACACACTACACGCAGCACAGTGGCTGCTACAGTAACTCTCCTGACGGTGAGCTGGAGACAGTGAACGCAGCACCGCGGCTGCTACAGTAACTCTCCTGACGGTGAGCTGGAGACCGTGAACGCAGCACCGCGGTTGCTACAGTAACTCTCCTGACGGTGAGCTGGAGACAGTGAACGCAGCACCGCGGCTGCTACAGTAACTCTCCTGATGGTGAGCTGGAGACAGTGAACACAGCACCGTGGCTGCTACAGTAACTGTCCTGATGGTGAGCTGGAGACAGTGAACACAGCACTGTTGCTGCTACAGTAACTCTCCTGACCCTCATCTCCTCATCCACAGCCGGCATAACACACTGTGATGATGCTGTTCAAACCTTGCAAAGTGAAGCAATGTGATTCATTGACATACAAAAAAACAACACAATTTGGGATTTTTTCCAATTATTTTTCGCGTAAATTTGTGTCTTTAATCTCAGAGAATGTCCAAGTTTTTTTTCTCATAAATTTACAACTTTAATCTTGGAAATTCAAGTTTAATCTCAGAGTTTTTTCTTGGAGTATCACCCCCCTTTTGGGGTCCATTATTATTATTATCATGATTATTTTTACCTACAATGCTCCTCATATTCCATCATATAAAAGTGCTATTAGCTAATACAGAGGCTAAGTCCCACCCCTTCTGGTGGACCATCTTGGCACCTTATTTTGGAAAAAATATTAACGGTAGTCAATGACGAGAGACAAATATGTTTTTGATCCCGTTTGAACTGCCCCATGAATCACACATATGGTGCTTGCCAATTTAAAAGATGATTTTGTAAGTCAAAAAAGTCTGAGTTTGGGGCGCTGTTATAGCTCACTGGGCAGAGCAGGCACCCCACGTCCCAAGGCTGAGACCTTGCTGCAGTGGCCCTGGGTTCGAATCCAGCCTTGGACTGTCTGCATGTCATCCCCTCCCCCTTTCAACACTATCACTGTCAATAACATGGAAAAAAAAACTCTCCAAAAATTAGTGTGTATGTATGCATATATACATATATATACTGTGAAATATTTAATTAGAAAGCCGACACACCCAAAAGTCTCGCAGTGACGTCTCTCTCTCTGAAGCTACAATGTCTGTGTGTTTCCTGCCAGGATGAACTCACATCAGCAACGATCGTTCTTTCTCTTCCTGGTTGGTAAAAAGACCAGGAGTCGCTGGATAAAACACAGCAGGTAAGAAAATGTTTCATTTGTGCATGGAACATAGCTAAGTTAGCTAGCTAACTAGTGTTGGTGACGTATATTGTGCGGGACGAAAGATGTAGTTCACTGAGCGGTTTCACACAAAACTAAATGATACTACAGACTTTCTTGACTTGTAAAATTATGTTTTAAATTGACAAACATTGTGTGTGATTCATGGCGCAATTCAAATAGGATCAATAAAATCTATGTCTCTCACCGCTGATATATTTTGTCCAAAATACGATCCTATAGGATCCATGGGAAGGGGCGGGACTTCGCCTCTCTGTCGCTGAAACTCCCAGTAAAGTCACTGAATCTGACGGGTCACAAAATAGAGTGCAACACCGGCAGAAAACACACAGATGGAATTCAGTACTAAAGAGACAGACTGACGTCTGCAGCATCACATCAGCTGAATGTTGGAATGAGATTATCTTCATTTCTTACTGTGGATTGGACTCAACACCCACTACATGCACATATGGCCTTCGAGAGTAAAATCAAGGTAATTAGCCTGAACTGATCCTTTCGAAGAAAGTACTGATTGTAGTGTACGGCTTCTAAATCATCATCGTCAGCACAATTAAAACCACGGCTGATATGTTGATGTGTGTTGATATGAATAAGCATCTGTTGGATCTGAGAGTCTGGGCAGAAAGGGAGAAGAGGAGGCAACACATGCACGCACATACACACATGCATGCATGCACGTACATGCATGCTTGCACGCACGCATGCACGCGCGCACACGCACACACAGACTGATGACTATGTGAACTCTACAATTAATAGCTCAGAAAACGCCCTCCTTGAGGGGAAAAGACCCCCAAAAACGCAGCAGCTCTTTCATTTGAAACCTTAATGAAATAAATGTCCGTTGTTTTAGTTGAACAGCATTTTCCTGGTACTGACATTGTGCAAATAATGAAAATCCAGTAATGAAGCAACAATCTAGTCTACGAATATTTGTGTTTCTATTTTACTGTCACAATCCTAGACGTGTCCCTCTTTGATGCACACGGGGCAAAAAGAAAAACTAAATATCAGCATTTAAAAACGGGGGCTGGTCTTGATTTCCAACCTTCTCAGACACAACCACAAAGTGTGACAGATCCTCCAATAAACAAACAAAACCATAGAGCAGCATGCTGTTGAAAGTGCACACACACATACACATATCGAAAAGACCAGATACATGTGTCCCCAAACACACACACGCACGACACACGCACACACACACACACACGCACGCACGCACACACACACACACACACACACACACACACACACACACACACACACACAATTTGGCAAAATACTCCTCGGTAGTTTAAACTAATCTCTCCATCCAGCTCCTCAATGGCAGCTTTCACTTGCGGCTTTTTTTTTTGCATTGCCAGTTCAAAGATAAGACAAATGTAGAAGAGGAGGGATGCAAAATGGCTGCCGCTAAGATGCAGCTGTGGCATTAAGTGAAAGCAAAGGACTGATATCAGCTTGTTATATTTGTCTCCTCCTCACAGCACCTCCTCTGCAGTCCGTCGCTGACAAAGTAAGGCAGGAAGTATTTAATTTAATTATGTCACTATTAATTTTTATCTCAGCTGCTGTGTCTCTGTCCTCTGAGCAACACTGGAGGGCAGCGGAGACGAACAGACAGTCTGATGACTCGACTCTACCGTAACACACTGGTGTCTCACAAACAAATAAATATCCACACTTTTGTTGAAACGGCTCTTCCTTGTCCTTCAACAAGCTCTTTTCTTCCCATCATTGCTCTCTTCATCTTCACACATCCTTTTGTTCCTTCTCCTCTCGCAGGGTTTTAAAGCGCTGGTTGCAGGCCAGGAGTTTAAAAAAAACAGAGCAAGAAAAGCGCTCCCTGACTCCCTCGCTGCCTAGGCCATGTAGATGAAGGTGTTGATGTCTGCCTCGTCCCTCTTTATATACTTGTGCTCAATGAGCCATTCGATCTGCTCCTTGATCATCTTCTTCTGAGGCAGAAACATGTTCTTCAGGATCTCCACCAGCTCCGTCTGCAGTTGGGCGTTGCTGATCCTCTTCCTCATCTTCATGATTTGGATGATGGCCTCCTGAATGAGAAATAAAATACGTAAATGTTACACCTTTACACGTTTTACAAAGTGTATTGTGGACTATGAATCTCTATATAAAGATTCTGCATTCAGAATCTGAAGGCAACAGAACAAGATTTTGGCATTGAAAGCATTCTGGTTTCGGTTTTTAGTCCTTCATAGTCGAGTAGGATTGACACATCACGTTCGAGCAGGCTTTGGTTGAATGCAGGTAAAGAGTCACAGAGATAGAAAGCATTGGCTGAACTGAAATCTGGGAACCCGCTGGCTATCATCTGACGATGATTTCACCTTTTGATGGCTTCAAATTTGCTTGTAAATTGACTACTTGTGAAACAACACGCCATCTCTCAGCTCCACCTCCAGTCAAGTCAAGTCGCTAATCAGACTGTAAACAACGAGCAGCACACAGAAAAGAAATATAGCCCCTTGACCCCAGCTTCAATTGCAATATTTGATTTGATTCTTCAGCTACAGGTCGTCCCCCCAGTTAAAACATCTGTGTATTTTTAAGTGTATTTTTGAGGTACCTGAGTTCTGAGTATTCTGAGCTGAACGATTCCTTCATTCTCCTCTTCTCTCATTCGCTCTGTGGTCAGCTGCAGCCGACCAATCAGATTGATCTTTCCCCGCTTCTGGACTTTGGAGTTTTTGCTGTGAAAATATCAGACACAAAGACGCAGATGATCAATATCACAAATATTGAAGTCATTTCTGGTAAGGTGGCAGTCAACAACAGTGCAAAGCAGGTGTGAAATTGCTGGCAGATTTATTTGGGAACAAGAATGTATTTAGTGCATAAATATTTTATTTCTAATAAAGCTGCTTTATAAAGTAGTGGACTTTGGATATACAGTAATGACACGTCCACATTCCTCAATATCATAAGATTTTTTGGGGGGGAGTAATTTCCTCTGGGGTTTTCTACCACATTTTTTCCTCATTTCATAACATACATGAGAGAGAACTCCTGGTTGACGCAGAACAGCGTGCTGTCTGTGAAGTCTTTGGGTGAGCTAACTGGAGGGTCGTAAGACAGCACCTGTCTCTTCAGCTTGGGGAAGGCCACGAGAGACTGCACAGAGAGGAGAGAGGAGCACAAGTAAACATCAAGATGAGTTACAAATACTGACAATGTATGTGTGTGTGTGTTTCCTTCCTGCAGATGCTTCCAACAAGTATATAGTCACCAATTTTTGGGGAGTTTTATTTTGTTTCTGTCAAGTTTGAATGAAGTGTGTTTTACGTTGCTCCGCTACCCGCACCAGCTGATCGCCCAGCTGATCTCTCAGCTGATACTACCGGGTCGCAGCACCGCAAACACACATACACAGACCTGCAGTGACAGAATGGAGCTGAACTGAATGCATCACACACAGGTTTTACTGGTGCCTTTTAAAGTTACAACCAGGTACCTTGGCACCTGCCATGGTAAAAACAAAGTAAAATATATATTTCAAGACAAGATGAAAGTCGCATAAACTATTAGATTTTTCTTAATTTAATGACTATTCAAATATTTAGAAATCATGACCCATCCCTACATTATTGTACTCTAACAACCATCATTCATATTCTCTGATTCTCTGACTCTGATCAACTCTCAACATATTCTCATTACCTGCAATGATTACGGACTGCAAAACATGGCTGCATTGATATTTAATTACCAAGAGAAGTAATTATACACAAATACTCCTCTGTGATGCCAGAATGGTTTCATATATTTTGCGACGTGTTCTATAACTTCTCTAAGGGCGCTGTCACAAGCCAACATTAATGTTAACGCAGTCATCATCCTCTGGTGTGGACCAAAGCAGCCAGTTCTGAAAGGTGGTCTTGGACTGATTCCAAGCAAACCAAAACACAGGCTGCCTGCGCGGATATTTGCTGATAATGGACACAGCTGAACAAATGAGTGGAAGAGGAAAGACCTTCTGCAGAAGCCTGACGTTTGCCTGACATCTGTGCTGAAGAAAACACCAAGAATGTCCAGAGTCCACAAAACATAGCAGCGTTTATAAAGTCATAAACTGGAGAAGGGATTAATGCGCTCAGTCAATCAGTGCCAACACTTCGACAGCAATGTATCAAAGTCAGCTATTCCCTGCATAGAAATGACAGCTCTTGAGATGAAAAAGAGCAATTTGTTCATTCATAAACCCCCTTAGCGAATTATCTTTTTTATTTGGTCCACTTTAATTTGCGCACCATGACACTGAACCAGATTAAAAAGACAATGCACCAAAAGTATTAATTTCACTCAGATTCTGACTAACCTCCCAGGTAAAGTCTACTCCCAGGTTAGGGTTAGGAGGGTTCGGCCGATAGCTGAACCTCGGATTGAAGGAACTATGTGGATTTCGTCCTGGCCGTGGAGCAATGGACCAGGACTTCACTCTCGCAAGGATCCTGGAGAGGGCCTGGGAATATGCCCATCAAGTCTACATGTGTTTTATGGACTTGGAGAAGGCGTATGACGGGGTCCCCCGGGGGATACTGTAGGAGGTGCCACAGGAGTATGGATGAGGGGGTCATTTTTCAGGGCCATCCAATCTCTGCACTCCCAAAGCGAAAGCTGTGTCTGGGGTCTTGGCAGTAAGTCAGACTCGTTTCCGGTGGGGGTTGGCCCCCGCCAGGGTTGCACCTTGTCACCAATCCTGTTTGTGACATTCATGGACAGGACATCGAGGTGTAGTTGGGGGGGAGGAGGGTTTGCAGATGGGTGTGCTGAAAAACTCATTGCTGCTTTTTGCAGATAATGTGGTCCTGCTGGCCTGCTGGTACTGCAGTCACTTTACCGCACCATTGTGACGAAAAGAGAGCTGAGCCAGAAGGCAAAGCTCTTAATCGGATCCGATCAATCTTGGGTCCTACTCTCACCTATGATCAAGAGGGCTGGGTCATGACTCAAAGAACTAGATCGTGGGTACAAGCGGCCAAAATGGGTTTTCTGAAGAGGGTGGCTGGCGTCTCCCTTAGAGATAGGGTGGAAGATCAGCCATCTGTGAGGGACTGTGAGGGACTGTTAAAAAGGAGCCAGCTGAGGCATCTGGTAAGGATGCACCCCCTGGGCGCCTCCCTAGGGAGGTGTTCCCGGAAAGACCAGCTGGGAGGAGACCCGGGGAAGACCCAGGAAGGTGGAGAGATTATATCTCCACACTGGCCTGGGAACACTTCGGGATCCCCCAGTCAGAGCTGGTTAATGTGGCCCAGGAAAGGAAAGTTTGGGGTCCCCTGCTGGAGCTGCTGACCCCGTAACCCGACCCCGGATAAGTGGTTGATGATGAGTTAGTGAAATGGGTGATTGACCAGTCAAGCGGGCTTTGGCTTGTAAAAGCATCCTGATCCTAGATGAAAATGTATTTTATTCTGGAGATGATTTGTGTTTTGTTTTTTTTACTGATATATAAAAGATGCTTTTTCTGATAAACTGATCTGGATGAAAATGAAGCATTAAAATGGTCTGACCCAGAGTGTACGGCGGAGCTCTGCATCAGGCAGCTCTGTGGCCAGTTTGAGGTTCTCAAAGCTGATCCTCTCTCTGGGTCTCTGGTTCCAGGCAAACAACACCGCCAGCTGGAACGTCGTCACCTCCAGGTCGTACTGCCCAACCTCATTTTTAAAGGTGATCTGACCAGAGGGGATGAAAAACAAAGGAGAAGGTAGAGGAGAATAGAGGAGCAGAGTGTGTGAGTTTGCTTTAGTAGCTTGACAACTGAAATACATTAAAAATACTGAAATTAAAATCACTGCCTGCTGCATCCCACTTCTTTCTTCATTTCATGAAGTTCATTTTCACTATAATGCTGCCAGTATGCGGCATTACAATGACTTGAAACATGGTTGAACAACTTAGGAAACCTCCTCCCCCCGCACCTTTCAAAAAATCTGGAATTGGGGAGCTGCTTACGACTCGATGAATAAATATGATATTAAATAAACTAAAAGTAATTTTAGAAATAAACGTAGACACTGATTGATAAAATGTGACATAATTTGAAGTTTCTGTTTTAATTTGCTCCTTTATTTATTTATCTTTGTATTATTTCACCTATCTACTCTTCTGTCTAATTTCTCCCTTTATTTATTTTTATTTTCGTCTACTTTTAAATGTATGTATTTTATTTGCATTTATTTTATTATTTAATTTACTTATTCATTATAAAATTGTGTGTATTTATTTATGCATTTATTTTTGCATGCTTTTCTCTTTTGCACCCCTCCCCAACTTATTTAGTTCTCTATCATTTTCTTTATACATACTGGTATATTTATACATTTCCTTTTAAATTTCTTTACTTCCTTTTATATGTCTCTAAGTGACTGGCCAGCTGTGTGGAGGTGAGAAAGCAAGCTGGTTTTGAACTCTCTCAAGCTTTCTTTTTTCTAGGGGACAAAAAAAATCTTCAGTCGACTAACAGTTACGTACGCTTTTGTCAACTAATAGATTAGTTGATTTTAATCAACAGATCTGTAAAAGTAAGATCCTCCACAAAGAACCACACAAAAGCAACACTTTAAATCTGGTGTTTACCAGAGATGTGCTCACAAGTTTCTTGGAAATAAGGCATTCAGCTTGAAAAAGCATAAAAACGACTTATTGACTAAAGAAATCTTAGTCGAGTGAGACAACAGAACGACCTAACGACTACTTTAAACTTCAGTAAAATGTCAGGGAAACTTAATCACCTCTCTATACAGAAACTTTCATTGTCACTGGCAAAGTCCACCATTCCAACACAGGATTAAACTACCATTACACACACAAGGGACTTCAAACAACGCATGCATTTACTTCAGCGTTAGAGATCACTTTAGTGTAGGAAGAATATGAGGAAGATAAAGTTCAGGGAGACGAGAAGGAGGGTCTGCAGAAACAAAAGGAACATTTATCTCAATTTCCAGATTCCAGGAGAGAGAAAAAAAAACCTTTTAACTCCATGAGATTCTGATTTATGGCTCTTTATGGTAGCATTATCTACTTTTATAGCTCACTCACAATGCCGTTGGACATGAGGTGATGCCAGTGGAGTTTGCGACCGCTGTGATTCCTCTTGTAGAAGTCTTCTACCTCAGGGATCAGGTCCTCCAGCTCCGTGGGCAGTGAGACAAAAACCTTCTCACTGCTTCGTGACCATGCTCCAGCATTCAGGATCTTAATGTTGACACTGTCCGCTGTGAGGAAAAATAGGGAGAAGAACTCTGATTAGTCTTTATTAGTTAAACAGAACTTTTTAATCTGATGAAATCCGACCAAGCAAGTTGTCACTGGTGTCTAAAAAACAAACATTTCAAAATGCATCCAAAATCCTGATCGAACAGTATCATTATGCTAAAGTAACTGTGTTTACGTTCTCACAAGTTATACTGTATGTCTGCTGCATAAAAGAAGTGCTAGAAAGTAAAAGTAATGAAAGGGACACATTACTGGAAGTGATCATGTTACACTGATTAGTATCAAGTTGGTTTACGCTGTTATTCTGTTTCTAATGATGTGTTCAGACCAAGACCGAAGCCAGACGTGCCAGAGAGGAGACGGAGCTTGTCTCCATAGATACCAACAGCATTTATTTCCATCATTTCCGCCATCAACCATAGAAGAAATGACCACTGCTGCTGTT
This sequence comes from Pterois miles, assembly GCA_947000775.1. Taxonomy (NCBI): domain Eukaryota; kingdom Metazoa; phylum Chordata; class Actinopteri; order Perciformes; family Scorpaenidae; genus Pterois; species Pterois miles. Next base: position 4,001,303 of record CAMQGK010000110.1, on the reverse strand, counting down.
TCGTACATACTGAGGAAGTCCCACAAATGTTGGAAAATCAAACGCTGTTGTGTCTGGGTTCACAACATCACCCAGCGGCGAGCTGTATTCACATACAGTGCCATTGCACTGACTGTATCTAGCAAGCCACATATCGCTACTTTGGTAAGAACCCAAAATCAACATATGTGCTGTGATTTAATTGCAATAAATAGATCAAAATGATGCCAAAATAACTACACAATGATGCTGCTTTGTAAAAAGTCTGAATTGACGCTTTGTCAGGTCTGTCAGCAAGATGACAAGCAAACAACTTTTAAAATGCTTGTTTTCTGAATGGAGTTTGGATCGATCAGTGCCAGGCTACGCAGCTGCTCCATCAACACTCAACATTAAGTCATTTAGGCATAAATACGGCAGCAACATTGTTGTTTCTACCACAGACAGTCTGAGGCTTAAACACAAATATTTATACACAGACTTTGGTCCGGTCTCTGTACAGATATGATATACGGTACTTTCGTAGCTCTGGGTGACCACAGACAGATAATATATTTATTTTTCTCCATCTCTGATTCAACAACATCAGGACATCAGTGACAATAGGAGGAGAATGTCAATGCTGATAGACTTTCACAACACAGTGTCACACGAATTTCAATTATTTCAATTCCCACGTCACCCGACATGAATTTGCATCTATTCCCCTCTTTGCATTGACTGTGTATGTAAATGCACCATGCGAAAAGTTTGGTGTGAACACACCGTAAGAGACTCAAGTCAAGTGTGTGTGTGTGTGTGTGTGTGTGTGTGTGTTGTGTGTGTGTGTTTGTGGGGGGTACCTGGCAGTGCCAGCTTGTTGTGTTTGTGCATCTCTTTGAAGACCTGATTGAGATCCTCTGAGACCTTAATGTCCTGAAACATCCTGGCCAGCTTATTCACATAATCAGCGGGCATTCCTACTTCCTATAACCACACAAATACACAAACACACGTACACACATGTACACACACAGGACAACAGGGAACAACCCAAAGGAAGAGCAAGGAGGACAAAGTAAAGGACAAATTAATTTACTACATACCTTCAGTATTTTCAGATGTTTTTCTTTTACCTCAGGCTGATTACTGAACACGAACGTGAGTAACAAACAAAACGTTTCCGTAGTATCAAAGAGTGTCAGGTACCAAAGCCGGCACTAAATTCTTGGTCAGATTTCTCATAAATTTACTACTTTAATCTCAGAGAATATCAACATTTTTTTCACATAAATCTGAGACTTTTGCCTTGGAAATCCTGAGTTTTTTTCTTTGAGTATTTGCCCTCGCCTATTACTCCGTAATTTAAAAAAGAAAAATATATGCTTATATGGTGTTGTAAAAAACAGTATTAAATTTAGATAAAATTCTTGTACAACCAAATTAAACACTGATGCATTTGAGATGTTTGTTAAGTAGAAAAAAAGGGGTTTATAGATTGATTGATAAGTATGATTTTGGTACTGAGTCTCTGGTATAACACTGGTGACAGTGATCCCCAGCACAGCTCTGAAATTATGGATTTATCATCTGCCTGAGTGTCTGACAAAGAATTTTAAGACAAGTTTAACTCACTCTCAGCCACTCCACCATGTTCTCTTCAATCTCGCTGTCAGCTGAAATGTCCAGAATCAGGCGCCTGGTCAGGTGAGCTTTGTGGTAACGCATGAACACGTCTTTATTCTGCACATACTTCAACACCAAGAGCTGCAAGGACAGTAGATAAAAGAAGAAATTAGAGTGATAGGAGACGGAGAAGGGAAGGCGAAAGCAGATCACATAAAAGCAAGTTAGCCCTGAGTTGTGTCCTGTTTAGTACAAGCTGGTCTAAAAGGATGTAGACTCACCACTTCTTTGAGTTTGAGCTCGATTTCCTCTGAGGTGAGTTTTTTGCTGAGAGGAGTTTTCCTCAGCAGCATGTCACAGTAGTTCGCCAGCAGCTCAGGACACTTTGACTCTGGCTGAGTCTTCATACCCACACTGGTTGGATGGACACACACATTTATATAGACACCACAACATTGGGACTAGTTTAAGTCACACAGAAAAGACAATCCTTTGATAATTATCGCTGGGTCACTCCACATCTACAAGGACAAAGCAGATCTTCCCCCTCACCCTTTCTGTTTCATAGGCAGCTCCAGCTTGAAGATAGTGGCGTCATTGACAACAGCCTTGTAAGCCTGCAAGGGAAGGGAAACAGAAAATGTGTAGAGGAGAGGACAAAACAAGCAGGGCTGCAACTTTTAATTTTTTACACTGTCTGTCAGTCAATTGGTTATGGTTTGGTTATCAGTTTTTCATTTATAGTCTATAAAAAGGTCAGAAAATAACTTCCCAGTTGCCTGTTCTAACTGTTAACTTAAATGTTCATGTTTCAATACTAAAAAGTCTCAACTTTGTACAAATGCTGGCTGGTGTGCAGGAGTGTTCGTTCATATGATATCTTACGAAAAGTTATTTTTCATTTTTTTGCATTTTCCTACAAATTTCCAGCAACATGTGTCAATGTCTGCTTGTTACATACATACAGTCTTTTCAAAATAAACTTCCGCCATCACAGGAATCAATTTCCTTAGGTTTGGTTTGGGGTTACTTAAGTAAGGGAGTTACTTGACAAATAAATCAACATTGGCTTCTGGATATAACCTACTTCCCCCAAAACTTCCCCCGAAACTAGGAGCGTTTTGAGGAAATCACTGCATTTCAACCACAGGGACCAGGGTCTAAAGTACAGAAACTTTTGGGGTTTAGTTTGCAGGGACGACCGTCACTGTTGATGAAACAAACCACTGCTTTAACTGTACAACTTCATTCATAAAACAAGGAAGTAGTCTAGTATCGATTTAGTACCATTTTAGGAAAAAGAGAGAGCATTTCTCTTTGTTTGGTAACACTGGAAGTAATGGTTTGCTGTCAACTCACTAAAAAAACAAAAAAGAGAGACAGATATAACAGATGTATTCAACATTATCATATCTCCTTGTTGGTTTTGGAAGTCAGATAAAACAGACCTTATCTCTTGCTGTGAGGAAGCGTGGGTCGTCCTGGAAGGCCTCCTTTACCAGCTTACTGAAGCGATTAAACAATGTCAACAACTGCTCCACGTACTTCTCAGAGTCCTGGACAAACAAACAAACAAACAAACAAACAAAAACACACACACACCAAACAGACATTTGAAATGACTGTATATGTGAAAGCTGCCCTCCAACAGTACCTCTGGTCTGACAGCCATCTTCTTCACTATATACTGTACGTCATCACTATGAGTTTTGGGTTTTAAAGCTGCCCTCACGTGATAAGAGATTTACTCTTCGCTCACCACCAGGTTGGGTATGTGCAGATGGAATGTCATCAAAAAGTGTGCAAGAAACACCATTCACTGTATCTACGCAACAGCAACAACTGCATCTACAGTATCTGACTGGCTGAGCTTTGAGGGTCAGCAGCAACCAAGGTCAAAGTTGAAATAATTTGAACTTTGATGCTAAGGGCCATTTTACATTAGAGTTTATTCATTTTGCAGTTACTGCACACCTGTATACCGCAAATATATTTTTAAATTTTATATGCGGTATCCCTGTATTTTAACTTCTGCACTATTATATGTCTTAACTTCTCACTTAACTTGTGATTTATTTTTTATACATATTTAATGAGCATTGTTGGTAGGAGCCTGAAATTTAAGAATTTCTTTGCCAACAACTGCTTGTGTACATGATAATAAATAACTTGAAACTTGGACTCAACAGAGGCCAACTAATAGTTGAAGTGTGTGTTTGTGCACGTACAGTAGTGATAGTCTCTGCAGCAGCCACCATGTCTGCTAGTCCAGCATTGACAATATGTTCTTCCAGGTCTTTCAGCATGGGCTCGATCCCACTGGGAACCTTGTCCATCAGTGAAAACATCAGGTGCAGCTCTGCTCAGGGGAGGAAGAACATCAGTGTTACACATGGGACAAGAAACGGCCCAATCCCAATGTGCCCCCTAACGCCTAAAGCCCTGAACCCTCAGGGACATCACCTGGTAAATGGTTGAGTGTGAGAGACTGCGCTTCCCCTGGTAACTGTGGTAACCCTGCATTTGACATCACAACGCTATGAACTGTGGGTAATTCACTCAGGCAAAGTCTGTGAGAGAGCCCTCAAGGACTTGATTATTTGACAGTTGGACAGAACTAAACCCTCATGGACTTTGTGGGAACACACATCAAAGTCTATGAGTGTGTGAGTGTGGAGAATGGGATTGGGCCATACTGGCTGAATCCTAAACTTCCTGTACTGTACTTGTAGGCTTATGGACTTTACAGGTGTGTAAGTTAATTTAAGTCTCCACTGGGCCTCAAGCAGAACTCTACTGACTTCCATAGGTTGTTGTGGGTCCAAGTACATACGGACTTCATTCCTAAGGTTAATCATTAATCATACTGTACTGCTGCAATATGGATTAGAAAGAACAGGTACTTCTACCACTAATAATATTAATGATAATAATAATATATTCTGTTTCAGGGCTGTCAAAGTTCACAAATTCGCAAATTAATTTTAATGCTACTCATTTGTTTAACGCATTAACACAGCTTAGGAATTTTAGGTTGTGGCAGGCTCCTTTTTAAAGCTAGAGTGAAGATACTGGCATCAAACTAGAAAACTTACAGAATCCATCACTACCAGCCATGCAATCATACTAACTTGTCATCAAGGAGGCTGAACAGCTCTCCAAACTGAAAAACTGTCATGGCCATTTTCAGAGAGGTCCCTTGACCTCTGACCTCCAGATGTGTGAATGTAAATGGGTTCTCTGGGTCCCCACTGGTCTTCCCTTTACAGACATGCCCACTTTCTGATAGTCCCAGTCAGTCTGGATCAAGTCATAGTCAAGTCAGCACTCTGACACACTGACAGCTGTTGTTGCCTGTTGGGCTGCAGTTTGTCATGTTCTGATTGGAGCAGATATTTGATGCTAAAGTCAGAACCTGGGAGGGTTTCTGGACAAAATCTGTCAATGATTTGTGCGGATCATTGATTTCCAATAAGAAATATATTAATAGATTTTAATAAAGCAGCATATTTGCCCATTCCCATATTCATAAAAGTATTAAATATTTGACAAATCTCCCTTTAAGGTACATTTCAAGCAGAAAAAAATGACTGATTACTATTTTAATCGACTGACAGCCCTAATAAATTTTAATCATGTAATAATAATAATTGGTGGCAACACTGTGAGTCATCTGCTTTGCATAGCCCAAGAATACAACAAAGGTCAACAAAAGCAGGTGAAAGTGTCATGGGAAAAATCCCACCAGCTACCAGATGAATGTTCATTTGGTGACAGGCTGTAAAGGTCTACTGGCCTCACTGGCAGGAAACTAAACACTCGGAGAGGCTTTCTATTTTTAAAGTCTATCTGGCTGATGCAACAGTGAATGTTGATACCAACTACGTCTAGCAGACATTACTGTGTGAAATCGCATACTAACATACTGCTTACTACATATGTGCATACTGCCTACTAAAAACAGAGCTGTTCATTTCCTCTGCTCATAGCCGCACCACTCAATTAGTCGCCACTAGCTCCAAAAATTAAAAAGTTGCGTTGTATTTTAGAGCTGTAGGCAACCAAATGTCTATTTTTGTACTTTCAAAGCTTCTATTGAGGTTTTCAGATGAAGCTTTGAATGTCTGTTGTCATATTTTATGATGCCATCACCCTAAAAAAAAATCCTCAAACAAAATTGTCAATCTGAATAAAGTGATTCATCGGATAATATGAGCCAGTCGTCCTTTATAAGGTCAAATTTCTTTCATGAATGAAATTCATCTGTTTGGTTTGATTGCTGCTAGACAGCCCGTTTAATACAGCTGTGTCCTTGGTGTAGAGCCAGTGGGTGCAGCAGTACTTACTGTCTGTCTCGTTTCGTTTGATCATCCCTGGACATTCAGCAAGGATGGTCTCTTTGAACGAGGTCACCAGAGCGTTCACACAACACTCCATAAGCTGCGAAGACACACAGAAAGCAACGACTCAATATTAGGGCAACTTTAAAATAATAAACGGCCATCATAGGCGTGCTCAATTTCAAATTTCAAGAGAGTCAAGACACATACAGACACATAATTCAGGATAACAAAAGGGATATAATCAGCTAAAGAAACTGCAAACGAATATGAAATATTAGTTAGTATTGATTAGGGCTGTCAAAGTTAATATAATAATAACATGTTAATGCAAATTTGTTTTAATGCCACTAATTTCTTTAAAGCATTAAGGAAACTTACGATTTTTAGGTTGTAGCAGACTCTGCTTTAAAACTACTGGGAAGATCATACTGGTATCATAAGAAACTGGAAATCTTTGATCGATTGATTCCATTGATACCAACCTTGTCATACTAGCTTGTCAGGAAGGAGGTTAAATAACTGAGGAAAAACTATCATGTCCATGTTCAAAGGGGTCCATTGACTTCTGACCTCCAGATATGTGAATGAAAATGGGTTCTGTGGGTACCCACCAGTCTCCCCTTTAAAGACATGCCCACTTTATGATAATCACATGCAAATATTTTAATTGACTGACAGCTCTAGTACTGATACTTCAGATCCTGTCGAAGACACTTACTGCTTGAACGGAGTTACATTCACGACGTGTCTCTAGATATCTAAGTGCTCTCTTCTCTTCTTCTCTCAGCTTCGCATCTGCCTGCAGGGAAACACACATCAACACAAAACACAGACACTAAGAATCAAGGTTATACAAACCAACGATTAAAACTCTCATACACACCTTTTTTTTTCTCCTAACATCTGACCACAAAATTTTGCTTAAAGAGACAGTTTGGATGTTTTGAAGTGGGGCTGCATGAGGTACATATCCATAGTCAGTGTAGGACAGGTAAGGAGGTAAATAGATAGATAGTGGCATAGATAATGGCTTCAGTTCCTCGTCAGAAAGGGCTGTCTGACAGCGAGGAAGATGGTGAAAATATGCTAAATATTGTGCACTTACTGTAAATTGATACTGATTATAGGTGCCTAAAATGTGTTTTGCTGCTGCCCCTTACCACAGCAGTACACTGTTTTGCTCCTGTGCTGGTACTCCTGTCTGTTTCTCCAAACTGGGGGCACGCCGACCACCATCTACTGTCGGTAATACACTGACTATGGGGAAGTACCTCATAACACCCCACTTCAAAACACCTGAACAATCCCTTTCATGCTATATTTTTGTGGCGCTCATATTTACATATCTGCAAATTGGAATATTCTAACTCACACAAAAAATAACTTTGTGTTGAAAACCCTTTAAAACTACAACAGACGGAAATGCGGAGGACGTTCTGCTCTTCAAGTGTGCACGGTCGCATGCTTCCATTAATTATTCACCTTGGCTATCTAGCCTTGACTTATGAGCAAAATTAAGTTGGACATTTAACTAAATTACAACACAGGCTCCATCTGTCTGTTAAAACTACAACTTACATAAAACTGCTGGCTTAATGGGAGAGGTGTCGTTTCATAGCTTATACTAATTTGTAGGCACATTTACAGCAATCATCTCTTCATCAGAGCATCTTTTCTACATTTTGAAGTAATCACATCCTTCATACCACCACTTGTACTTGTAATAATCAGTATTATTGTGGCGTACATATTTCATGTAGTTCTGGACGCCGTTCTGTTGCAAGTAGGACGGTGCCTGTGTTCTGTAAAACCTCTCTGTGGAGTCCAGGTAGGCTTTCTCAAAGTTATCCCTGTAGATCTGCAGCTTGTCCTCTGGGTTAGAGCACAGGTTCACTGGAAGGAGAGAAGCACAGAGATTGGGATACAACATGGTCATCCAATGTACTGTTTTTTACTCAGTTCATTTTATGTTTATTCCTCCTTCCTACTGAATATTTACAGTAGACCTGCGGCAGTATGGGGTTTATTTAATTAGACAGATTTTAGTACCAATTTGTGTTTCTTCTAGGGCTGTCATAGTTAATGTGATAATAACGCATTAACGCAAATTCATTTTAATGCCACTAATTTCTTTAATGCAGTCGCACAATTCAATATATCAGAGATTGTAGCGGGCTCCGTTTTAAAGCTAGAGTGAAGATATTGGTATTGTATTAAATTAGAAAACCTCATGAATCCACTGGTACTAATCATGTCATACTAGTTTGTCTTAAATAACGCTCCAAATTTGTGCAAATTTTTGCAGAGGAAAATCTGGCATGGCGCTTTCAAACGGGTGCCCTGACCTCTGACCTCCAGCTGTGTGAATGAAATGGGTTCTCTTCCCCCCCCCCCCCCCCTCTTCACATAACACCCTTTTTTCCCCTCTATTTTTTTCAATAAATAATTAAATAAACACTCTCTCACACACTCACCTCCTCTTTCCCCTTTTTCTCCCGTTTTTTTTTTTTTTTTTTTGAAGAAATTTTTTTTTTTAAATTAAAAACCTTTTGGGGTTTTTTGACAATTTTTTTTTTTTTTTTTTTTCAGGGCTTCACGGTGGTGTTGTGGTTAGCGCTGTCGCCTCACAGCAAGAGGATCGCAGGTTCGATTCCAGCTTGTGGCTCTTCTGTGCGGAGTTTGCATGTTCTCCCCGTGTAAGCGTGGGTTTTCTCCGGGTACTCCGGCTTCCTCCCACAGTCCAAAGACATGCTGTTTAGGTTAATTGATGACTCTAAATTGCCCGTAGGTGTGGATGTGAGTGTGAATGGTTGTCTGTCTATATGTTGTCTGTCTCTATGTGCCCTGCGATGGACTGGCGACCTGTCCGCCCCCGCCCAATGCCAGCTGGGATCGGCTCCAGCCCCCCCGCGACCCCTAAGGGGATAAGCGGTTGACGATGAATGAATGAATGATTTGTGTCGTGAAATGATTTCAAATAATAAATATATACATACATTTGCATAAAGCAGCATATTTGTCCACTCCCATGTTGATAAGATATTAAATACTTGACAAATCTCCCTTTAAGGTACATTTTGAACAGATAAAAATGTGCAATTCATTTGTGATTAATAAGGTTTAAACCTATTAAATATATTGATTAACTGCCAGCCCTAGTTCATCTGTTTATGTGTCCTCTAAGTCGCTGAGTATATTTCTGTCTGTCTTACCGTAGGACTCTCGTACTCCTATAACGAGCTGGGAGTCGAAGGCCTCCCCCTGTCTCTCAGCGTGCACTAGCTTCATGGCGCTATCCTGCAGGCGACTCTTGATGTTGGAAAAGATTGACTCGTTCCACGTGTCCAACATCAGCTGGAAGAAATTAAGAAGAATAGGCAAGCCCAATGTATTTATGAAGTGTATTTAAGGGAACTTCTTCTGTCTGTCTGCTGAATCATTCTCCCTCACCCACAGCTTCCTCCTCTACAGCACATTATCTCCCCATCATCTTCACAGGGATCAAACAACTTTCATATGATTCATACTTTCAGCTGTTCTCTCATAGGAGGATTTTTTGGCTAACTTGCTTTTGTTTTCATTTTCTAGGTACATCTCATTTCTTCTTACTTTTCTATTCATTTATTCTCCTACTGTTTCTCTCAACTATTGTGCAAATGTTGTTGGCCTTCTCCCCGCTGCTCTCCTCATTTAGTTATTTTTACCTCCTCGCCATCTGACGGCTTCCTCACATCTTATATGCCATCTCCTCACCTCTCCTAATTCCTCCTCTTTTTTTATCTTTGTGCTTACTGTTGCTCAGCTTTTTGACTCAGATCTTGACCTTCCACTTCCTCCTCAAAGAGTATTGAAGAAAAGAGGCAAAACTTTTTTTTTGATAATAACTGCTAGATGGGGCTGCGGTAGTGCTGCCGCCATTTTGGACCGAAAACACCAGTGAGTCTGTGGAGTTTTAGGTAAATCAACTTCCCAGTACGAACACTTAAATAGCCCTCATTTAAATCATAATGTCATAAAAGTTGCACATTTAACTAATAGCTGAATCCAGAGTTTTTATGGCATAATGAACTTGCATCAGACCCACAGGACTGCACCGATCTACAAGCTCATATGACATATCTGGTTCTGCCAGCTTCCTACTAGCTATATGTGGCTGTAATAATGGATATACTGGCTGTAATTCATCACTTTTATGTAAGGGATAATGTACACCGAGTTGGTGATTGCTGTGAAAGAAACCCTGACTGGGCGATGCCGCCTGCGAAGCAGAGGGGTCTCTCATTGCCCTGAAGGGATTTCTTTTTCAACAATGACCTGCTAGCTGTACATTATGCTGCTTATCACACGACTACTTAGGAAATCAATCATTTCAAACAAAAACGGTCCACCAGAGTAAGAGATCAGAGATCCGCCCATAGCAACTGTGTGCTATAAAGAAATAACAAACCAAAGAACGCCGTGACTGACCAATCAGAATTGAATATTAAACACAGCTGTGTAATAATATCTTATAGTACACCAGTTGGCTGTATGGTGTGAGTCTGTACCGTGGTGGAAGTATAAATGTCTCTGTTCCCATGTTTATAACACACAGGTCAAGCACAGCACAAGACACTGTTCTAAAAATCTGTGTGCTGGATTTTTCCATCACTCACTTTATGCTCCTCTGGGAAGCAGTCAGGCAAAAAAATAAATAAGTAAGTAACTAAGTAAATAGTTATAATAGTATATTAAAACTAATTAGCATATTTAGAATATTTTAATTGTTCAACACAGGCCATTTCAGTAGAGAAAATTAAATTCTGACAATAGAAGAGAAATAATTAGTTTTACTTTTGTCCAGCACTCTCTAGGTGAACGTTTTACTGACAAGCGGTGGTCACTTTCAGTCTAAAATGGCAGAAGCGCAGCTCTGCTACTGGATGCTAACACTACAAAGGAACAAACAGTTGGCTTTCACTTCTTTTCAATACACATTCTTTGTCCTCTCACCTTGCGTACGATGCTGTCCTCCATGTTTGTTTTCTTGTTGCTTCCCTGTTTGCCCATGAGCGTGATCTCCAGCTGACAGAACGGTTTCGGCAGGATATCGCACTGGGTGAAGAACTTCCTCCACTCTACGATGTAGGCCTTTAGCAGGGCGGTGTCGTCCTGGTGGCTCAGCACTCGCTGCCATGGCAACAGATGCAAGCAAATGTTAGATGATACAGGTCAACCAATAAATACTTCTGATGCTCTGCTCTGCATGTTAAAGAGATAGCTCGGGGTTGTAAGAGGTGTTGTAGTTAAGACCATCTAAACAAACACCACGTCACAGCCAAGACTGGAGTGTTTCGAGACCGAGACAAGACCAAGGCTTTGAAGGGTTGAAACCAAGTCAAGACAAAGACCAAGGCAGGCCGAGACAGAGTTAAGACCGAGATCAGACCAGTGCCAGTCTCAGCACTGCTGTGTGTTTTCAGGTAGCCCAATTTTATTACCAAAATCTGGGTAACATCTCCTCCCAGACAGCTGCATCTTCTTTTCCTGTCTCCTGTGTTCACTTTAGTGTTACTAGTCAAGTTATTGGTTGTATTTGAAGCAGGAAGTTTTACATTCAATCACAGTAAATGAACAGACGATTTAGCGATATCCCCACAGTTGTGGTCTTGACCAGTCTTGGAGTAAAATCCAGAGTCCTCTTTGTACGAAACAGAAACAAGGCTGAGTAAAAAGGTGGTCAATTCAAAGATGAGACCTTCAAAAAGACTCAAGACCAAGACCGAGTCTTGAGTACTGCAACACTGGTCAGTGTATTATCTACAGTAGATGACAGTCAGCATGCTCCCAGTTTAGAGAAACAGACAGGAGTACCAGCACGGGTGCAAAGCGATGTACTGCTGTGGACGGGGGCAGCAGCTAAACAGATTTTAGACACCTAAAAAAAAATCAATATTAGTTTAATTGTATTCGTTATTTAGATGCTATGCTCTAACACAAACAAACTAACCGATCGAGGCAGCGGCAGACCAGCAACTCCCGTGCTCTGCGAGGTAAAATTTGTCACTGACATTGATTGTGTAGTTCTTTTCCAAAGCAGATGTGGCAATGAAAGGCAGTATCTAGACAATGGAGCGAAACATTCACTTTGTCTAATGTTATGGACCAATTCTGAATTTTGGAAAGCTTTAAAAACAGTCGCCAATCTTCCATCTGTCCAGAAACTACTTATCCTCCCCTTCTATTTCACCTACTGCAACCAGAGGGACTACATTTTCCAAACAATTCCTATTGTTTCTGTCTAAACATCTCTTTGCATCACTCTGTCTCTCTGAACTTGAGTTAGGGGTTAAACCAACCCAAACACACTTCTACACACACTACTTACAGCCTGTGCTTGTTTGATGAAATCTAGGATGTCCTCTTTGAGGGCTTGGTGGATTTTCGCTGGTCCTTTATCATCCCATAGACACACAGCATGGACATCACTGGGGGACAGACAAGAAGGAAAGAGGACATCACTAAAGTTCATTCAAAGGTAGTTCAGTCAAACTATGCACCTCAAACTCTGGGGCACTCACCTGAGCATTTGCTCAACATGTCACAAACACATGGTATATACTTGCAGAAAGAAAAATTAAACTCTACATGTTCCTGTTCCTCTCTCTTATTATTTCTCAAGACAAAAAAAAATCACCAACTTCCTCTTCTTGAGCACTTTTACCCTCCATTACCAACTTTGTTATTTAAGTTTAGTCAGATAAGTAATGCCAAGTCAATTTTATTTATATAGCTCAAAATTACAAAATTTCTTAAAGAGGCTTCACAATCTGTGCAGCACACACCCACTGATCTTAGACCCTTGGTTTGGATAAGCAAAAACTACCCACAAAAAAAAACTTTAACAGGGAAAAACATAAACAAATTTTACAGCTTTGGAGTTCAGTATTTCTATGAATATATCCCTCCGGGGATTAATACAGGTTCATCTTATCTTATCTTATCTTATCTTACACTAGGGTGGTCGCGGTGAAAGAACTGTAAATTTTCAGCTGCAGTGATAATTGGCTCAACAGCGCAATATTCTGTATTACTGTAAAGTATGGTAAGTAAAAACGCTGGCACAAAGTATAGTACTTGCTCTGGAGGAAGGGAAGGCAGAAACACATATAGGGAGAAAGGATGGGTAGGATGTCTATTATTTTATCCTCCATTGTTGTTGTTGTTGAGCACCTGTTGCTTACATGTAGGATGTGACGATTGGTCTTTATTGTGTTTGTCCTGCCCCTTCTTCATTGTGATTGGTCATCTGGGTAAAAACTGACACTGATGAGTGGAGGGTTTTACCCAAAGTTGAACATTATTCAACTCACGACAACCAGAAAAAAACCAACATGCAGAGCTCAGCGCAGAACACCTTATCACGCTGCTGCCGTGGTGCTACCTTTGCAAATAATTCAAAAAAGAAAAATATGTAACCATGGTGGTTGTTTTCCATCCCCAGCAGTTGTATTATCAATAGCATGCTATTACAATATTGTGGTTTCCAGTTAAAGCAGCAGTGGGTAGAAATGGAGCAAATGTGATTTAAAAAATATTTTTGGAAAACAATGACTATCATGATAGTTTCATGACAGTAGTGCATGTGCATGAAACAGGTAATCTGAGAAAAATTCAAGTTCCTCTGGTGTCCTCTGACCAGCTGTCAATCACTCGCAAACTCCGACCAAATGGTCCAACTAGGCAGCTCTGATCAAATATGAATCAATAGTCAAGTACTGTACTGTCTATTTCTCTCCTCAGATGTTTTCAGAAACACCTTATAGTAACTGTTTAGCTGTAAAATGCAAAAATGTGTGACCTGGCAACCATGATGAGATCAGTTGAAAAAATACCAAGCATTGCCCACCAGCCAGAGCACAGCCAATAGGAACACTATCTCTCTGAAGTGAATATTATATTCCATTTCTGCTAATAGATCCCCGAAATGCTACACACTGGACATTTAAGATAGGAAACAAGACTCTTCCATCCCAGTATATGAGTGGGACACAGTCAAACAACAAGCTTACCTACAATATATGACACTGTGTGGGGATTATGCAAAGCATAACACCTGTTGGTAAAAACCACACCATCGATTAAATGAGTGTGTCGCTGAAATGCACCAAAATAATATGAGGTGATTTGTGAACAGTGTGTAAGGCAACTGTTTTCAGCAGCAGCAGCTGTGCTGATCCTGGACCACTATCTTTAACACAAGAGGGAAGTGAGGGACAGAGCAGAGAGCATCTCTTACGAGAACAAGTCGAACCACTGTTGCTTGGTGACGGCTTCCTGTCTGAGCAGCTTGAGAACGATGGGCCGCATCAGATCCCACTTGTCCTCAAACTGCAGGGACCCCTTGTTCTAGAGGAGATATGGGAAGGGTGGAGTGGGAGGAAGATGAAGAAGAAGGACGACAAATAGCAATGAGAAGGGAGATGTTGGGGGAGAGAATATAAAAGACAGAGGCAAAGATAGACAGGCATAAAGACTGAAGACAGACACAGGGCTGGGATCAAATAGGCTAATTAGACTCTTAAATGTTACTGCAACAGAGAGCTCCAGGATGACATATTTCTGTAGGCCAACCAGGAAGTTAGCATCGCCCTGTTCCCTCGACAGAAAGCCAGTGGGATTTCTCCATTGAGTTTTGGATTATTGGCAAACACACATTTATGATACTTTTGTTCAGCAAGATAATCTTCACAAATGAACACAGCTTGGAGTTTGTATGTTCTCCTTGTTTTAGCGTGCTACCACAGTCCAGACATGCTGCTTAGGTTAACTGGTGACTCTAAATTGCCTGTACGTGTGAATGGTTGTCTGTCTCTATGTGCCCCGCGATGGACAGGCGACCTTTCCAGGGTGTACCCCACCTTCACCCAATGCCAACAGGGATCGGCTCCAGCGACCTCTAAAGGGATAAGCGGTTGCAGATGGATGTATGGATCATTGTTATTAATGCTCTTTTCTGAGAGATAAAGTGCTGCTGGTTAGCACCAAAGGTTCCTTATCTTATGCTATAATAGTACATAATAATCTATTTGTTGATTATAATTTGTATTGTTAATCTGAATCTGCACAGTAGCTAAAGTTATGAAATAAATGTAATGGAGAAAAAAAAGTAGAACTGTAGTGAACAGTAATGTTAAGTAGAAAGCAAACAGCATCGATGGAAATACTCAATTAGAGTACAAGTACCTCGAAGTTGTATTTCAGTACAGTACTTGTACAGTAAATGTACTGACACATTGCACCACAACACAACTGTTACTTTATCAGGACCCTGTGGCTCTCAGTCCACCTCCAAGATGGTTACTTGAAGCCGGGGACAAGTTGTGTGAGCCGGGGGGCGGTCCACCTGTCAAAGCTAGCTGTCTGTTTTGCTGGCCAGTAACTAAGAGTTAGCAATAATTATTAATTAGGACAATACCTGAACAGTTTACTTTACAGACAGCACACTCGGTAACTATTTATCTACTGAGGGAGGTGAGATTTAACTGGGCCTCACGGGCACAGACGGTGTATTTTGTCATCTTGATAGGAGCCCGGTTTGTTAGCTAGCCAAAATAAAAGCGCTAGCATGTTAACAACAATTAGCCAAAAGGAAACAGCTTTATGGGGAAGAGGTGTCGAAGTGAACGTCCCCTCCGTTCAAGCCCCCACACTCTCCGGCGTTGCGGTTAGGGCTTCATCGGATCTTGTTCGGCTGTGGTTCGTCGTCGCCGAAATGCCGGGTGACGGTTTCGGTTCGGCTTTGTTTACAGAGGAAGACATGCCGGGGTTCGGTTTGAGGATGGGTTCTGTTCGAGGCAGGGGGTTATAAATTGTTGGGGAAACAGACTTCGACACAACACTGGACGTTAACAACGACAAAACGGTGACAACTGTGACTTCAGACGCACCTATTTGTGCACTTATTTCATATATTTACACTATTAGTGCATACACAAGTATACCGTAATAGTAACCATATACATATATGCACTAATAGTAAAATACATGAAAACGAAGAGTTTAAATCTGCACACAAATGTGGGAAATACGATATATTCAAGTGCTTCTTACCTTTAACAAATTAGACGTCGCCATGTTTCTTCAACTTATCATCTCGCGGAATCTCGCGAGACAGGTACTACAGCTGGCTCAGGATGAGGTCATGGGAACCCTGCACACTGAATTAGCAGAGGTGGTAGTAGGCAGATCTTTTACTTCAGTAAAACTACTAATACCACACTGTGACAAGTAAAAATCCTGCATTCAGTACCTTATAAGTAAAAGGATCTAAGTCAGCAAAATGTACTAAAGTATTAAAGCTAAAATTACTCACCAAGTAAGTGAGGGAGCTGGTGGTATCAGATGGTCCTAGCCTTGTATATGAGGAGCAGGACTTTGAAGTCAGTTCCAGATGCTACCGGAAGCCAATGTAGTGAAGCTAAAACTGGATCAATGTGCTTTCTCTTCCTGGTTCTGGTTTAACAGCCAAACAACAGAGTTTTGAATAAACTATAATAAAGTCTCTCAGTGGTTCTTTTAGGGAGGCCAGTATATAAATGTGCATTAAAGACTAAATTAGAATCTATAACGGCAGCAGTGGATTTTTGGTGTTAGAGAGAAATTACTAGTAAGTCTCAGAATGGCAAAATAAAGCTACAAAAATAATGTCATTATACTGTATTTCTCCATATAGTTCAAGGATGAAAGGCAAATAAACTGCGTGTATTCTATTGTTGATTGATTTATTGTCATGTGCCCTCTGCTGGTCACTGTGACATCTGGAATTACTAGTACATTAATGAGTCAGCAGATGTTTTACTTAAGTAAAAGTAGCAATACCCTGTTACAAGTAAAAGTCTTGCATTCAGACTCTTAACTGTAATGCCCCAGTTTCGTTCTCAACTGTGAGGCCCAATTTCCCCCCGTGGATCAATAAAGTATTTCTGGTTCTGGTTGCATGTTTTTATGCTGCAGCTTAATCTTAGAAGTAACGAGCAACTACAGCAAGAGAGAAAAGTGTAATGTTTTCCTCTGAATTGTGGATAAAATGGAAATACAATAAAAAAAAATATAATATATTAGAGAAGTACCAGTGCACAGTACTTAAGTAGAGTACTTGAGTTAATGTACTTAGTTGGTTTCCACCAATGTCATTTCCATAAAAAAGACAATAATGAAGCACTTTTCCTCCAATAGGAGTTGTTATCTCATCAACAGATAACAGATGAGAGTGAAGACAAGACAAAGTGATTAAGTTTATCTTTCATCATCAGTGCTTACAAATCTTGAAGTGCTGCTGGCCGTCCTCAACACATTACACACTGACAGATAAGACACAGAGTGATCTTTGCCCTCTGAGTCCGTTAATCATTCAGTGAAAGTCAAGGAGTTAAAAGCTCTGAACCGTTAAAACTCAGAGAGGATTCCCCCATCACTGCTGTGGCAACATGGCTAAGCAGACCGAGGATGCATCAAGAGACGAAAGTTACCAGAACCGACGCAACGGAGTCATGGCGAGGATCCGGGAGTTCAACCCCAAGGAGGTTTTCACCTGGTGAGTGGACACATGTGAAGCTTGGTACCTTCGAACTGAGCCAGGTGAGCTGTTTCCTCCTGGTTTCAGTCAGAACCTTTCTTTTAAGATGATAGTCACCACCAGAGGAGGAAGAACTATTCAGATCTTTTACTTCAGTAACAGTACTAATACCACACTGTGAAAATACACCACTACAAGTAAAAGTATTATCAGCAAAATATACTTAACCTCTTAGGCCTATAGGCTGCTGGAAGGTGTGGCTCACCTAGACAGACATACCCAAATGTTAATCAAGAGTAGCTCCACAACTACCAGGTCTATAGGCATGATCTTGGTCTCTGTTGATAGGTTGGACCTCAGAGAATTCAGCCACAGTGTCAGTAAAATTGTGACTGTTACAAACCCTGAATAAACTGTGATGGACCAAGGAAATTTACATTTTTATCCTGGCCTAAAATATTTTCCAGATTAGACAGTGGATAACACCATTATGGCAAAGATGCCATGCACAGAGATGCCTCTGAATTCATTCAGCAACTCCTTGACTACAACTGAGCCAAAGCAGATATAACTAACACAAAGCTCATAGATTCAACAAAGGTTTTAGTCAGGATGGGACCAGGAGGACTCTGCATTTGGACACTTGGACACCCAAAGTGTGCCAAATGGGTTTTCTACCTCTTGAAAGGAAATCTGGCTATAAAATACTACTGATACCTGCTACAGGAAGCTATGTGCACACAATGGAGCCGTTGACCATGACATTCACTCTGTGCATCATCTCATTCTACCATTGTTCACAGTAGAAAATCAATAAAAAAAAAAACAACTAAATTGTGTAATCTTGACTCCAAATGGAGTAATTTACTTATTATAATACTTATTATTCTATATTATTATTTGATATTTAGTAAAACTTAAATAACAAATAAGATCAATAACAATGTAAATAACATGACAACAAACAATCCAAAGTCAAGTATCTACATTTAATGTAAAAATAGTATAAAAATAGTAGTATAAAAATATTATAAATTAAAAATATATTTTCTTGTGCATTGATTTTGTAACAAAATCATTTAAATGATGCCAAACAAACATTGTTTGGACAACATACATTTGGAGTGTTTAAGTAGCATTAAGGCCTTAAGTATTTTTCTGAAACTATTCAGAAAAAAAGGCCACCAAAGTACTGACTGAAGTTTTTAAAGGCAGAGTTTTAACACACAGCTCAGCCAAACCTGGTACCGGGTCCGTTGAGTAGAAGAGGTTAAATGTTTGAAAAGTAAAAGTATTGATGTTGCAGTAACAAGTTTCCTGTCAGTTTTTTATTATACCTGATATTTCTGGGTTAATATTACTGCTGCATTAATGCGTGTGTTGCATTTTAATTCCTTTGTATCCTGTTGACTACTGTTAAATACTCAAGTAAAGTACTATTTGTTCTGTGCTGTACTTGAGTAAATGTACTTTCCACCATTATCTATTTGTATAACTTGACATTAGCATTTAAAACAGCTGAAAAAAATATTTCAGTGACTTTTTAAAGCAAAGAACAAACTGCTGTCAATTTCTAAAATGTGGATATTTGCGAGTTTTCTTTGTGTCTCATGATAGCAGATATGATGAGTAGTGGTCGAACAAAACAAGACATTCTGATGAGTCAAGTTGTGCTCTGATAAATTGTGAGGGACAACATATTTCACTTACACACCAACATTTTAGACATTTTTATAAAGTATCTGACATTTTAAAGACCAAACAAGTAATGAGTTTCCACCTGCCACGTCCTCTGTGTCGTCCTCGTCCCTCTCAGGCGGTTGGCCAAGACGCTGGCGATGGGTCAGGGCCTGGCTGGGCTCATCTGTGGGACGGCCATCTCCTCCCAGTACCTGGCCACCAGCTTCCATGTGAACACGCCCATGCTGCAGAGCTTCTTCAGCTACACCCTGCTATGTGCCACCTACACCACCATGCTGCTCTGCACAACAGGTAACACCACCGACACCTCACATAATATACCTGGAACACAGGAGCCAAGCTTTAATAAATGACAGCAATATTACCAAATGTCTTCTTAGTTCATGTTATATGCGATATAACTCTATAAACAAAAGCAACAGTGTGATACAAACAGCCAGAGGTGGAATGTAACATATTTAAGGTGCTTATGCTTGTCTTGTTTCAGGCCAATTAATCCAGCAGAAGTACTCAGATCATTTCATTAAGTAAAAGTAGAAATATCACAGTCTCTAAATACTCCATTAAAATAAACGTCCTGAATTCAATATGTTAGAAGTACTTAAAGTACCAAAAGTAAAAGTAGGCCTATTTATTATGCAGAATGGCTCCTTTCAAAGTGTTATAATATTATAGAACATTATATTATTTAGTTTTTTAACATAAACAAATACACGTAAGAGCATTTTATTGATATACTGTAGTTTGTCAATGTATACCGCTGGTATATTAATGTAGATATACTGCATCACTTTTGGTGATCAAATTTTATAGGTTTAAAAGATATACACTGGAAATTATTAACAAAAAGTAGCATACTTCAAAACAAAATATTAATTGAAAAAAAATAAAGTAATAAACAAAATAATAAATTAAATAAATAAATAATTATTTATTATTCTTACAGGACTGCAAAATTTTTAATTTAATCCTTACAAAATACATAATTCAAAACAAAACAAAGAATAATGGTAGATAAAATGTGAATAATGCATTTATTATTTTATAGTATTGCATCATATTAATGTTTTTAATATAAACAGTAACTAGTAACTGTGGAATAAATCTAGTTGTGTAAAACATGCTGAGATACGGTGAAGTAAAGTATCAAGCAGTATAAAATAGACATACTCATGTAAAGTACAAGTACGACAAAACTATACTGACAGTACTTCTATAAATGTACATTCCACCTCTGCAATTCTGAGCGACATGTTGTACTTTTTACTCCACTACATTTATTTGATTAAGATTTTACATACAAAACATTTGATCAGTTTCTAAAATATGATGGGTTGTTATAAATAAAACTACCCAACAACACAGTATATAAAATATTAGCTCGACCCTGACCAACTACTGTACAGCACTAAAATAATACTAACACTACTATACTATCAATCCATCAGCAAAAATATTCACATTTACACTTTTTAATTTGGCATACTGTCCAAAGTGATGTACACATGATATTCTATTGACATAATATGTAATAATATAACACACACAGGGCCAATTTTCTGCATTATTATTTCAAAATCATTCAGAATATTTTTTTAACAGTTACTTATTCCATTTTATGACATTTCAATTTGTGGGTCAATGGGAAAATTGATTTCCTAATAAATGAATGAAACAAGCAAAGATGGAGGATGCAACTCATGAGGCCACAGAGGGCAGTAGTGATTCAGTGACTTGGTGGTGAAATAAATACACATCAATACTGAAGTTCAGGGGTGTCCCCCTTTAAAACGTAGGGGATGGCAGTATTTTTCAGATCCTGAAGAGGCGCTGGTGGAAGTACCTCCTGCTGGGGCTGGTGGACGTGGAAGCCAACTACGCTGTGGTTAAAGCATACCAGTACACCACCCTCACCAGTGTCCAGGTGGGTGCAGCTCGTGTTTGTGTGGGTTTCATCAGTGAAAACAGGACATGCTTCTTTAAAGGCTTAAAGAAAGTCTACTTAAACTGAGTTAAATATTTAACCATCATTCCTAATCATAACTACCAAATATTCATTCATTTTAAGAATTGTGTTTGTTTACATACTAAAAAGATATTGACAATATTGATTTTGATGCATTTTTATTTTTTGTGCAGTGTCAGAAAAAAACCCTTGCTACTTACTGTTACCTTAGGGGCCAAAAATATCACCTTCCAAAAGTGTTATGAAAACACTAATATTAATGTTATTTTCCACTTTTACTGAGTTAAATCTTGGGGAAACACACAAAAATGTAGTTATATTCTGTATACTAATTGGAAGGAGGTCTGGGATATGTCAGTGATAAGAGTCAACATTTATTTTGATGCATTTTTATTTTTTCCTTCCTAAAACTGTTATAGAAATACTAATTACCTCCCTCAAGGCCAACTACCGAGTCTGCATATTTTCACATCAAACTCAGTGAAATTACAGCTGAGTTTGACCAAAGCATGCTTGGTGACTGCTGGAAAGAGTGATGACGACGGTTTAGGTGAATTTTTGTATTTAGGTAATTTCGTTTTTTCAGTCGGGGATGTGTCAGTACAGGAAGTTCGCATCACCGTGGTTCCCTCCACAAAAAGTCAACGGGATTTTTCACTGTACTTTGGATTATTACAGAAAATGAGCTCTGTAGCAAAAACACGTTTATGATACTTTTCATGTTTTGTTCAGCAAGATAATCTTCACAAATGAACACCACTTTTATGAGTTTTGATGACTAAATGCAGTTGCCAGAATTAAAAAGCTAACGGTAGGCTATTAATGAACTACACCACGGTCAGATGAACACGAGTGGAAACAACGAGGCTGTAAAGGAGGACGAGTCGGCATGATGATGATCAGTCCTCTCATTTAGCTGCTTATTAGCAACCGTCTCACATGCTTTACGTCGTGGAACAAAACATTAAAATCCCTTCAGCTTGTTTTTGTTTCAGGCATCTAACTAAAAACCCATTAACTTCCAGATGAGGGAACCAGAGGTGCTAAATGCTAACTCATTTCTGGGTTTTCCTGTAGCACTCACACTTTAAATGAAACTGTAATGTAAAACTTTAGTTATTTACAACGACTCAATGCGAGAAGCCTCCACTACATTCCTGTGTAACATTTCACTGTCTTCTTGTTTTTCATTGACTTTCAGATAAACTGCCTCTTTCAACCCATCAGATTATTTGTACTCTTCAATACTGAAAAAATGATGTTTCATGTTAGTAAAGCACAAACTTATGTCAGTCCATTTTAAGTGCTAAAACCGTATCTAAAGATTACTGATTTTAGTGCAGGTATCACTTAAGGTAATGTTTCTGTTATTGATATTTGTGTTTAAGTGTGTTTGTGGCTACCTGTTTCCAGCTGCTGGACTGCTTTGTGGTCCCGGTCCTGATGCTCCTGTCTTGGTGGGTTCTGAAGACACGCTACAGGCCGGTCCACTACGTAGCTGTCTGCATCTGTCTCCTCGGGGTGGGGGCTATGGTGGGCGCCGACCTGCTGGCTGAACGAGACCAGGGCTCCTGTAAGAACTTCTTTCGAGTGTTTACTCACCGAGCTCATCAATGCCTACAATGTGTTCAGACAACATATCTGTGATCAGAGCCTTCATTCATCAAACTGTGGATTATGTATTTTAAAGTAAAAATCCTTCACCTGGACTACTCACACACTTAAAGGAGAATTTTGCCACTTACACATCCATCCATCGTCAACCGCTTATCCCATTAGGGGTCGTGGGGAGGCTGGAGCCGATCCCAGCTAGCATAGGGCGAAGGCAGGGTACACCCTGGACAGGTCGCCAGTCCATCACAGGACACATAGAGACAGACAACATAGAGACAGACAACCATTCACGCTCACATCCACACCTACGAGCAATTTAGAGTCATCAATTAACCTAAACAGCATGTCTTTGGACGGTGGGAGGAAGCCGGAGTACCCGGAGAAAACCCATGCTTACACGGGGAGAACATGCAAACTCCACACAGAAGAGCCGCAAGCTGGAATCGAACCTGCGACCCTCTTGCTGTGAGGCGACAGCGCTAACCACTACACCACCGTGCAGCCCCACTTAGACATTTAGCAGCTTGATATAGTATAGAGGAGAATTTAATTTCACAGAATGCCAGATGATCAAACTGACATTGCACCGGCATCAGGCCAGTCAGTGTTACTTTGAGAGTGTTGGAGAACAGAAATGACGTCTCCTCTCTGGTCTCCTCAGCCTCAAACATACTGCTCGGTGATGGTTTGGTGCTGCTCAGTGCGTCGCTGTACGCCGTGTCTAATGTGTGTCAGGAATACACAGTGAAGAACCTCAGCAGGGTGGAGTTCCTGGGCATGGTCGGCCTGTTCGGCACCATCATTAGCGCCATACAGATGTAAGTGTGTGAGGGTCTGATCAGGACTTAGGTCTCATTCAGCATTTAAGTTAATCTGGTGTTTGTTTCTCTCTTCCTTTACCCAGGGTGATCCTGGAACGTCATGAAGTCGCGACCATCCAGTGGAGCTGGCAAGTCGGTCAGTACTCGTTTCACCTCTCCTGGGTCAATTCATTTCTATGAGAACCCATGACTCTACCCCTAATACTTTAACTTGAGTACAATTATGAATGCAGCACTTTTACTTGTAAGTAAGGTTGTCAAAATCAACCTGATAATAACATGTTAATGCAAATTAGTTTTAACACCATTAGTTTCTAAAGCTACTTGTGATTTTTAGGTTGTAGCAGGCTCAGTTTTAAAGCTGCTTGAGTGAAGATACTGGAATCACATAAAACTAGAAAGCCTAAGGAATCCACTGGAACCAACCAGGTCAGACTAGCTTGTAGAGAAGGAGGTTAAATAACGCTCCAAACCTACACTAAATTTTGGCAAGGAAAAACTGGCATGTCCACATTCAAAGGGGTCCCTTGACCTCTGACCTCCAGATGTGTGGATGTAAATGGGTTCTCTGGGTCCCCACCAGTCTCCCCTTTACAGACATGCCCACTTTATGATAGTCCCAGTCAGTCTGGATCAAGTCATAGTCAAGTCAGCACTCTGACACACTGACAGCTGTTGTTGCCTGTTGGGCTGCAGTTTGTCATGTTTTGATTGGAGCAGATTTTTGATGCTAAAGTCAGAACCTGTGAGGGTTTCTGGACAATACCTGTCATTGATTTGTGTTGTTAATTGTTTTCCGATAATAAATATATACATACATTTGCATAAAGCAGCATATTTGTCCACTCCCATGTTGATAAGAGTATTTGATACTCCCTTTAAGGTACATTTTGAACAGATAAAAATGTGTGATAATTTTACGATTAATCGACATTAACTATAGACATTCGTGCCATTAATCAAAATCAAATATTTTAATCAATTGACAGCTCTAGTAATTACTTTTTAGTCTCCTAAAAACTTATTTTATCCATTGTGGAAAGGGGTTAGCATAAAAACTGGAAACAGGGAGACACCATCAAACAACTCATTTGTAATAGAAAAATGTTTGTCACACCAAAAACTTTCATTTATTTTGGATCTTTTTTTGTCTCACGCAATACCTGATTAGGTTTCCTAGGAAGCTAGTCCCCATTATTATTATTATCATCATTATTATTATATCCAGGACTCAAACTTTGCAAAACCAGCAACTTTTCAAAGGCTGCAGGATGCCACCAAAGAAACAGCTCCTCTGAATCAGCTGCTACTCCAAAAAACACAATGTTTTTTATTTCTACACTTTAAATACAGAATATACTGTCTATAAATATGACATCTTCATGCTAATAAGGCTAAAATACTCTGATCTTTGTACTGGGCATTAAGCCAATCTTCTTCTCAACTGGTTAAGATGGCAAATAAGCATACCCCCTTATTGTTGGAGTGTTTCTTTTACTACTATGAACTCACAGCTGGGCATCTCCCCTCTCAGGGCTCCTGTTGTCTGCCTACGCTCTCTGCATGTATGCTCTGTACAGCTGTATGCCCATTGTGGTGAAGCTGAGCAGCGCCACCGCCGTCAACCTCTCCCTGCTCACTGCCGACCTCTTCAGCCTCTTCTGTGGGATCTTCCTCTTCCAGTACAATGTGAGCACACACACACACACACAAACAATGCCACAACGAGCTGATCGGACAATAACCAAGTGTCATGGAGAAGAAAATCCTTAATTTGTCCTAAAAAAGCCTATTAAGTTGGTACGTTTGTTAAGAATTTAAAAAATACATAATACTGACAAAAAATTGTATTAAAAGTTCCTGAAATAACATGAAAACTCATCTCTGATGGAAATAATCTGCTCAGAGTTCGTCGCTCATTTTATACAAACTTCCTGCAGTTATTGCATTCAATATTTTTATTAATTGTACAGTTTATCATTATGCATTGAATAAAATACGAAATAAAACTACAATGACCAGCTTTTAGCTCTGATCAGTGGGCCTGGGGCTGAGACAGGCAGGGTAGGTGGAGAGTAGAGGGTCATGGCCTCGCCCCCTCTCTCGGTCACAGTGACCCTCTGAATGTTACAGTGAGACAGCAGCGTTAATGAATCATGATGATTTTTGTTAATGTTTAATCTCAATGTCATGTGTTTTCACACAGCTCCATGCATATACACAGTTTCATGAGTCCGAAGTCCATTAAGCAATTTTCACAGCAAACAAAATATTTCATTTGAAAACGTCACCTGTGAATAATTTACCTTGTTTTATATTCATCTTCTCTGACATGAACTGCTCACTGAACCAGCCAGTGAAACAATTACAAATTCATTTACTCAAGTGAGGCGCTTGCATTTAACCTGAATATCTTTTTTTATTTCATGCTACTTTATGTCTGCACTTCTTCTGCAGATTAAAGATCAGCACCAGACATATAAAATAATATGCTCCGAATAATAAATTACGTCTGTTATATATTTGTGGTGGGATCCCGAGGCGATCCCAGACCACTGTGGAGATGTAATCTCTCCACCTAGTCCTGGGTCTTCCCTGTGGCCTCCTCCCAGCTGGCTGTGCCTGGTACACCTCCCTAGGGAGGCTCCCAGAGGGCATCCTTACCAGATGCCTGAACCACCGCAGCCTTGGGATCCCCCAGTCAGAGCTGGTTAATGTGGCTTAGGAAAGGTGTCTGGAGTCCCCTGATGGAGGTGTTCTCCTCGTGACCCGACCCCAGATATGTTAATGATGAGTTTTATTTTATTTTATTTTTTTTACCAAATGAGTGTATTAAAAATCGCGTCCTTTCCCCTTATTGATAAATCCAGAATCTATGAACATACAAATATTTTTAATATCAAGTTTAAAGGACCAGTGCATAACATTTCTGGGGATCTAAGAATGAATTAGAATATTCATAACTCCATTTTCATTAGTGTATAATCACCTGAAAATAAGAATGCCGCCAAAAGATGGCATCAAATCCTACAATGTCGCTTTAAATATCCCCTCCAGACATAAAAATCATCTATTTCATATTAGAAAATTTGGTCTGTTATGGGTTTTTTTCCTCACAAAAAAAGTGTATTTACTTACTTACTAAATCTCCTTTTCCCTTATTGGAAAATCCAGAATCGATAATTAGAGTGCTGACTTGACTATGACTTGATCCAGACTGACTGGGACTATCATAAAGTGGGCATGTCTGTAAAGGGGGGACTGGTGGGGACCCAGAGAACCCATTTACATTCACACATCTGGAGGTCAGATTGAAAACCTTACCTCAGCATCACCTTTGTTCATACACTCTGCCCCGCCTCAGTTCTCTGGACTCTACCTGGTCTCGCTGGTGGTCATCCTCATTGGCTTCATCGCCTTCAACACTGTGCCAACGCCCACTGATCAAACAGACCCCGACACCTCCTCATCCATCTGTGAGGAAGTTTACTATGACAACCCTGTGGTCCCTCAAAATGACATCACCAAGCAGGAGGTGGCCGTGAGGATCACCGCTGAGGAGGAGGAGGAGCAGCGGGAGGGGAGAAGGAAGAGGAAGAAGAAGAGAGCGTCAGGAGCATCACAGAGGCTTAAGCGAGGGAATAATGATGAAGATGTTGCTGTTGAGCGCAGCACTAAAATGTGAACTACAGCACAAAAATCTGTCAATATGTCGTACATATTTTTTTTTTTAACACATTTATTTATTGAGTTTTGCATCTATATAGAAATGATTCTTTCTTGATAATAATTTAATTTGGCAGGATATAAGATGGCACCAGAAAGTATTTGCATAGAAAAGTGAAACCCCGCCCCTTCTGGTAGACTCCATGGGACCTGATTCGTTCGTCTCTAGAAGGGAGAGTTCAAGCTAATGTTAATTTTACATAAATTAAATGGGTACCTGATGCATTTGAAGCAACAAAATATAATGACACATACACATGAATAGATAAAGGCCAGGATATCCCTGAGACCGATGGGATGCTTCCTGGACGAGGGTACTACAGGGTTAGCAGAAAAGAAGCCCTCAGGCTATCCAGGAGAAGGTCGGAGTTGTAAATTTGTTAGTAGATATACTGGGTACAAAGAGAGGGCCTTGGATTGGATTTGGGCAGAGAACCAACAGCGGGTGAAAGAAACATGAAAAGACTGGGAGACAGAAGGTGTTTGTTTTCACCCAGTTCAGGGTTTATACTGTAGGTAGGTATGTGTGCCATGTTTAGACCAGTCCTTCGTTTGAACTGATGACTCATGTTTGTTTTAGTGACAAAATAAATGCTTTTGCATAAAGAAGCTGTTGTCTTCTCCAGGCCACTTCTTTCACTATTTAGTCTGAAGACTTCAATATATACTGAACGAAAATATAAATGCAACACTTTTGTGTTTGCTCCCATTTTTAATATTGCTTACAAATTTGTTTAAATCTGTGTTAGTGAGCACTTGCGGTGGGGTTACGCTATGGGAATACTGTGACGAGATCCTGATCCCACTGTTGTGTCATTCATCCACCACCATCACCTCATGTTGCAGCATGATAATGCACGGCCCCATGTTGAAGGATCTGGACTCAGCTCCTGGAAGCTGAAAACATCCTGGTTCTTTCATGGCCTGCAGACTCACTCATCCCGCTGGCTCCGTCCTGTTGATCATGTCTCGCTAACGTCTTGTCCATTAACCACAGTAATCTACCTGGACAGAAGCTAATGCATCCTGGGATATACTCGGCTGTTCCTCTATTGCTTCCTGTTTATCTGCTGATTCATTCACATTCATTGCTGATTACTGGCAGACAGTTTTCACAATATCACTGCTGAGATTCATGAAAAGGAGAAGACAACATCATTTTATTGAAATCACATTTATAATTGTCAAGGAATCAAAAACTCAAAATGACTCGTACGCTCATCACAGCTCAAGTCAATCAATCAAGTGTGCTGCCTAAAATATAATGTATACAAACTCATGAATTAACCATGACAAAAATATGTTACATCAATATATTGGCAATATGTATATAAAATATAAGGAAGCAACATATGTACAAAGCAGGGAGGGAAATAGGGAAAGAAGAAAGGATAAAAGGATGGAGGGAGAGAGAGGAAACAAAGGATTAAGGGAAGGAGGTGAGGATGTTAAAAAAGGTAATTGTAATTTTTACATAGATTTTTTTGTGTGTGTATGTGCATCTGTGTGTGGACTGGTCGTAGTATGTATTCACTATGTTATTTTGCACTTCATAACATCCATTCATTATCTGTAATCACTTATCCTATTCAGCCGATCCCAGCTGACGCTGGGTGAAGGCGGGGTTCACCCTGGACAGGTGGCCAGACTATCACGGGGTGGACACACAGGGACACACAACCACTCACACTCACATTCACACCTACGGGACATTTATCTGTAGGGAGTTGGCTTGGGAATCGGAGGGTCACCGGTTCAAGTCCTGACATGACCAAGAACTGAGTGTGAACTGGTAGCTGGAGAGGTGCCAGTTTACCTCTTGGGCACTGCCAAGGTGCCCCTGAGCAAGGCACCAAACCCCCAACTGCTCGGGGCGCTTGTCAGGAGCAGCCCCCTCACTCCATTTGATGACATCTCTCCATTTGATGCATGTATATGGGTCCTGTTTGTGCATGTGTGTGTCTCGGATCTGCATGTACCGTGTATAAGTAAAACAACAGAGTGTAAAAATTGAATTTCCCCGTTGTGGGACAAATAAAGGAATTCTTACAGACATCAATTAACCTGCATATCTTTGGACTGTGGGAGGAAGCCGGAGAACCCGGATAAAACCCACGCTAACACGGGGAGAACATGCCAACTCCAAACAGATGGGCCCAAAATGACTCCCTTCCTTCAGGACAACAAAGTCTCTCTTATCTTATGAAATGTCAGGATGTTATTGATGAATCCGTAGAACCTTGAAAGGTGACAGTGAAGCAATGGGAGAAGAAACGAGTTGGCCTTTGGCATCAGGTGATTTGTCGTGTGTCTCTCTGTGGCTAAGAGAGAGAAAGGGAGAGAGGGAGAGAGAGAGAGAGAGAGAGAGAGAGAGAGAGAGAGAGAGAATCAATACATTAAAACCTGACAGGTGCTGCTCCTCACCCCTCTAGTTCATATCTTTCTCCCCCTGTTGCTTTCTCTGTTACAGCTGTCTGTATGGACAACTCTACCTCTGCTGCTCTTCACCTACTGAATGATCTGAATGTAAAAATGATTTTAAAAAATGACATTTCTGCGAAACTGAATGAATAAATGCTTACTAGACACTCTATGCTTGCTGTATTGCTGCAAATGGTCCCATCTGATTCACACTTTTTAATGACAGGGCACAATTTCATGGTCCTCCTGACAGAGTGCCTTAACAAATATAACATTGATTAGTAAAGAAGACTTTTTACACACTAAAAGCCTGAAAGAGCATTCAGACGTATAGAGTAGTCCTCTCACACATCTGACTGGACACAATCAAGCTGTTGTCAACAACAGTGTATGTCTGTGTGATCTTATAGTACGGCACTGTAAGTTCTCTGTATGTAACAGAAACACCATAAATATTCATGTAGAAACAGACTCTTTGTCCAAGGCAGGTTGAATAGTGAGCTAGTTACCCACACACACTCTTAATAACACTCGACACACAAACTCACTCCTGTAGCTGTCATGGCCGTCTGCAGCGGCCCGATTGGTGAGCTGGTGTCACAGCTGAGCTGTGACTGATGGCTCACTGACAAGCAGGCCATTTAACCGCTGCCCACGTTTGTTTTGATTTCATAAAGCTACATAAACACTCAGACAGCGGTGGGTGTAATTTGTCTGGCTGCTGGCCGAAATGCCTGGCTCTCGTGGGATCAACAGCCTGGCAAAGAGAAAAAGATGCTTTTATCTCAGCCTGTGGACCTGTGATTTTCAATGTCATGGCTGAATATTTAGCTGATTTCGACAACAAGTTACCTCTTGCGAGATTTCACAATTACAACTGCGATGACATTACAGCCCGTTTAGCAGCATTTGGAATCTTTTCCATTGTTGTTGGCAGTGCAAACAACTGGTTGCTATGGAGGCAGAAGTGCAAATATGCATTGTAGCGGACGGCGTCGTCGGTAGAGCGTGACGTTACTGTGTGAAAGAACTGCTTGTACTCATACAAGCAGAAAAAAGGAGTTTGAAAGTGGCCTGTAGGAATATCCATCCATCCATCCGCAACCGCTTATACAGGTCGGGGTCGTGGGGGGCTGGAGCCGATCCCAGCTGACATTGGGCGAAGACGGTGAACACATAGAGACAGACAACCATTCACACCTACAGGACATTTGGAGTCATCAAACCTGCATATCTTTGGATTGTGGGAGGAAGCCGGAGAACCCGGAGAAAACCCACGCTAACACGGGGAGAACATGCAAACTCTTTATCAGATAATGCTTTAAATCATACTACAGTCATCTAGGACACACACCTGTTTCTGAGCCACCTCAGAGGCCCAGACAGACCCTCAGCTCCTCCAGCGTCAGGCCTCGGTCTCCGTCCCTGTCACAGTACTGAGCGAACTTCTTGGCGCAGCGTCGCGGCTTCAGCCTCTGTCGAAGGAACTGACGAAGAGGACGAGCCTCACGTTCCCTCAGCACCCCGCTGGAGTCCACGTCCAGCTGTGTGAAGTGCCACTGCAGCGCCACCTCTGGCCTGGAGGAGTCTACGGCCTCCAGAGCAGCAGGAGAAGCAACGTCCAGAGTGGAGGAGGAAGGGGTGGCGGAGGTTGGAGTGTTGGAAGATGGAGAGGGGGAGCTGGAGGGAGGTGTGTTCAAGGCCCTAGTAGAACAAGACGGGACAAAACCAAAGAGGTGAGAGGTTTAAGTGACACCAGTTTAAAGGAGTACTCCACTGAAAACCTGTCTTTAGAGTATGAAATACTCAATGGCTTGGATTCACAGCAGTTACAATGGATACTGTCACCCCCTGCAGCTGATACCTGTTCCCTCGCTGTGGCTGTTGTTGAGGTTAGTTGTTCTTTACCCAGCACTTGTCTTTCCTCCTCAGCCAGAGCCAAACGCTCCCCTTCTCAGCCTCCTCTGCCAGCTCTTTGGTTGCCTTTTTTAGTTTCCCTCCGGTCACTCCTACGTCCCTTGGAAGGCATGTGGTTGACAGCCCCAAGTAGCCTCGGTATCAAATGGATAGATGGTAGTCTTCCAGCAAAGCTACACATCCACTGAGGTCCAAGACGGAAAGTGAGCAGAATTTGGCCTGTGGAGCCAACAGTCAGCCAACGACGGTGTATCTCCCGACGGTGAACTGGAGACAGTGAACGCAGCAATGTGGCTGCCACAGTAACTCTCCCGACGTTTTATAAAAATGACTTTTCCTAATCAGAGGGGATGCAACTGTGTCATGGCGGGTGTATTCAGGACGAGTGTGATGTTTGGATGAGCGGTTATCTAGAAGGCTGCAAGCAGCAACCAGAGGCCAAGCAATCACTGGGAACGTCACAGTGAAGACTGGCTATGATGTGAAGTAGACAGGAGATAGACTTACTGGTAGGGACTCAGACTCCCAGCATGCTCCGCTTCCAGCTGCAGAGCTCTAACCAGACTCTGTAGGAACTGCTTCTTACGAGCTCCGGGACATCCTGCGGGAACAGAAAAGTGGAAACGGTAACATTGGATGTCCAGTCTGCCCTCCCTTCCCTCCTGTTTCCTGCATAGACTATATATGAAGTGGACATAGTCACCCTGACATCACACTTTGTGGACGTCTGAGGCCATGAGTTCGTGGGCCAGACTCAATATTATTGAAAATTTGACTACAGCTGTGCATGTTTTCATGCGCTATATACCGGCGGGCCAGCTCTAATAGACATTTGATATCATCCTGAGTTTGACACCTATGCTCTTAATCATCCCCAGCTTTGTGGTCTACTTGACCTAAACGGGACCATAATTTACTAAATGATGCTGTACTGAAGAAGACTTGAAACTAGTGATGGAGACCATAAACTCGTTTACACTGTTTACAAGGTTTACTGAGGTAATAGATCAAGTGAGAAGTAGGTTCATTTCTCAAAGACTTCTATACAACCAGACTTCTTTTAGCAACCAGAGGAGTCGCCCCCTGCTGGCTGTTAGAGAGAAAGCAGCTTTAAGACACTTCAGCATCAGCTTCACTTCTCAGACCTGAAGGTTGCGGCCTGGTTTCATGTTTGCTGCTGTTTCTATCACCTCCCTCAGACAGGCAACAAAACGTTTTCTGAATTATAAATGAAATAAACAGCATTTTCAGATTTTCAGATGATTTTCTAGAGAAAACACTTCAAACATTTTACAGACTTCTTGCAATTTTAAAATCACGTAATTTTTTTTTTTTTTTGTTATTTAAAAAAAATCATATTTACCAGGCAGAGGTTTTTCCCTGTACCTCCTGTCTGCTGGTGCCTCCTCTGCCCCAGTGCACTGTGGGATGCGATTCCTACATGGAAAGAGAAATAGCAACTAAATCAACATTACACTGAAAGTATGGATTATAACTAGCAAAGACAAGAATCGTGAGCTGATTTTGTGGGAAAAATATCAATCATATAAACCAGTCATTTCATATGAGGAGAGGCGAGGAGGAGGCTGGGCAGAGAAGAGAAAGACAGAGAAAATGAGTAAACAGACTGAAAACTATGGAAGTGTCAGACTGAGTGATGACCTTGCAGAGGTGCCTGGTAGCGGTCTGCCGCTGTCCGCCCTGACACACCAGCAGTAACCTGTAGCAGCATGACACTGCGCGGGGCTGTAGCGACCGTCTGCAGTGCATTCTGGGATAAAACGCTCTTCCTGCCAGGATGAACTCATCTGAGAGAGCAGCGACGCTCGCTCACGCTCACACGTCTGAGGACTGTCTGTACAAACACAAATACACACACATATTACTACAGTATATTTGAGAGGAAAGTTACTCACAATTCGCTTTGTTTTAAATCTTTATCCTACATCTTATTCAGTTTTTGATCCCTAAACGAATCCCTTTTCTCTCTTTCATAGGTTATCATTGTTGAGGGTGGTGTTGTACTGGACTACACTATATTGAAAGGTGTTTTTGTCCTTCACATTTACATACATGACGAGGGGCAGAATATTAAAAATCCCTCTGTATATAATGTAGTCCAGCACAACACCAACATTAACCTCAATATAATATTTAAAGCAAATATGAAAGTGTTGATTTTGGCGGCCCCTGTGGAAAAAAGTGGTAGCAAGCACCAGAGTCCCTTAAGAAAAGCTCTTTTTACTGCAGCAGGGTTTGTCAGTCTGCCCCATGCAGTCCTGGTTCTGGTTCTCGCGTGCCTCCCTTTCCACCAGCGGGCACAGCAACATGACCCGGGCCTCCAGCAGTGTGGCGTCGGCTCCAGCGGGGACTGGCGGAGCAGCGAGGAGACACTCTGCTCCTGGCCAGAGGAGGAACTGCTGCTGTATGAGGAGCTCTCCAACTCCTGCTGGAGGTCTGACTGCAGGTTGGA
Organism: Pterois miles; assembly: GCA_947000775.1. Lineage (NCBI taxonomy): Eukaryota > Metazoa > Chordata > Actinopteri > Perciformes > Scorpaenidae > Pterois > Pterois miles. The sequence goes on along the minus strand of CAMQGK010000110.1, from coordinate 3,967,180 downwards.
GGCGGCATCGAAGCCGGATCTGGGTCTGCCCGTGTTGGACCGTCTGAGTTCCCACTGGAGTCTGAACCTGGGGGGTTTCTGGTGCATGAACCACTGGTGTGTGGACAGCCATTTTGAAGACTTGAGTTTGGCATTTTGGCCGTCACCATCTTGCCTTTTGCAACCAGAAGTGACACAAGAGGGTGGAGCGAAGTACAACCGAACACTGAATAAGACGTTTTTATGAACTGAAAACACACAATGAAAGGGTTTAAGTTCTAAGACTAAAACACGGACAACTCCAAGACTGGACAACACCGTGGTAGCAACCTGTCAATCACCTGGTAGCCCCGCCCTAAAACATCCCCTGCTTTCTGGTCAATTTGACTCTAAATGGGACCATAATTTACTAAATGAACATCATGCTGTCTTGAAGAAGACTTGAAACTAGTGATTGAGACCATAAACTCATGTTTACAATGTTTACTGAGGTAATTAATCAAGAGAGAAGTAGACTCATTTTCTCATAGACTTCTATACAACCAGAGGAGTCGCCCCCTGCTGGCCGTTAGAAAGAATGCACGTTTAAGGCTCTTCACCGTTGGCTTCACTTCTCAGACCTGGAGGTTGCTGCCTGAACAGTAAAGAAAACCTGGCGGCACTTTTGTGGACTTGCTTCTCAAGTGAAGACACAGTATACCAATGTTTAGAGAAATCATTTTCTAGTCATCATATTATATTTGTAGACTGTAAGAATGTAACTGGCACACTGACTCTTACCAGTGGGCCGTCTGACTGAGCGGTTTCCTTTGGGGTCAGAGTTTATCAGGATGGTCACCCAGAACGGAGGAGCCGTGAGCTCTGGACAAGAGAATCAGACTGTCAAAGAATGATTAAAAGTATTTGTACTTGTGGAGATGTTGTACAGAGAAGAGCAAAAGAAAGGTGGGAAAGAGAAAATCTGACAAACAAACCAAAAGGACAGGAGCAGGGCCGCACAGGTAATCAAATATTAATCATGATCACAATTTTGACTTTCCACACATACTGACCTTTAAAATGTGCGTTCTACTCACAGCTTCCTCAACTAACAGCCATCAGCTGGTGATCGAGATGTTTTGGCTTCACTTTTGGGTTTAAATATTATCTATACAACCAATGTGTTTATGATTAAATTAAGAGTATAAAACTGAATATGTAGCTCTAATTGTTGCTAAATTTGCTCTTGAAATGCACCAGATTGAAGAAGCACTTAACTTTGAAATATAGTTAAAGGGTAGGGTGAATATTCCTGCATTTTTTCATATTGCAACAAACACACACACACACACACACACACACACACACACACACACACACATAGCAAAAAAAATACAACACATGCAATGTATATTTTGTATATTTGTACATTAGCAGGACTGGAGCATGAAAGTAACGTCTGTTATTTTAATGTGAAAGTAAAATAAAGATGTGTTGTAACTAAAATCACTGAATAGTTGTGATCATTTCGTCCATTCGTCCATAATCATGCAGCCCTTGACAGGAGAAATAATAACAAAAATAAATCTAAAAGCTGTAGAAAGACCAGCTTCTGGATTTCTCTATGAAGTGTTCTTCATCACCGCTGGATGTCATCAAATCCTACACAATGCATCTTTAATGAAAGTTAATAAAACAGACATTAAAGGTCTAGTGTGTAGTGTGTAATGAGTACCTCTCTGCTCTCTCATCCTTTTCCAAGACTACTATAATGTGAGCCGCTGAGTGCAAAACATGGTAACACTCTCTACCTCGCTCAAAGGCCAACCATACCATAATAACACTACTTTAAAAGCAGACGGCAGGCGGTACCACGGTTTAGCTCTCTGCAGCTCACGTTACTGTAGTTTCACCAGCATGTCGGACAACTACAGTGGCCTTCAGGTAATGTAAAACCCCGAAAGTCTCTCTGCAGAGTCAGCGTTTGGTTTGTCCGTTCTGGACTACTGTTGAAACATGGAGGAGCAACATGGTGGACTCCATGGACAGGACCTGCTCCCCATGTAGGTATGAAGAGCTCAAAACAAAAACACAATTCTTAGTTTCAGATGATTATACACTATTGAAAACACAGTTCTGAACATTATTTTCCATTTCTGCTAAGAGATCCCAAAAAAGTCACAAATGTCCCTTTAAGAGGCAGCTAAATGTGCTGTACATTTCTAGTAGGGAAAGTATTTGGCAAGTGTTTGCTTTGGCTGTTGAGTCTCAACTCAGGACACAAACCGTAGCCTATTGTTTTTTATACTGGTCTAATAAATCAGTGGATGCTTCATTACAGCATGGATTATGTGATCAGTGGTATTAAGTGTCTGGAATAGCTTGGATGAAATCTGTCATTTGGTAAGAGGACAAAAAAAGCATTTAAAGTAGATTCAGTGCTACACAGGATCTTATTGGAGAAGGTTTGGTTTGTCACCTGTAGGTTTTCTGGGGTCTACGGTAGGTCCAGGTTGACCAAGTTCATCTGAAATACAAGAAAGGAGTGAAATTAAGGAGAACAGAGGTGGTAAATAGTCGTCACAGAGGAAGAAAGCCTGTGGAGAGTGAGAGAACAGAGGGAGTCTTGGCATGTGGAGCGGTCGGTGAATGCTCCACTTCCTGCAGGCGTCTGGCAGAGAAACACCCAGAGTGCCATGCCAGGAGTCGCAAGAAAAAAAGCGAAAATGAGAAACATACAAAACTCTTTCAGTGAACATGCAGCACAAGTATGTATTCAAGTCGACATCCAGAATGTGAAGAATAAAAAGGTTGTCATAAAGATCAGTGCTGCCTTTGTTAATCTGGAGTAAAACATCACTCTCACCTTTGATTAGAGCAGAATCTGCATCACTGGTCTGAACCAACTTCGCGATGTGATCTGTTGAAAAATTGAACACTTCAGTGTGGAAAATACACAAACTTTCAAGCAGATTTAATTTAATTTAATTATAAGATTGTGACCTCACATATTGTCCAAGATCTTCCTAAACAGCAGCAAGAGACTAAAAAAGTCCTCTCCAGATCTACAAAGGTCAAAGGTCCTAAGTGTATAATTATAATATCAATTAAAAATTTCACATTAAGTTTTGAAAGTGTGCCTCGTACTTGGTGTGCATCCCACATCCTGAATTTCTTTTACGAGAGTGACTATATAGGGCTTTGATTTTTAAAAACTAGTTTTCCTCTTGACATACAGTGAAAGTTGGGGGCTTTTAGTTGGAAAAACAAAAAAACAAGCCTCATCCTTAGCTCCCTGTTAAGATAGTTACTCTATGGGGCTTTTATTTTGAAGGGGACTAATTTGTAGAACTGTGAATAAAGTACATCTGACCAGTGCAGTTGGGGATCAGATGAAGGACCGAGGTACCGCTGACTGGTTTGCCATCGGGCATGGAGCACCAGCAGTATCTGGTCTGGTTGTGGCACTGCACCGGCAGGAAGTCACCATCCGGACTGCACTCTGGCACAAAGACGGCAGCTGCTGGGCTAACGTGGCGGTTGTGGGCGTTCGCCTCCAGGGCCTGAGCCCGGGCCAGCTGGCATTTGGACTGACTCGGATCTAAATTGAAAGGGAAATAAAGACATTACTATCCTCTCAGTGGTGGAAAGTACCAAAGTACATTTACTCAAGTACTGTACTTAAGTGCAATTTTGAGGTACTTAACTTGCTTATTTCCATTTTCTATCACTTTATACTTCTACTCCAATACACTTATATGACAACTTTAGATTCAGATTACAGTATTATTATAAATTAAATTAAAACTTTATTGATTCCCTGGGGCAGAATTCACAAGCTACACAATAAGTAGTTATTAGTAGTGAATTATCTCCACCTTGATGAATACATTAATGCATCACTAATTAGAATCCAATAATATAATATATAACGGGCCATTCTGCATAATGAGTACTATTATGTTTGGTATTTAAGTATACTTTAAAGCCAATACTTTTGTGTAAAATATTGAATGCAAGACTTGCAACAAGAGTATTTCTACACTGTAGTATTGCTACTTTTAGTAGCAATACTAAGCACTTCATTTGTATGTGGAAAGTGTTGAACGCTGTTCACTGCAATCTCAGACAGCTTTGCAATCCTTGTTCAACTGAGTCAGTTTAATCTGGGAAAAGATTTTATTAAAATGATGGTGAAGATGCGCTGACCTCTGCATGTTTAAAGTCTGCTGGATTTGTGAGAATACAGAGTCGACATGGAGAACATTGTTATGAGGAGGCGGTGAAGATGCAGCTTTTACCTGAGCAGTGTGCTTGCGGAGCGAGGCGCAGCTGTGTGTTGATGCACCGAGCCCTCTGGAAAGCACACAGCGATTTATACAACCTGCCGTTGCTGCCGCACACGGCTCGGTGGCCCCCCCTCTGGCAGTCCAGGACACAGCCGCGAGGCCACATGTTCTCTGTGATCAGGAAAGGCTGCAAACACACAGAAAAATGCTTTGGAATAGCTACTAAAACCTGCAACCAACCTGTCTGTTCAACAGTTAAAGCCACTGCGAGGGACTCCCATCTTTAGTTGATTTTGGTAGTTAGTTATAATTAGCTACAGTAATAGATAAACAGTTGAAATAGTTAGCTAGAATTAGTTAAAAGTAATGGATAAAAAGTTCTTTGGGCCCACATTGGCGTTGGCTCGTCACAGATGAACGGCTCGTCTCCCAGCCTCACCCTGTAAGCTTTGCCATACTGATGGCTTCTGCTCTGCTGGAGGTAACAGGGGTGGACTGCCTCGTTTATCCAAGTTAGGGAGAAGAAGAAGAAGAAGATAGTCCTTTATTAGTCCCACGTGGGGAAATTCAATTTTTACACTCTGTTGTTAACTTATACAAGGTACATGCAGACCTGAACACACACATGCACAAACATGCAACAATGGAGAGATGTCAGAGTGAGGGGGCTGCTCCTGACAAGCGCCCCGAGCAGTTGGGGGTTTGGTGCCTTGCTCAGGGGCACCTCGGCAGTGCCCAAGAGGTAAACTGGCACCTCTCCAGCTACCAGTTCACACTCAGTTCTTGGTCCATGTCGGACTTGAACCGGTGACCCTCTGGTTCCCAACCAACTCCCTACAACTGAGCTACTCCGAGGTTAGTTATTGTACTTTGGTTTATATTATTTCTTCCTATATTGGTCGCCTTCCAAGTTAGATTTGGTTTTGGTTTGGTTTGTTGGGCTTTTCCCACCCTGAAGTTATCCTAAGCTCCATGTACGTTCCTCAGAAGCTGTAAATAAACTCAACCGTTATCATGTTCAGTGATCCTGGGGCTGGGTCTCTGGGGCTGCTTGGGACCGCCAAGGAGATCATGTTTTCAGCAGGATTACAGAAAAACAGCAGACCTAATTTTCATGAAACTCGGAGGAACACTGTAGCATGTGTCAAGGAAGAACCCATTAAACTTTGGAGTGGGTCTGAATCACGGGGAGGATACACAAAGTATTTATCTCTTTCATTAACATTGTAAAATAGCGCATGGTGTTGGTGGAGGTCTGCACTCACTTGAGGGATCATAGACAGGACATCACAGGAGAGGAGAGGAAACAAGGACAAGAAACAAGGAGAGAAAAGGACACAAGGAGAGGAGAGAAGAGGAAACAAAGAGAGGAAAGGACACAAGGAGAGGAGAAGAGAGGAGAGGGGAAGAAACAAGGAGAGGAGTAGAGAGGAGACAAAGTGAGGAGAGGACACAATGAGAGGAGAGGAAACAAGGAGAGGAGAAAAAAACAGGAGAGGGGGAGATTAGGAGAGGAACCAGGAGATGAGGAAACTAGGAGAGGAACCAGGAGAGGAGGAGACTAGGAGAGGAAGCAGGAGAGGAGGAGACTAGGAGAGGAAGCAGGAGAGGAGGAGATTAGGAGAGGAAGCAGGAGAAGAGGAGACTAGGAGAGGAAGCAGGAGAAGAGGAGACTAGGAGAGGAACCAGGAGATGAGGAGACTAGGAGAGGAACCAGGAGATGAGGAGACTAGGAGAGGAACCAGGAGAGGAGGAGACTAGGAGAGGAACCAGGAGAGGAGGAGACTAGGAGAGGAACCAGGAGAGGAGGAGACTAGGAAAGGAAGCAGGAGAGTCTGGCTGTGTGATGATCTAAATTAGTCCCAGATGCTCCTCCAGCAGTCTGACAACACACTCAGCTCAGGATAACACAGTTTCACGTCTCCTAAATATACATGAGATTCATCACACTGCCACACACACTCACTGAAAACACCTGAAACACACACACACACACACACACAGACACACACACACACACACTGACTCCACCTCCTCACTCTTCATCAGTGGCTCTTTGTCCATCAGCTCTCTCTCACTGAGCTCTGCTGTGTCCAACAGTGTTGATGTAATTTAGTGGTGAATGAGACCTCTGTGCCTTTACGTCCAGACATTAACCTGGTATGTGACTGCACAGATCAAATATTAAATATAACACCGTGTCATTAAACTAGTCTCAGACGACAGAGAAAATAAACCAGCAACTATTTTTATCATCAGAATCATAGCGAGATTAATCAATGAAAGTCTGCAGCGAGAACTGAGAGGAATGAATGAAAAGGAGGAGCAGAAGGAGGTTAGAGGGAACAGAGGGATGAAGGGAGGAGCAGAGGGAGGTTAGAGGGAACAGAGGGATGAAGGGAGGAGCAGAAGGAGGTTAGAGGGAACAGAGGGATGAAGGGAGGAGTAGAGGGAGGTTAGAGGGAACAGAGGGATGAAGGGAGGAGTAGAGGGAGGTTAGAGGGAACAGAGGGATGAAGGGAGGAGTAGAGGGAGGTTAGAGGGAACAGAGGGATGAAGGGAGGAGTAGAGGGAGGTTAGAGGGAACAGAGGGATGAAGGGAGGAGTAGAGGGAGGTTAGAGGGAACAGAGCGATGAAGGGAGGAGTGGAGGGAGGTTAGAGGGAACAGAGGGATGAAGGGAGGAGTGGAGGGAGGTTAGAGGGAACAGAGGGATGAAGGGAGGAGTAGAGGGAGGTTAGAGGGAACAGAGGGACGAAGGGAGGAGCAGAAGGAGGTTAGAGGGAACAGAGGGATGAAGGGAGGAGTAGAGGGAGGTTAGAGGGAACAGAGGGATGAAGGGAGGAGTAGAGGGAGGTTAGAGGGAACAGAGGGATGAAGGGAGGAGTAGAGGGAGGTTAGAGGGAACAGAGGGACGAAGGGAGGAGCAGAAGGAGGTTAGAGGGAACAGAGCGATGAAGGGAGGAGTGGAGGGAGGTTAGAGGGAACAGAGGGATGAAGGGAGGAGTGGAGGGAGGTTAGAGGGAACAGAGGGATGAAGGGAGGAGTAGAGGGAGGTTAGAGGGAACAGAGGGATGAAGGGAGGAGTGGAGGGAGGTTAGAGGGAACAGAGCGATGAAGGGAGGAGTGGAGGGAGGTTAGAGGGAACAGAGGGATGAACGGAGGCTTGTGATGGTGACTGATCAGTGAGATCTACTTTGTGGTCTATAGGATGACCTCGTATCTGCCGTTATATTTCACAGTATCTAATTTATTCTGTTTAAGTTAAACTTAATTTATCTTGATTCATATATAATTAAAATATTGCATCGTTACACGGCTCTGTTCACACCTGTCTTTATTCCAGTATATCATTTACAGTATAGTTTAGTTTTTATTTCACACTTTGGCAAAGGTAGGTTGAGACAGACAGAGAGAGCGAGACAGGAAGTGAGCGAGACAGGAAGTGAGCGAGACAGGAAGTGAGCGAGACAGGAAGTGAGCGAGCGGCAGAGAAAGCGGGAACAAGCCACCACTGTCTCCTCGTTCCTCGCACACTCCTGCTTCAGGAAAACATAAAACTCATCTCCAGAGCTTTACGAAACACCATGTTTGTCCTGGAAAAGGGTCACTGATGCTGCTGAAAGGCCCGTTGACACCCGGCGGCGAGATTCAGCGTCTCAACTAACGGCCTGTGAAAGAGTGAATCGCTCACTTGTGAACCAGTTCTCTCTCTGCCATTAATCTGTACAGCAGAGCAGTTAAACCAATCATTAGCACACGGAGGGACGACATGGTTAACATCTCAGAGGCGAGTGTGTGTGGACAAACATCACCTTCACACACCCGTCAGAGCTGAGGACATACGCTGTGATCGGAGACACAGTTTACTCTCCGGATGAAGAATCCCGTTAACTCTTCCTGCAGGTTTACAGAGCGTCTGTGCTGCTCTCACACCAGTAGTTTCTTACGTTTTAACCCATTAACCACAAATTACCTGCACTTCACTTTAACTGCAGACCATTTCCAAAGCATACGCTCAGTTTTCACATTAATTTCCAACCTTTAAAAAGACACTTTCAAAGAAAAAGTATTTTATGCCTTTTGTCAAATTTAACGCGATAATAACACCTTAACGCAAATTTGCAAAAACGCCACTAATTTATTGAACACATTAATGCAACTTATGATTAGGTTGTAGCTATAGAAGATACTGGTATCATATGAAACTAGAAAACCTCAAGAATTCATTGGTACCAACTAGGGATACTAATTCTGAAAAATATTCTTAACCAATAACCGACCCTCGTTAGCTGATAATTAACCGTTAACCGACAACATTTGTGCCTCACATGCAGCAGTGCTCCAGCTGCAGTATATGATCACAACAGACAACTGAGTCAACAGTTCACCATCAGGAGAGTTACTGTAGCAGCCACGGTGCTGCCTTCACCGTCTCCAGTTCACCGTCAGGAGAGTTACTGTAGCAGCCACGGTGCTGCGTTCACCGTCTCCAGTTCACCGTCAGGAGAGTTACTGTAGCAGCCACGGTGCTGCGTTCACCGTCTCCAGTTCACCGTCAGGAGAGTTACTGTAGCAGCCACGGTGCTGCGTTCACCGTCTCCAGTTCACTGTCAGGAGAGTTACTGTAGCAGCCACGGTGCTGCCTTCACCGTCTCCAGTTCACCGTCAGGAGAGTTACTGTAGCAGCCACGGTGCTGCCTTCACCGTCTCCAGTTCACCGTCAGGAGAGTTACTGTAGCAGCCACGGTGCTGCCTTCCATGTCTCCAGTTCACCGTCAGGAGAGTTACTGTAGCAGCCACGGTGCTGCCTTCACCGTCTCCAGTTCACCGTCAGGAGAGTTACTGTAGCAGCCACGGTGCTGCCTTCACCGTCTCCAGTTCACCGTCAGGAGAGTTACTGTAGCAGCCACGGTGCTGCCTTCACCGTCTCCAGTTCACCGTCAGGAGAGTTACTGTAGCAGCCACGGTGCTGCCTTCACCGTCTCCAGTTCACCGTCAGGAGAGTTACTGTAGCAGCCACGGTGCTGCCTTCACCGTCTCCAGTTCACCGTCAGGAGAGTTACTGTAGCAGCCACGGTGCTGCCTTCACCGTCTCCAGTTCACCGTCAGGAGAGTTACTGTAGCAGCCACGGTGCTGCCTTCCATGTCTCCAGTTCACCGTCAGGAGAGTTACTGTAGCAGCCACGGTGCTGCCTTCACCGTCTCCAGTTCACCGTCAGGAGAGTTACTGTAGCAGCCACGGTGCTGCCTTCACCGTCTCCAGTTCACCGTCAGGAGAGTTACTGTAGCAGCCACGGTGCTGCCTTCACTGTCTCCAGTTCACCGTCAGGAGAGTTACTGTAGCAGCCACGGTGCTGCCTTCACCGTCTCCAGTTCACCGTCAGGAGAGTTACTGTAGCAGCCACGGTGCAGCCTTCACCGTCTCCAGTTCACCGTCAGGAGAGTTACTGTAGCAGCCACGGTGCTGCCTTCACCGTCTCCAGTTCACCGTCAGGAGAGTTACTGTAGCAGCCACGGTGCTGCCTTCACCGTCTCCAGTTCACCGTCAGGAGAGTTACTGTAGCAGCCACGGTGCTGCCTTCACCGTCTCCAGTTCACCGTCAGGAGAGTTACTGTAGCAGCCACGGTGCTGCCTTCACCGTCTCCAGTTCACCGTCAGGAGAGTTACTGTAGCAGCCACGGTGCTGCCTTCACCGTCTCCAGTTCACCATCAGGAGAGTTACTGTAGCAGCCACGGTGCTGCCTTCCATGTCTCCAGTTCACCATCAGGAGAGTTACTGTAGCAGCCACGGTGCTGCCTTCACTGTCTCCAGTTCACCATCAGGAGAGTTACTGTAGCACTGCGATTAATCGGAATATAATATTTTAATCTACTGACAGCTCTACCTTTATTAAACAGTGCCAGTAGAGACAAATGTTAGTTACCTGGATGTAACCCAGCTCTATGAGTACCACTATGTGTGTAAACACCTGAGTATACATACAACTCCACATTAAAAAAAACGAACTCTTTCAGTTATTTCTAAACAGCACAGCTAACGTTGACTCAGCTAGTGTTAGCCTTCACATAATAACCTTACTGTTTAGCTTAGTTTGATAACCTACGTCACTGCTAAGTGGGCGTCCCACAGTCCAAAGACATGCAGGTTAACTGATGTCTCCAGTAGGTGTGAATGTGAGCGTGAACGGTTTTCTGTCTCTTTGTGCCCTGTGATGGACGGGAGACCTGTCCAGGCTGAACCCGCCTTCGCCGGCTGGGACTGCGACCCCTAACGGGAGAAGCAGCTGAAGATGGACGGATGATACATTTCCACCGGTCTTCTTTATAATATTCCTGTTGGCTCTTAAGCAGCAAATTTTATATCCAGTAGTTTGTGTTATGATTCTCTTCTTTTTATTAACCTATGCTACGGCTGCTGCCACACTCTACTGGAGTTTTTAGTGACCTATTTTCATATATCATATTTCTACACTCTATTTCAGTGTAGCTGTGATATTTGTTTAGCATGCTGTTCAAATACATTATAGGATTACTGGGTCTCTATTTCATTAGAGTCCTCACTTTCTCTCTCACACACCTGTCTGTTTCCCCTGAGAAGCAGCTCAAATATTTACCTGGCAGCAACATGTGTGTGTTTATGGTTTGGTCTGTCTGGCTGGTGTTACAACGCCGTCCTCCAGGGACACACACGCACGCACGCACGCACGCACGCACGCACGCACGCACGCACGCACGCACGCACACACACACACACACACAAAAGATGAATCTCTTTACTGAAGCAATACTGTTTTTGAGGCCGACAGAACAACCCAAACGATACCAGGCCGTTCTGGGTCTGGTTCTGGGTTCTGGTCTGTTCAGTGTGATAAAAACAATTAAAGCCAAAGTTGATGAAACCTGGTGATCTGGAGCCACTATGGTGTAGCCGTTAGTGGTCCCTCAACAGAAAGAAAATTAGACAAAACACATCAACACACTTCTTATGGCTCATGAGCTGGTGGATTTTTTTCTGTTTCTTTTCTGCTGTTTTCTTATTTTTCTCTCCCTCTCTCTCTTTATTGGTCCATGAGAAGTACGTTTTAATTATTAAATGGAATAGAGGGCTAAAGGAATGAGTCCTAAAACCCAGATATGAGTTAGCATTTGAGGACGTTCCCTTGTGTGGAAGTCAATGGGTTTTTAGTTAGATGCCTGAAATAAAGTCTGTGGTTAACACAAGCTGAAGAGACTTTAGTTCTACATGGGGCGTCAGTCAATTAAAATATTTAATCAGGATCAATCACAAATTATATGCACATTTTTTTATCTGTTCAAAATTAAACTTAAAGGGAGATTTGTCAAGTATTTAATAATCTTAAAACAACATGGGAGTGGGCAAATACGCTGCTTTATTCATATGTATGTAGATCATTTAGGGATGTTAATAATTAATCAATTAAGTGTTAACTGACATTAAGCATTTAAGCAATTAACACTATTGATTTAACATTTAAAAGAAATAATAATAATAAATTAAAAAGCTTAGAAAAACTGGGAGGAGGGGCTCGTCACTTTAACGCCACCAAAAAACCCACACTCACCACCGCCAAAAACACACGGTCTGTCAGAAACTGGCTGATGTTACGCTACAGCGGGAACGAAGCCAGCGGGAACGAAGCCAGCGGGAACGAAGCCAAACTGGCAACGCTCGCAGCTGCTAACGTAGCACCAAGACACACTGTGTTTGTTGGACAATCGCTATCGTTAATCCAGACAGACACACAGCTGAAAACCTGCTACACTAAACTAAACGTGGTGAAGACTTTTAAAGTGGCTGCACACATCACGGTGGCTGCTACAGTAACTCTCCTGATGGTGAACTGACTGGGACTATCATAAAGTGGGCGTGTCTGTAAAGGGGAGACTGGTGGGGACCCAGAGAACCCATTTACATCCACACATCTGGAGGTCAGAGGTCAAGGGACCCCCACAGTTTTTCCCCCCAAAGTTTAGCGTAACTTCGTAGCGTCATTTAGCATTCTTCTCGGTTTACTGATGTATTCATTAGATTTTCTAGTTTTATATGATACCAGTATCTTCACTCTACCGTTAAAACTGAGCCCACCTCAACCTCTGAAAGATTGATTGCATTTCATTGGTGTGTTTTATATCGTAGAACTAGGGCTGTTAAAGTTAACAGGATAATAACAAGTTAAAGCGAATTCACTTTAGCACCACTAATTTCTTTAAGACATTAACGCAATCATTCGAAGTTTGTAGCAGCTCATTTGCATAAAGCATTATATTTGTCCACTCCCATGTTGATAAGAGGATTAACAAATCTCCCTTTAAGGTTCATTATGAAGAGCCCTGGTAATATTACATCTTTAATAAATGAGTGCTTGGAGAACCATATTTAGATTTGTCAGCTGTATAAACTGGTGCTTTCTGAGACTAAAAGCTTCCAGGTACAGACGTGTAGTGTGAGTTGTAGTAGACCAGACTAGTACAATTACAGACACACAGAAGTTTGACGCTCTCCAGCTCAGGAAACACAACAGGCTGCCAGTTAGTGAGTTAGTAATAGAGTCCAGGTCCTACCGCGGGTCTGGTTCTGTCGGTCTGAACCGAGTCCGGCAGCAAGAAGACGAGCAGCGCGCGGCAGGTAAAGGTGAGCGCGAGCATCATCGCTGCCACAGCGGACCAGAGGAGCGGCCGCGCGCCCTGTTGCTGTACCGGGGTTTCAAAGCGCCGCAGTGCGCGCGGAGCGGCCACAGCCAGTCTGTGTCGGAGCCGAAGATGATGATGATGATGATGAGGAGGAGGAGGAAGGGTCTAAACAAACACAGACATCGGCGTCACTCTCTCCGATGTCACCGACATGTTGCTGTTTGATGGTCTCGAGCTGCTCCAAGGTGCTAGTAGCACACCAGCGCGCGTAAAAGCAGGTCGGTGATGCGTGCGCAGATCAGACCCTCTCCAGAAGGTACTGCCCATTTCCGTTCGTCGTCCTAAACACAGTCTGAAATCCACACGGTGCTGCTGGCAGCGGTCCGCCTCACTGATGTAGCCTACAGCAGCACTTCTGACACACGGTTCCTGCAGTCTTCACATTTTACCAGATTTCCATTTTTTGTGTGTGTGACTCTTATTCATGAATGAATCGTAGTGTGTTGTGCTGTTCTGGACACCTCGTTGCTCTCCACACACGACAGGAACAAAACTGATCAATATAACGTTGTGTGGGGTCTGTTACGGCCTTTACTCTTGGTTTGTCTTCTGTTGGCTCTGTTGCTTGTTGCAGGTGGTTGTGGGTGGAGTCATGGGCCAATGAGCTGGGCAGCACACCTGAGCGCGCACACACACACACACACACACAAGAGTGTGGTCTCCCAACTTTGTCACCACTTTTGAGCTGGGTTGTGACAGCTAGTTTAGTGTAGACCAGCATTAACAGTAATTTGTTCACAGTAATCTGACTAATGCTCCATACTACTGCGACTATGCTAAACACAGCTACATTATCATGAGACCATTTGAACTAAAACCACCTAAGTCACCATCAACATTAGCTGTTTTTACGTTTGAAAAGAATTTCAAAGTGAATACAAACTTTGCACAGGACTATAGTCTTTGCAGCCTTTAGTCTCAGTCATAGACTGTACGTAAAGATGGCCGACGCATCTCCACTTCCTCACACTGCGAGGAGAAGTGAAGCCAAAACATCTCAGGTACAGGAGCAGCCATCTTGAGATTTTGACGTCACTTGGAGCCAGAGTCTGAGCAGTAGAAAGTAGTCAGAAGTCTGGAGCTGCAGTTTCAAGGCGACCCACCTGAACCGATCGCGAGCCGAGCACGGCTGCTGCTCGGCAGCGAGAGACTCACAGCTGTCAATCATGACGTCTCACCCCCTTTTTATAGCTCATTAAAACCAAACTGATCAGAAAAATAAACAACTGAGCACACATCAGCGTGATAAGTACTACCATTAATGACAGAAATCATGTTTGGGAAATATTTGACGTGTACTTTGACTTATTAGTTTGACTCATGTCCCATCCACTAACATGGAGGAGGTGGGATTTAATGACCTATACTGCAGCCAGCCACCGGGGGGCGATCCAGAGGGTTTGGCTTCACGTTTGGGGAGCCGTCATGTCGTCCATCTTTATATACTGTACAGTCTGTGGTCTCAATCATGTAGACCAGATCTCAAGTTTAATACAGAGACAGACAAGGACAAGAAAAAAAGACATCAAGACAAGCAGAGGTATTTTGTAAGGAAACTTTTATGTGTGCTTTGTGAAACTCACTTATCATTAGAGACAGAAGGCGTTGCAGTTTCCAGTACAGCAGATAAAGGTTTGATATTAAAGAGTACAAAAAAAGGAAAATCACAATTCCAGAGTTCATTTCTCTCCAACCTCGCAGGGAAAAAAGAGAAAGGAGAAAAAAAATGAAACAAGCTTTTGGTCCGAGTCTTTTCCTCTCAGTTCCTTCCCTGTCTGTCCCTCCGTCTGTCCATCTGTCCCTCTGTCTGTCTGTCTCCCCTCCTCACCCCCATAACAGCCAACAAACACTGGAGAAATCCTGTTTAATTTCGACAGGGAGGGCCTGATTGATGCCCACAACTTTCTCCAGATATTTAACACATTATGATTGCATAGTTTTTTTTTTTTTTTTTACATAACAATTTCCTTTTTTTATGTTTTATTTGCACATAATGGAATGTTTACATAAAGACCCCTCCCTCCTTCCTTGCAGTAGATTTTCTTTCCCTTTTCTTCAGAGACAAATGACGGGATGAGGAGAGAGGAGAGAAGGAGGACGTGGGAGAGTGAGGTAGGGAGAGAGCGACAGGGCTGTAGCCACCAGCAGACACATTTATTATGTTTTATTACTTCCACCTCTGGTAGCTCTAGAAATCCAGGAAGTCTAAGAAACCTTCCTTCAGCCAATCAAATGCATCCATGACATGACGTGTATATTTCTGCATGTGTGCAATTTCTGGAATATAAAACTGGACTAACTTTGACTACTATAACCTTTCTTATCATATAAATGTATAGTTTTTGTATTTAAATAAGCACCTGAAGCCCACCCCAGGAGGAGAATAGTTTCACAGAAGCAGATATTTGTGGATAATTATGGTGTTGCCTGTCATGGGATTTGTACAGGAGAAGGCCTTTAGGCACACAAGCCTCAATTTTATGGCTACCAACATCTTTCATTGTGAAAAAAAAAAAAAAAAAAAAAAAAAAAAAAAAAAACAGCCTTCTGGAAGCTCAAACCTAACCACTGGTGAAACTGCTCTCTTGGCGTCGCTGTCATTGGCTTTTAAATTTCGGTGTTTTGTCATTTTGTTTTTTTTAATAAATGTCACTCTGCTCTGCCCTACTGGAAAGCCTGCGATCGATTATTCTCAACAACTGGGACTGTGTATGTCATTCCTCGCACTGAAAAAATAAGTATGTACAGCGCTGAGCCCTGCTCTCCCGCCCGCACAACCACCACCACCACCACCATCACCACCGCTACTACTACTAGTCCACCCAACCCCACCCGACCCGACCCCACCACCCACCTGCTCCAGAAAATAAACAAAACAAAGAAGACCAAAGGAGGAAATAAAGCTGAGGTTAGACAGGTCACCTTATCCAGCAACATGGGAATTATGGGTAAATATGTCATTTTATCTCTGGTTGGTCAACACCCCCCCCCCCCCACACACCCCCTCCCGACCCCTTACCCCGCAGCATATATCTCTCTAGGATCTAATACACAAACCTCGCCAGTCGCCACGTCAAACCCCACGCCACCCTGCCCCTGCCCTGACCCCCCTGGCAAGAAGAAAGAAATTATAATAAAATAAACAAAAATTAGCATAAGTATCAGATTAGCTTGTGCTCCCCCCTCCCTCCCCAGTCTGACCCCACAAAGGCAGAGAGGGTGAAGCTAAGGACCTGCACTACTGCCGCACAGCTGCCCCTGGATATGCCTGTTCATATACGACAAATTGATAACTCTTGATCTGTTTACGACACAGCGGAGCTGGAAAACACAGGACAGAGGCCAAACTGAGCTATCAGTCAAGTCTTAATTAATTTCTGATGATTTCTAAACTGGCACACGCAGGGGCACCTCACAACCACCACTCAAATTCCTGGCGTCCTCTCTATGCACAGAATAACTGTCTACCTCCCTCCCCTCCCCCTCCCTCCCTCCCCCCCTCGTCCGTCCAGCCCTCCTCTTCCTCTCGCCTCCTCTACAGGTCGCTCTCTCCGTACAAGGCGGTGGAGAAAGACATGTAGTCGAGGGCTCCAGAGACGGCGTCGGGCCCTGTGTACGGCGCCATGCGGGCAATGCAGTACTCTGCCTGGTCGGGGGGGAGCTCCCTCCTCAGCTCCTCGGCGGTGATGAAGTTCTGATGGAAACCGAGAGGAAGGTACAGTGAGTGATGGTTCACCTGAAAGCTGTTAAGAACATCTGACAGGACCAATTTACAGATATGATTTAAACACCTTAAAAGGTCCATCTGCAAATGCAAACGCTCTCTCAGCCGTTGGCAAAAAGCAGTGACGTAGGGTACCACAGTAGGCTAATTGATAAGGTTATGAATAATGTGAATGCTAGCATTAGCTGAGTCGACACTAGCTTCGGAAATAACTGACAGGGTTGTATGTATACTGCTGCGTTCTGCAAGGTAAAATTGCTGTTTTTGTGAATGTAGTCTGGTGGCTTTCAGGAGAGTGATATAACAGCTTTAGTTCCTTGATCAGAAAGGGCTGTCTAATGGTGAGGTAAAGCAGATGTGGACGGGAGCAGCAGAAAAAGGTATTTTAGCCACCTGGAAAAAAAAAAAAACAAAAAAAACAAAAGTCGATATCAGTTTAAGTCCTCGATGAGACAGAGTGCGTTTGGGCAGCCTGGGACGCCTTACTGTCATTGTTTCCAGTATTTAGCAAGCTCACGTTGTTACAGGAGTGCCCTGAACACCTCACGCTGAAAATAAAATTCAACTGAGTGCGGAAAAGCACCTAAAGTCATTAGTGTTTTTTTCTCATTGTGGTGACTTTTGCTGGATACTGGAGCTTTATGACTTTACCAACCATAGTTACCATGATCTAACAGAAAACAACAGGAGGCTAAATTAGATAAATTAGATTTTTTCACTTATTTAAAATGCACTATTAATTATTTGGGTTGCATACAGTTTG
Organism: Pterois miles; assembly: GCA_947000775.1. Classification (NCBI taxonomy): domain Eukaryota; kingdom Metazoa; phylum Chordata; class Actinopteri; order Perciformes; family Scorpaenidae; genus Pterois; species Pterois miles. The sequence continues at coordinate 3,949,731 of CAMQGK010000110.1, read as the reverse complement.
TGGTTTGTAATAAGGCAACACTGGCACTCATTTGGTCGTTGTGACCACAGGGCAGTGTGGTCCACCTCATGGTTTCCACCTGCAAACCGTGCTCTGTCTGATCAGGCCTATGTGTACAATATACTAAGAATATTTTTACACCGTTTTACCTCGCTGTCAGACAGCCCTTCCTGACAGGGAGCTGAAGCAGTCATATCACTGTCTTCAAAACCACCAGACTCCATTCACAAAACAGTAATTTTACAGAGTTGCTCATCTACTGCTGCATCCATCAGTTAGTTAATGTTATCGTGTGACTTCTGCACCGGTACTCCTGTCTGCTTCTCCAAACTGGGAATGCCATCTGACTTAACGTTAATTCACTGGCTATAAGGAGGTATATATACTGTACATGTGGCAGCATTGTCATCCAGAAACCTACTTCGGGTCACGATGTGGGAAAATGTTTTTAGATGAGCTTGACAGGAAAATAGCATTTTAACTATAAAATATTAAGATTTGAATATATAAGGAACACCACTGGAAAGCCACAGAATGACATAAACTTATCAAAATAAATAAATAATGGACCTGCCCTTTAAATACTGTAGTGTGCACAAAAAAAGGTGCTGTGCATGAATTTAAAAACTTCATCAGCAGTGGATACTATGGCCAAAACTACTGTTCTGATCCATTTATAGTTTACGATAAATGGCAAATTTAGCCAGAATCATATCTGAAATGACCAAATTGAGAATTAATTTTAATTAATTAATTGTATGTGTTGTTTAATTATGTTCAATTAGAACATGTGGTTTTCTTTTTAATGGGAGCTTTATGTTTAATTTCATTCAATGAATTTTATTTTAAATACAAATCTAATTACAAAACAGCATACAGAATTCCTTCACTTGTAAAATAAAGATAATGAACACAAAATAAAAAACATGGCATGATAAAAGACCCACTGACCTTATCAGCGGCCAGGATCTTGAAGGACGCGATGACCTGGTCTGCGGTGTCTGTGTCGGTCGTTTCCCTGGACATGAAGTCGATGAAGGCCTGGAAGGTGACGGCGCCACTGCCGTTGGGGTCCACTATGCCCATGATGCGAGCAAACTCGATGTCTCCCTGGCAACCGACAAACAACAGGTGAACCCGGGAGAGGCAGCACTTGTACTCAGACACACAAGCAGAGTAGCAAGTCAAGAAGCAACAGAGATAAGAGACAAAGTGAAGAAGCAGTGAGAGGATCAGGGACAGAGAGCAGGGTGTCTGCAGGTGGACAAAATATACTTTCAACTTAAACCAATAGTAAATATTTATACATATATACTTTAATGGGGTTATCAAATTTAACGTGATAATGCTGCTTGTGATTTTCAGTGGCTCAGTTTTAAATAAACGACACTCCAAACTTACATTTTGGAGAGGAAAAACTGTCATGTCCATGTTCAGAGGGGTCCCTTGACCTCTGACCTCCAGATGTGTGAATGTAAATGGGTTCTCTGGGTCCCCACCAGTCTCCCCTTTACAGACATGCCCACTTTATGATAGTCCCAGTCAGTCTGGATCAAGTCCTAGTCAAGTCAGCACTCTGACACACTGACAGCTGTTGTTGCCTGTTGGGCTGCAGTTTGCCATGTTCTGATTGGAGCAGATTTTTGATGCTAAAGTCAGAACCTGAGAGGGTTTCTGGACGATATCTGCCATTGATTAGTGTTGTCAATTGATTTCCAACAATAACTATACACATTCATTTGCATACAGCAGCATATTTGTCCACTCCCATGTTGATAAGAGTATTAAATACTTGACAAATCTCTTTTTAAAGGTACATTTTGAACAGATGAAAAATGTGTGATTAACTATTTTAGTCAGTTGCCCTAATAGTCAGGTTTTAATGAAGATGCAAGTGTTTGTGAAGTAGTGAACATACAACTAGATAAATGAGACTTGGATTCTACTGCACGAGTTGTGAGAGTCTGTAAACGGATGTTTGATATAGTTGCTGTTGAGGAGCGCGGCCTCCATTTAAGACAGATACAGATGGATATCCAGCACTAATCATGAATGGAAAACTAGCATGATGGGAGACATCTTTCAGGTGTCTGCCTCATACACGTCATTTAACGTGAACAGTGAGTGAAGATGTTGTTGGTCCTGCAGACACCCTGCGAGAGGAGAGCATCATGCCAGCAGCAGTACCAGGCTGTTTCCTGTAGAAATGAGTAGAGCCCGGAAATCCTCTGAGACCATCTGTCCTGATCGCTTCTGTGGGCCACAGCACAGCAAAGGCCACGGCGAGTGGGGGGGTGATGAGGGGGAGTCAGAGGGATACGAGTGGCAGAGAGGAGGATGAAGAGAGGGAAGGAGTGTGAACAGAAATATCAATATGTTGTAGAGAGAGTGAGAAATGTTTGTTTGGGGGGGTGAAAAAGAGATAAAAAGCACAAACAGTTAACAGCGAAAGTAAAACCTGAGAGAAGAGAGGCGAGAGAAAGCCTGGTGGAGCTGAAGCAACGCAAAGCAACACAGACCCCCGGTGGACAAACAGGGACGCTGCACCTCTGTCCTCCATGCTGACGGACTGAACCCTGTCTGACCCCGAGACCCCGGAGCCCCCGAGACCCCGGAGCCCCCGAGACCCCGGAGCCCCCCTCAGAGCAGGAGCGCCGACTCATCACTGACCAGTTGGGTTTATACAAGCACAACGACATGTTGAGTTTGTCAAATCAAGGCAAGACACTACAGATTAAAGCACTGTTTTGAGGTTTTGAGCTATTTCGAGGAAAGAAAACAAACAAAATACACATTTTAATGTTTATTTTACTACACTGTCTATTTGTGTATTTAAATTTCTCCTCAATTTATCAAAAGTTAGCATCATATTATGCCTCATTTCTATATTTAGACTAAAATTTTCAGTTTCATGGTGATATCCATTTGCTCTTTTTACATACACTGTCGCTACCGTCAGGGCTCTAGACAAACGGCGTCCCAGCGATTATAGAAAATGTGTTTGCTACGCAGGACATTTTCCAACGCCGTTAACGGCCATTAACATTAACGTTAACTAGCTCTCGGCCACTGATTTACATTATGATGCGTGCAGGCTCTATTCAGAGAAGGTCAATTATAGCGTTCGATGTATTCAAATGTCATCTTGTTTCTTGATTTTGTTGAGAAACTTGAATAAAATACATAAAATAGATAATAGAGAAGGAATTATGAGCTGTTTAAGTTCCCAACAAAACCCAAACAAACAAAACAGTAGTAAAGGAGTGAATGTTGAAGTACATGGGATTTACTGTCTTGTTTTTACCGTGGTATCGACTGCTGTAGTTCAGGGATCGTGACATCCCTAAAAGAATTGTTTTTTTGGGGAAAATCCTACTCATTTTGTCTTTACATGATCAATGAGAAAGCTGAAAATAATCAAAAGTTTATTTTGTCGTTAATTCGGACCGACTGGCAGTGATCTCCGCCCTGCTCTCCTGCTCAGAGGCCCGACAAACACCAGCTCTTTCCCTGGATCTCCTACCTGCTTGTCGTTCTCCACATCGTAGCCCAGACTGATCAAACAGGCCTTGAACTCCTCGGCCATCAGGGCCCCGCTGTGGTCCTGAGGTCGGCCAAACACCCAACGACAGAGCGCCACATCATGAGGATGAACCAATCGCAACACAGGGATGGTGGTGGGTGGTGACCATGAGATCCACGGCATGCACAGAGACAATGAGGACATGGAGGATGGATGGAGAGACAGACGGACGGACATTCATGGATGTTTAGACAATGTCGACACATACGACTCAACAGGCAGCCGTGATGGACCTTTTTCAATAAATGCATGAGTTAACACATCTCCAGTTATTTAAAAAGCATTAAAACTAGGGCTGTCAATGTTAATGCCACAATAACCAGTTAATGCTCATTTTTATGCCACAAATTTCTTTAACATTAACGCAATGAATCAATCGAAGTAGGCTCAGTTTTAAAGCTACAGTGAAGATACTGGTATCACATGAAACTACAAAACCTGATGAATCCATCGGTACCAACCAGGTCAGACTAGCTTGTCATGAAGGAGGTTAAATAACTCTCCATATTTACGTGAAATTTTGGCAAGGAAAAACTATCATGTCAATGTTCAAAGGGGTCCGTTGACCTCTGACCTCCAGATGTGTGGATGTAAATGGGTTCTCTGGGTCCCCACCAGTCTCCCCTTTACAGACATGCCCACTTTATGATAGTCCCAGTCAGTCTGGATCAAGTCATAGTCAAGTCAGCACTCTGACACACTGACAGCTGTTGTTGCCTGTTGGGCTGCAGTTTGTCATGTTCTGATTGGAGCAGATTGTTGATGCTACAGTCAGAACCTGGTTTCTGGACAATATCTGTCATTGATTAGTGTTGGTAACAATTGGATTAACAATAATAAATATATACATACATGTTGATAAGAGTATTAAATACTTGACAAATCTCCCTTTGAGGCTGAATTTTAGATTCATTCAGATAAAAAATGTGATTAATTTTTAAATATTTTAATCAATTGACAGCCCTAATTAAAATAAATTCACAGAAATATAAAAATTCACTAAAAGGCTTTCTGATTAAAAACACAGTAGGATAATGCTGGACATATTTTGGCTTTACTTTCTATTATGTATATATTATTTTATTTTATTTGTATTAATACTGTTTTAAAATCAATGCTTCTTGTTTATTGCACTATCCACTTTGCTGCTGTAACGTGTGAATTTCTCCACTGTGGGACCAATAAAGGAATATCTTATCTTATCTCTTATCTTATAATATAACTGTATTATTTGGCTCCACATGCAGATTTCTAAAAACAACCAACTATCTGAGGACACGTAACAGAGCAGTGACGCAGTGAGCATGTCCACTATTGTTTAAAGAGGTAACGTTCCTCGTGTTGTCCGGAGACCCTGAGACGTACAAAGATAATTGTGTCGTGCTACAAAGGAACGAGATGTGTTGGGTGCCCAGGAAGTCTGGTGTGATGTGACGGGTGACTGTCAGACAGTAACAAGTGAAACACACATAGTGGTGGTGATGAATGATGGCGTCCTTCTCATCCTTATGAGTTTCACAGATCTATAAACTATCAGTTTCGACAACGACCACAATACACAGATGTCTGGTGACATATTGGGTTTTTTTTTTTTTTTTTTTTTAAACACCCAGCTAAGCACCAGTGTATCCTCATTAGTGTGGAGTGTTACTCCTCATGTCCCAGGGAGATACAAGCACAAGTCAAAGCCACAGATTTACAGCTATTCATTATATTTTAACTGACCATGAAGGGATAGTTCAGGTGTTTTAAAGTGGGGTTGTATGAGGTACTGAGATCAGTGTATTACCTACATTAGATGAAGGTCAACACACCTCCAGTTTGGAGAAACAAACAGGAGTAAAAGCACAGGAGCAAATCGATGTCTCATATTTTAGCCTCGCTGCATAAGCTGACAGTAAATTTCAGGATTGATTTATAGATGATTTTAATCACTTAGAAGGCACTCCCATTTTACAATGTACTGTTGTGAACAGGGGCAGCAGCAAAGTGTATTTTAGCCACCTTTAAAAAAAAAACAATATCAGTTAAAGTGGACGCTGTATTTAGAAAATTGTCACCACTTTACCCTTCTGTCAGACAGCCCTTTCTGACGAGGAACAAGGAAGTTATCGATGCTCTTGACTAAGCCACCAGATCCCACTGAAAACCACCAGCAACTCCTGTGTTCTCAGAGGCAAAAATTACAGTTTATTTCAATGCAGTCTGGTGGCTTTGAAGGAGGCATATGTGGATATAACAGCTTCAGTTCCCCGTCTGACAGCGAGGTAAAGCAGTGAAAATACTTTAAATATAGCGTACAGTTGAACTGATATTGATTTTTTTAGGTGTTTAAAATCTGTTTAGCTGCTGCCTCCGTCCACATCAGTACATCGCTGTGCTCCCATGCTGGTACTCCTGTCTGTTTCTGCTGACCATCCTCTACTGTAGGTAATACACTGACTATGGATCAATACCTCACACAACCCCACTTCTAACTATGCCTTTAACCAGCACAAGTACAGTCTTTTTTTCTGGCTCTATGATGGGATGTACATATCATTTCCTCACTTGTCGCCCACTCAGCTAAAATAACAGCCACCAACGGCACCTGAACACAACACCTTCCCAACATGTGCCCACCTGTGTGAAACATTAGGGTGAATACTCACACGCTTGGCTCCTCTCTCAGCCCCTTGTAGGGTCTAAACATCCAGTCGCTCATGTTACACATCCATATAGAACAGGCTAAATCCAGCTAATAATGTACAGTAATATCACACACCGACAATGACTATTATATACCATCAATAACAAGTATTTAAGTTGAGAGCTTGATGTGCGTGTGGTGTGGTGAATCATCAGTGGAACAGGATGTAATTACTGGGATGGCTAGCGAACATTAGCTTGAGTGGGAGGCAGCTGCAGTAATACATAGAAGGTCTGCACACTGTCACCTTAGGGTGCAATGTATTGGCACATCTTTGTAAGTGACATTTGAGCACAAGCTCTTCTTCAAACTTAATAAATTTGCTTACCTATATTATAAATGTGTATATGATTTTTTTTGTATATTTTGTTGTTTACAGTGTATACATGAATTTTGTGTAAAATAAACATTACTTTTGATTATATGTGGGGCAGTATCATGTGACTATCATGTGACTAGACCCTTTAAAGATGGTGTTTCTGAGCAGATTTAGAAGAAGAGCTGGTGCTCTCAACATCACTTCGTAAGATGTGCTAATAAGTTGCACTCCAGCACCGGCCTACTACTGTTTTGGATGTGCGTGACCACCTTACATTGTTTACTGCAGTAATACATTCACATTATAGCAGACTCATCTCCAACTAAATCTCAGCCTTTAGATTAAACGGCAGTAGCTCAGTCCGTAAGGACTTGGGTTAGGATGTGGAGGACCCGGGTTCAAATCCCCCATGGACCAAGACCAACTGGTTGCTGGAGAGGTGCCAGTTTACCTCTTGGCACTGCCGAGGTGCCCCTGAGCAAGGCACCAAACCCCCAACTGCTCTGGCGCTTGTCAGGAGCAGCCCCTTCACTCTACATCTCTCCATTACATTATATGTACTGTGTGAACTGTACTGTGTGAACAACAGAGTGAAACTGAATTTCCCCACTGTGGACTAAAAAGAAATCTTCTTTCTTTCTTTCTTAAACAGTTGGATATTAACATGTCTATTTACAGACAACACTCAGCCTAACACGATTCAATCAATTACATTGAAATGTCTGGATACTGAAGTCTGAAAGGACATGTTAGCAATCAACCGTCATTTATTAAGGTATCGCCAACGCTCAGGTTCAAGCAAGATCGCAAATCTATTATTAGATGTGTGTATAAAACAAACATTTGTATAACAAGAGGCGAGTGAGTACAAACTTGTCAAAATTACAATCCAGACATACGTCAGATTGCATTGAAGTCTACGAGACCTTTGGTTTTCTTTCCCCCAAAAGGGGGCGCGGCCTTGACTTTTTGCATAGTACCCGTATGAGCCGGTCTGATGTATTAACATAAAAAACAAAAGCCTGGGTGCTCCTCAGGTATAACCAACAACCAAAAATAAACACATACGTAGCTCCCAACTCAAGTACTGATTCTCCTGACAGCCACTTTAACACAGCGAGATAGTGAGATAAATAAATAAGCGCTGGCCCCAGAGCTCGGGCCTCTGACCTTGTCAAAGTGGTTGAAGGAGGCGCGGTACTCGCACAGCTGCTCCTGGCTGATGCCCTTGGCATCACGCGTCAGGATCTGGTTCTCGACCTCGTTGATGGTTCTGGCGATGGTGGTCAGCAGCTGCTCCCAGCCCACACGGAGGTGCTGCAGGGACGGACAGGAAGACGGAGGAAACAGGTTACACACCACAGTTTTACTCTCTTTACTAACTGCAGCGGTAATTTCAGCAGCTATTTTAGATTTAGTCTTAATCTTAAGACGAAAATGCTCATTAAGACGAAAATCACATTTTAGGCGACGACAACTCTTTCTTTGACTTAAACATTTTAAGTCAAAGAAAAGTCATTTTAGTTTGATTTTAGGCCAAATGTTTTCTTTCAATTTTGTCAGCTTTTTTTTTTTAATTAATCTTAGTCCTGTTTAGTCATCATATTATACTGAACATTTCTGTCGTTTCAAACTTATTTCACCTAAAATTTGATCATATTATCTTATGAAAAACACAGGTTGAATGATTCAGAATGCAGCCTTAAAGTTAGTGTGAGTCCTCCTGACTGAACTTATCAATGATGTCGCACCAACAGGTCCGTGATCAGATGTAAAAATACACGTTACTCTGAGACTGACTGAACGCCGCCACCACACTGCGTTATGTGTGTTTGAGACAGAGAGAGGGGAAGAGGAGGTGGATGGTGACAACGATATTGAATGTTTGATATCGTCACCGTTATTCACAGAATATTGTCTTTTTCACAATTAGGGCAAAAATCTGAATATACTTTGTACATGTAAATGTAGTGACTGTGATAACTGATTCACCCATGAAGGTCTTAGATATGTATGTGTGTGTGTGTGTGTGTGTGTGTGTGTGTGTGTGTGTGTGTGTGTGTGTGTGTGTGGTACCTCCATCGTGTAGGAAGTGTACTGGTTGTCGAAGATGAGGGCCTCCTGGATGAGCTGATGGCTTCCCTCCAGCTCGTTAATTTCAGGCGTGTAAGACATGATGGTGGTCTGGTACTCCCTCAGGTGGGTCAGCTGGTCCTCCAGGGTGCCGTTCATTTCAATGGATATCCTGCCGATTTCCTGCCGACACAAACAACATAGAGTTTACCATCCTGTTAATCCTACACATGTACAGTTAAAGATCACATGCAGCACAGTGTGAAATCTCTATCCAGCAGCAGAGGACACATTTAAATAAAACCCTTTCTAGAGTTACTGTGTGTGATAAGACCTCATTCTGTGACGTTAGCATGCTTTCACATCTGAAGCCAGTTCATTTAGTCCAAAACAAGAGGGGAAAAAATGACAACTTTTTGTATTTCAATTATGGTCCATTACACTTTTTTACAAACAAACCAGAGGAGAAAACAAGAAGCTACACAGGTAACTCACTGACTGACGTGCTGCATCATCACAACCCACGTTGGGAAATCACATTCTGGTGAATTCTGGTATATTATTCATCTGATGTGTATATTTTAGGGCTGTCAAAGTTAATGCAATTTGTTTTAACTAATTTCTTTAACGTATTAATGCAACTTGTGATTTTTAGAGTGAAGATACTGGTGTCCTGTGAAACTAGAAAACCTCATGAATCCATCGGTACTAATCAGGTTATACTAGCTTGTCATGAAGGAGGTTAAATAACGCTCACTAAATTTTGGCAAGGCAAAACTGGCATGGCCATTTTCAAAAGGGGACCCCGACCTCTGACCTCAAGATATGTATTCTAAATACAGTACCTGTGACTGGACAATATTTGTTAGAGTTATGTGTTGTTAATTGATGAATGTATATCTAGAGTTGCATAAAGCAGCATATTTGCCCACTCCCATGTTGATAAGAGTATTAAATCCTTGACAAATCTCCCTTTAACGGACATTGAACAGGTACTTTGGCATTTTGAACAGATAGAAAATGGGATTAATTGTGATTACATAAGGACAATCATGTCATTAATGGCAATTAAATATTTTAAACAACTGACAGAACATGAATAACATGAATAAATATAGTGAGCAAATAAAAAACGTGAACAAGAAAATTAGAAACCTGCACAAATGTGTTCACCCATCTGAAAACTGAAGGCTACTCCGTACTACATCGCTGGCCTATAAACTGTGACCCACGCCACACTGCTGTGCAAAGATGAACCGCTTCAACAGCACGGCGACAGTCAGCCGGACCGACAGCGTGAGCTAATCCAGTACCTCCATTTTGCTCTGTATGTAGGCGCCGACGGCGTTGGCCTGCGTGGCAAACTTGGCTCTCAGAGTGTCATTGGAGTTCTGCTTGTCAAGCTCCTCCTGCAGGGCTTTATCACGCTGAGGCACCATGTCCATCGCCTGCAAACACACACATTAGAGACACTCAGCTGTGACAGAAATGTGCGTTCAGAGACATTTTGCGAGATGTGGCTTGCTAGGTACAGTCAGTGTAATGGCACTGTATGTGAATACAGCTCAGGATGTCATGAACCCAGACACGACGGCGTTTGGTTTTCTGACCTATCTGGGACTTCACCAACATTTACAAAGCAGCTACAGTGGTTATTTCTTCCACGGATGATGGCAGAAAGGGCAGAAAGAAAAGTTGTTGGCATCTATGGAGACAAGCTCCTTCTCCTCACCGGTGGATCTGGTGCAACTGAACACAAATCATACCAGCAGTCTAATTCATGTAAAGCGAGGTGAAAATTTGCTTTGGTCTTGGTGTGAATGCAACATGAGAAGAGTCATTATAAAGCACAGCTCACCTTTTCCCATTTGCTGTCGATGCTCTCGGGTGTGATGGTGGTGTAGGGGTTGGCTCCACTCAGTTTTATGCCGTTGCTCTGGGCGATCTTCTGCACCTCCGCCTGGATGGCCTGGATGGCCTCCCGCTCCTTGTTGGCCTCCGTCAGAGTAGACTTGAACTGCTCGTGGGCTGTGATGAGACCCTGAGGAGGACAAAGACAAACACATCTGGTTTTATCTCATCAGACAGCACCAAAAGTCCATCTTATCCCAGATATAGTTTATACCTCTTGGTGTAATATTGTATGCCGTGTTTGTAGAGATGAATGCTCATTTGCTCCCAGTACTGTTTAATTAAATTGTAAATTGTAAATGTAATTGTAAATTTCTCCACTGTGGGACTAATAAAGGAATATCTTATCTTATCTTAACAGAAGGGATGTAAATCCCTATTGTTTTTGTGCTGCTCCATAAATACAACGTCTGATTAAGGTGCTAGAATTAAAGGTAAAAATGTAACTTTGAACTGTGGACCTACGCCATGAGTCCGATTTAAACAAATCTTGGGACAAACATCCATCTCTCTTCATTCTAAAATAAAAAGGCTCTCGTACCACTAAAGTCTGTCTGACTAGACTTTCCGCCATTTTGTGATTTTCTCTTGTTCATTATTAGTCTGAGCTAATCAACAGTTATCTTACTTGTTGATATCTCTGTGCTTTGAAGATATGGGGGGGGACGCTACAAATGCAAATTACTTGATCACAAATGAATGATCTGCTTTCATGTGTTGCACCTATGTGGACCAGTCACCTGGATTTCCTCGATATTGTGGACGATGAACATGTCCTGCAGGTCCTCCATCGCTCCCTCCATCCAGTTGTTGAAGGGTGCCGCTCTCTTGGCGTACTCCAGGTAAAGCTCATCTATCGACTCTAGCTGCTTCTCTGTCCTCTGTTGGCAAGAAAACAGATTATCAAAATAAACTATTGCATTAATGGCAAGAATTTAAATGTGTGGATATTAATACTAGATACGACTGTCCGAGGACAGAGTAAACACTTTATTAGGCATTACTACACTTTATACTGGATTTTTGCTAGCTTACTTTGAGAAATATGAAGAAGTTTTTCTACTGAGATCTTTTTGATTTTTAACAAAAGCAAAAAAACAGACATGACAAATGTAAAATTTTCATAACTAATATCAAGTACTTGGGACAACTCATTGTTTTGCAAGTCACATGTAAGTCTCAAGTCTTTGCAATCAAGTCACATTGTGCTCTTCACCAAATGTAATGCCATTTTAACAACACACTGATAACATATTACATTTACAAAAATACTTAAAAAAAAAAAAATTATTTATTTGTTAAGATAAAAATCGTCTAACGCCACTAATTTCTTAAACGCTGTCAATCTTTGGGAGGTCGTAACAGGCTCACTTATAAAGCTAAGAGTGAAAATACCAACATCATATGAAACTAGAAAACCGCACGTCACACTAGCTTGTTGTGAAGGAGGTTAAATAACGCTCTAAACTCTGGCGAGGAAAACCTGACATGGTCATTTTCAAAGGGGTCCCTTGACCTCTGACCTCCAGATATGTGAATGAAAATTGTTTAGACATTTTGGGACAATCAGTACAAGAAAAAACACTTGACTGCATCAGTGAGAAATGAATCCTGATCCTGCAAAAGTTCACCATGTGAGAAACATTTCATCAACAGTATCCCTCTGGACTGACACGTTGGTCGTACCTCCAGTGACTCTTTGCGGCTGTGGGTGAGGGCTCCCAGGATGTCCCACTGCTCACAGATCTTCTGACAGCGAGCGTTGACGATGGCAGAGTCGTAGTAGTCCAGCTCGCTAAAAAACACACAGAGCAGAGATAAACGACTCGGTGCTGTAGAGCAGGTATTACCAAAGAACGTATATTGACAAAAAGTGAAAGTCAGTTGTCTGTTCCATTACAACATCAGCGCCCAGCTGCAGAGCGACGCTTCCGCCATTTTGGACTGAAATCAATCAATCAAAGAGCTGCACAAAAGTAAAACTAAAGTAAATGTGTTGAACAATAAAAACATCAGAAATAGGTATATTACTATTCTAACTATTTACTGACTTACCTATATATATCTATTAATCTTTTTGTCCGGCGCCTCACAGAGGAGCATAAAGTGAGCGATGGACAGAAATTGAAGTTAGAAAATCCATCATACAGATTTTGAGATCAGTCTCAGCCTTTTTCAGGTCAAAGATCCAAAATGGAGTCCAACAGACCACAGACCATGCAGGATGTAGCAGAGGATGTTTCCTGTGCTTTTGCCCTGCGTGTTAGCAAATAACCTACAACTGATGTTATGCTACTAGCTCTACTAGCTACTACTAGTACTAGTAACTACTACTAGCTACTGACCGATAGCCGGTTGTTTGGGAAGACGATACAGACTGACAGCATACAGTCCATGGCTGGATTAGAAGATAAGTAAGTGATCAATCACAGCCAACTGATCCATTATTACAGCCACATACAGGAAGCTGGGTCTGATGTTAGCTATGGAGGAATTTAACTCTGGTTTCAGCTGTTAGTTCATTTTAATACTTTTAGGACATGATGATTTAAATGAGGATATTTAAGTGTTCATACTAGGAAGTTGATTCACAGACATCTCTTTATACATCCATGGACAAAGACTCATTGGTGTTTTCAGTCCAAAATGGTAGCAGCTGTTGTCAAAAAAGCACCAGAGTTTCTTCTCTTTGCTTTTTGCTCTTTGATATTACTGCTCTTTACACGTTGCTTATCACTCCACTCTTCCTCCTTACTTGAGTTCCTGTGCAATGGCGGCGATCTGCTCCACTCTATCCTGATGGGCTGCCAGGTCGCTGTCAAAGGCCTCGTGTTTCCGTAGCAATGCCTTGACTTCTGACAGGGTGGAGGTCTCGTAGTCTTTCTGGGTCAGCATGGCCTCCTTACCTGCATGCATATACAATTCATTCATCTACTGAACCTGGAAGCCTCTGAGCACGCTGTAGTGTTTACTTTGTCAGCTTTTTAAAATTTAGTCTGATGTTGAATTTACACCAGACTGAGGCAAAGTGCGGTTCGCCACAATAATTACACTCTTCTGCGGCCGAGAGACGTTTTCATGTGTTTCAGGCAGAAAGAAAATCATAGTAACATACAACACAGGTTGTAACATCGGTCAGCATGTCACAGGATTCACATGCGCTGTTCACTGATTGGCTGCAGGTCCTCTCTGGCCACACTTCACCACTAAAAACAGGCAAATTCCTGAGCAGGTGAGGATGAAGAAGGTCGAATGTACTGGCCATTTGCCGAGAGCATTGCTGGTTGTTTTTTGACATTTTATTTTGCTAATTTAATGGTGTGGAGGCAAGATCTATGCAAAAGAAGAGAATCCAACTTGATCCCAGAAGGGCGATTCAACACAGTGTACAGTATGTTCGCCCAGCGTGGATACATGTGTGATAAACCCTTTGCGTACCATCGGTCCAGGACTCGTGGATGGCAGCCTTCTGGTGGAACTTCTCGGCCAGATGTTCCAGTCTCTCCAGACGTCTGATCTCGCTGAGGATCCACTCCTCGTAGCCCTTTTCTGCTCCCTCCAGAGTGTGCCACGCTCCGTTGATATCCTGAGACCAAACAGCAGCAGTTACTGACAGTAATCTTTCACTTCAGACTGCAGTATGGCAACCTCCTTTTCCTCTGTAGTTCACATACAGTAGAGCCATCAACCATCCAAAACACTAATGTGATATTGTTAACATGATGCCGTTTATCACCATGACCGCTCTGGGATCACTTTTCCCACCGAGAAATAACAAAGAGGATAACAGGAGAAAGATCTTTCATATCTGACAAAAAGTACATGTGGTTTTACTTTAGAAGTGCACTTCACTGTTTTGATTCATAGCTAGCAGAGTGCCGGGAAGCTAACCTGGAAAAAAGTCAAACAGGTAAAAACTACAAGTCCTCACTTTGTGCGGACACATCGTTTGTGTCCACTTGTGGGATTCAAGCTGACACAAACGTTTAATTTCACAATAAGATCTTATTTAATGAGTCCAGTGAGTGAGGGGACAATGGAACATGAGACTGACCGGAAAACCAGAGCAGCAGGGGCGGCGTTACATTTGCTTTACCACACCGTTGTGATGAAAAGAGAGCTGAGCCGGAAGGCAAAGCTCTCGATCTACCGATCAGTCTTTGGAGTACGAATTTTGCCCATGTGCAGATTTTCTGCAGTCTAGAACTACTAGAACAACATTCAAATGTCTTTAGACTCTTTTCATACGAATAATCTGCATACGTACAGACACCATGCGTCCCTCCGATGGCATGAAGGCAGGTCTGTTGCTGAGTCTCAGTTTAGTCTGCAGAGTGTTGAAGCTGATCTCCAGCTGGCATTTCTCTTGAACCTGAAAACAGGAGGGGACAACAAGAACCTCTTATAAAAGTACTGAATGCACCATCAGCACACAGATCCATACTTGCCAACCCTCCGAATTTTCCCAGGAGACACATTTTTTTATTGCCCTCCCAGGGTCTTCCCAGGATTTATGACACATTTTCAAACCTTTTTTTCCCTTTTGTTTATCTCACCGTGGTTTCTACCAGTGTACAGCTAGCATTAGCCCTTCTGTTTCCACCGAGACAACATCTGAGCTACATCTCATGTAGTTTCCTGGTGGAAGAGATGCTTGCGACACAATGTGCAAAGCCCAACGTTGGACGCCGTGGCGCGCGGTGCTTGCTACTGAAAATCAAGGGTTTCAGAGTGCTTTTGTAGTGTTTTGTCAGAAAGGGCCTTCAGTGAGTAATGCTGCCTTCACATGGGGTGCTGTTTACTGTGTTCATTAGAAAGGTCCATATGAAAGCCCCCCCACAGGTCGTATTATGCTCTAACTGCAGACCCGGACAGTAACGTTAATATTGCCGTTGCTTAGCAGCAGTGTTCTTCACGACTTAATGCCGAGTACTAAAAGAATATATAAAATAAATAAATGAATAAAAACTGATGATTAATTTATACCAGAGATTCACACCAGAGGGGCAAAATTATTTAGTTTTCTTTCCTGAGAATTAAAAGTAAAATTAAGTAGGTCTATTTAACATAAAAATGCTGCTGCAGTGTATGTATTATTTAGTTGTTTTTTTTTAGACTCAAGGTTGGCAAGTATGCATAGATCCAGACTATTCTCACATATTACTCTGCATGTTCATTGAGGAGAAAGCACTGCAGAAGTTATTCTGTACCTTTGGTGGTTTGTGGACACAGCGGTAGTCTCTGAAGTCCTCCTGTTTGGCCTGCATCTCATTCACGGTCTTCTGCTGATGTCGGTTCTCCAGCCAGGGGATGGTCCGACGGATCCACTCCAGCAGCTGGAGGCAGACAGGAAGACAGTCAGGAAAAATAACCCTCCGTTGAAAAAGAGGTCCCGACACTTTCTCAGGTCTTTCCAGAAAGTCTCAACTTCACCTGCTCAATGTATCTGACATGTACGGTCAGGTGTAAACGTGCTGAAAGGTTTTGTCCTCACCTCACTGGCCAGTTTCTCGTAGTCCCCCATCATCTGCTCATTCTCCTGGTTGACAGCCAGCACTTTGCAGATACGATTGGCAGCCGTCTCAGCCTATCAGGAGACACCGTGATGAGTAGCGCTCACAGTGATTGGATAAAACAGTCCACTGACTTTGTGCCAAAGCTTAGTGGGAACATTCACTGAAGTCACTAAAACAAACTGCTCCTGATAAGATAAGATAAGATATTCCTTTATTGGTCCCACAGTGGAGAAATTTACAACTGTCTCAGCCTCGGCTCTCATTACCAACGTTAGAGGAACTGCTTTCCAGATTTGTGCGAACACACTCCACACACAGGCAGTGAATAGGAATTAATCCACAACAGCATGTTAGGACCACTGTAGGTAAATAAAAATAATAATAATTATTATTATTATGGAGCTGGAGGGGGGTAATATTCCAAGAAAAAACTCTCAAGATTAAAGATTAAAGTAATAAATTTAGAAGAAAAAAAAAGAAGATATTTTGAGATTTGTGAGTTTTTCATCATAAATTTTCCACTTAAATCTCAGAGAATATCCAAGTTTTTTCTCATAAATTTATGACTGTATAATCCTGCAAATTTGTGAGTTTTTCCCTCATAAATTTGCCACTTATCCAGGTTTTCCTATACATTTCTGACATTATAATCTTAAAAATTTGTGGGGTTTTTCCTCGTAAATTTGCCACTTTAATCTCAGAGTATCCCATTTTTCACCATAAACGTCTGACTTTATAATCTCACAAATTTGCAAGTTTTTCCTGGTAAATTTACCACTTTACTCTCAAAGAAAACTTACTCTTTGTTTTTTTTACTTTAATACTGGAAATTTAGATTTTTTTTCCCCAGAATATTACCGCCTCCACCGGCTGCATGATTTTTTATGTATGTATTTATTATTATTTTTTTTTTTTACCTAAAATAGCCGTGAGACACTGTCATATAAATCTAACCATAAGGTCTCACACATTATTTTCAAAAAGTGCACTTAAACTCATAAATCAATAAAAGCCAAATGACTAATAAAAACATGCTCCAGCTGTTGGTTAGTTTAAATGTGCCAGAAATCAATCTGTGTGTTTTAAAGCTCCATGCGTCTCCCGCCAAAGCTCAGGAGTGAATCCATACATCTAGTTACAGGTTCACGTAGCGCTGTAGTCCACATCAGTAGGTCTGCCTAGGATCATATTACACTACTGTACCACTGGAATAAAAACAAACAGTACACACACTTTGACATTGTGATTAAAACCGATGTAATCTGTACAGCAAACATGTCATTTGTCCTATCATACATGGTGTGTTTGAGTTTAAATATTTAAGTCTAATCTAAGATGTTCCATATATAAAAACATATCATACAATAAAACAAACATTAAGAGTAAAGAAGTGTTAATAGCTGAAGCAAAACTGGAGGGACATCAACCAGTGTTTCTCACTTTAATAAAGGTCTGCTTTACCCAATACCACATCAGCAGAATGATCGTCCATGTTTTATTGTTCTCCACTGGAGAAATACACATTCCTGTACATACTCTGGTATACATTAGTTAGATTATTTTAATCCGCAAATATTCAATAATTGATTAAATGACCATTCGGAAAAAAAATGCTTTTGCTTTATTAAAAAGGTGGAGTTTAGGTTTTTCCAGGTGGGATAGAATGAGGCACTGTTCCATAGCCAGTGTATTACCTTCAGTAGACAGAGTTTGGAGAACCAGACAGGAGCAAAGTAATGTAGTCCTGTGGACGAACGCAGCAGCTAAACGCATTTAAGACACCGAAAAGAATCAATATCAGTTGAAGTGTACGCTATATTCAGAGTATTTTCACCGCTTTACCTCACTGTCAGACCTTTCTGGAGGGGGAACTGGAGCTATTATCTGGGCTCCTAACAAAGCAACCAGACTCCACTGAAAAAAGAAGTGATTTTATCTCACAGAGGACGGAGCTTTGCTGGTCTACTGCTGCCTAGAGCGGGTAGTTAGTTAGTTAGTGTTATTGGGTGACTTCGGTAAGTTCGGATTCACCAAAGTCACGCAATAACGCTAAAAAAAGAAAAAAACTAACACTAACAAAGCAACTCCTGTGTGCTGTGGGGTTAAATTACAGTTTTTCTCAAAGGAGTCTTGTGGCTTTGGCGAGAGCATAGATGGATACAACGGCTTCAGATCCCCATCAGAAACAAAAGCTGTGGAGCTGTCTGATGGCGAGGTAAACTGGTGAAAATATTCAAAATATAGCGTACACTTAATCAGATTTTTTTTTTTGTTTTAGGTAAAAGTTAAAATGTGTTTAGCTGCTGCCCCTGTCCACAGCAGTACATTGCGTTGCTCCTGTGCTGGTCCTGTCTGACAGTCATCTACTGTCGGTAATACTCTGACTGTGGATCAGTACCTCATGCGACCCCACTTCAAACTATATCTTTAAAGAGCAACAGTTAATATACACATTTGGATTGATTATTTCTTGTAATCAATTCCTGAGGAATTGCTTCAGCCCTAGAATATATATATTTAGTGAGTCTTCATTCTGAGACATTGAGAAACTCAGTGGAGACTCAACAGATCCAGTAGACTGTAGTTGCATCGAATTCACTTAGCAGGGACAGTATAGACGATCACACTACTAACATCACTTTGGGAATTTAAATTCAAACCATAAAGCAAATTGGGAAACACAGTCAATGTCCAAAGAAACCGAAACAGAAGCATCAGAAAGCGTTTGATGTTGTTGTCAGAGTTCCCATCATGCTCCTTATCTGTTGATATCTTTCCAAAACCACAACCATAAAAATACAACCTGATTTAAGTACATTCCTGGGATTTTTCTGATACTAGCTGATATTCAATAAATCCCCTGGGAAACGGATCCTGTTGTTACACCATCTGGAATAAAACACTGATGATTTGATAATTGATGGAAACCCTGCTGTGTGTGCAGTTTGTGAGTCTGAAGCGTGAGAAGCTCACCTTCTGTGCGCCAGAGAAGGCATGATAGAAGCAGGATACATAGGTCATTATGGCCTTCTCATCTGGCCTCAGCGTACCCACGATGTCTACGCATCACCCAGCAGGACAGAGAGAGGTTGGCGAAGAAAGGAAAAACAGACACAGAGAGAGAGAGAGAGAGAGAGAGAGAGAGAGAGAGAGAGAGAGAGAGAGAGAGAGAGAGTGAAGCCAAAGCTACCCAAAGCTACATGGTCCTCGAGAGAGCAAAGGTTGGAAGACAAAATGGCTCCCTGTTCAGGTCTTCAAGTTCCTCCTGTTACCGTCACCAGTCCCACACACTGACGAGGAGGAGAGGAAGAGGAGGAGGAGGGAAGGAGGAGGACAAGTGTCCTCCCCGAAGAGAGCTGAGGGACACTGGAGCCACAGGTTGGGACACAAACACTCATCGCAGTACTTCATAACTGTGGTACTACATAACTGTGGTACTAAAAAACTACTCTGAATGACGAAGTGTTTGACCTTGTGTGTGTGTGTATTTAAAATTGCATTATTCAGTATTCATTTATTTCAAATTTTGTGTATTATTTGTTATTATTAAGCTGTTATATTTTGTCAGATGGAGGAAAAAAAAGAAAATCACCCCAAAAAATCGGTATCTTATATCGGCTGTCCTGATTCTGTAATAAATCGGCATCGGCCATGAAAATCCCATATTGGTCGACTTCTAGAGGAGAGGAGACTAGAGGAGAAGAGACTAGAGGATAGGAGACTAGAGGAGAGGAGAGGAGAGGAGACTAGAGGAGATGAGACTAGAGGAGAGGAGAGGAGACTAGAGGAGACTAGAGGATAGGAGACTAGAGGAGAGGAGAGGATAGGAGACTAGAGGAGACTAGAGGATAGGAGACTAGAGGAGAGGAGAGGAGAGGAGACTAGAGGATAGGAGACTAGAGGAGAGGAGAGGAGACTAGAGGAGAGGAGAGGAGACTAGAGGAGAGGAGAGGAGAGGAGACTAGAGGAGATGAGACTAGAGGATAGGAGACTAGAGGAGAGGAGAGGAGACTAGAGGAGACTAGAGGATAGGAGACTAGAGGAGAGGAGAGGAGA
This sequence comes from Pterois miles, assembly GCA_947000775.1. Lineage (NCBI taxonomy): Eukaryota > Metazoa > Chordata > Actinopteri > Perciformes > Scorpaenidae > Pterois > Pterois miles. The sequence continues at coordinate 3,929,584 of CAMQGK010000110.1, read as the reverse complement.
CTAGAGGAGACTAGAGGATAGGAGACTAGAGGAGAGGAGAGGATAGGAGACTAGAGGAGACTAGAGGAGAGGACTAATGTGTTCTGTGAGGTAAAATTACAGTTTTTGGAGTCTGGTGGCTTTGAGTAGAGTACAGATGGATACAGCAGCGTCAGTGACCAATCAGGACGGCTGACTGACAGTAAAGTGGTGAAAACATTGTAACTACAGCGTCCACGTAAACTGATATTGATTATAGGAAACAGAATACGTCACAACAGAGTGGACCGAACATTTACCGCTTTCACCAGCACAGTTACACTATTTCTGACTGTTTGTGTGTTTGTGTCCCAACAAATCCAGTGTCCACGTTGAGGCTCTGGGCTTAGCGGCGCTGTCGAGAGAGTGAGGCCATGCTGGACAGGAAGCAGCGCCTTGTTAGTAACGAAGACGGGGTTAAAGGTCAAGGTCAGGGGTCAGAGGGTACCTTCTGTGCTCCAGAGAAGGCATGGTAGAAACTGGACACATAAGTCATTATGGCTTTCTCATCTGGGCGAGCAGTGTTCACAATGTCTACAAGGGAGACCGCCGTGGTTATGAAGACACACACACACATATATATATATATATATATATATACACACACAGGCAAGACAACATACACAACACAGGACACACATGAAACAACACAACACACAAGCAATTACCAATACTTCACATACAAGGGTCACACCCATAGAAATTAAACAGGAACAGACCAGACTGAACTGTTCCCTGTTGACTTGTACAAAAGAAAACGGTGATTGTTGTTAGTTGCCATGGTGACAAGACATGCCAGTGGCGCCGTAAAGTGAGCATGGTGGATCAGAGCGCTACAGGAATGACTTTTGAAGCTTTTACATCTTCTAAAAGTCGGTTCCTAACGAAATGAGATGATTAAGCGTCATCACGCCGACTCGTCCTCCTTTACAGCCTCGTTGTGTTTACTCATGTTCACGACTGTTTATTTACGTTCGCTGACTGCTTTCACACTTCAAAAAAAAAAAAAAATCATAAAAGTCATGTTCATTAGTTAAGATTTTCAATCGTGAAAGTATCATTAACGTGTCTTTTACCACAGAGCTTATTTTCTACAACAAGAAAAGGGTGATGCTAAAGGCTCGTTTTAGTCGTTACTGCAAAACGTCACCTCAGTGAGTCTGTGATGTGTAAGGCCATTTAATTCATACCGCCGTTAACTCGCTACAACGGAAGGGATGTCACGATGAGCACATTTTCCCTCCGGTTGATAAACTCCTAACGATGTTACCAATTACAGCGGACATTTAGAAGAAACGATGTCGTCAGTGTGTGTAGAGAGAGGGTAGAACTGTGATCTCCCCTGTCGGGTGGCGGTGCCTCTCCGGTAGAGCTCTACCTGGCGCCACACATCGGCCGCTACGTCATTAATGTTGTGGTGCCCTTAGAGCACTGGGTTTAAATCTGAAATACTGCCAAATAGGAGTGTTTGGTTTTCGCTTCAACATCAAATCCTCCGCCATATCTCGGTCGGTCACCTGTCTCGTCCCATGTGTGAAACGAGACTCCTGCTGCTTTGAGCTGAGACTCCACATGGGTGCATTCATGTTCTGTTTGTACCGTCTGTTGTCTGACTATCTATCTATCTAACACGCCGCCGATACACCAAAACGACCTAAACAGGTTTTATTTCTGTAAAAACAGCAGAACGTCGGTGGGGGTGGTGGGTATGTAATGTAATCCACGTGTGCCCAACCACCGCGACATGCCTAGTATACAACGGTCGTGATGGTGACAGTTGACATTTAAATGTCCATCGCTCTGACCATCCTGCTATGTTCATTTGAATGGGAACGTCTGTTCTCCTCCTATTCTATTTCTATGGTCAAACCCGTATCTCGGTTAATTAATGTCAGCATGAGTTCATATGAAGACACATTCAGACAGTTACATGTACTTTACAATACAAAGCATTAGATGAGACAGAGGAGCAGAGGAACAAACACAACAGTGGATGTGAAAATCAGAGGTCACATTTACATGAACATCGACACCATGTCAAGTGAGGCAATAATCCAGTTCAGTCAGGCAGGGAAACCGCCAGGGACGGGAGTAGACAGGCGGCACCCTGCCGTCCAATTCTTTGGCATCTGTTGCCTCTGTGACTATCGATTCGTCTCGTTGATGCTCTCCAACAGTTGTACTTGCACAAGGGCACATAGGTACGTTGTATTATGTTTAAGTTTCTTTGGGACCGCAGACACAGTGGAGAGAAAAAAAGTGCTCAAAAGCACAGCGCTGCTAAACCTGAGGGGACGTACCCTCTTATTTCCCTAATAATGCAACACAGTGTTGAAATCCACAGGAGGAGAGTTAGGAACGTTACCTGTGGGCCGCACAGTCCTGCTGAGATAATTATATTAACAGAGGTGCCACTGAGTTATTATTATGAGGCGTTCATGCTCTGCTCAGTAAAATGACTACTGAGCGGAGGTAAATTACAACATTATCATGATGTGTTCGACTGTAATCTCGTAAAATTAAGTTTTTGGCGAGAAACTAATCCAGTTCTTTGAAGGAGACGTTTTCACAACGATACAGAACAGATATTAGAGCGAATTATGAGTGGTTTAACTTCCTAACACTAGCTCTAAGCAGCTTTCAGCAAAGCAAATATTTAAATAATCAATCATTTGAACTGCGTGTATTTATGCAAATAACCACTATGGACGACAATAAAGTAAAGTACAGTACTATGTACAGCGACGACGTAGTCGAACTCTGGCATTTACCATGTGTATAATGTTTTTTATGTAAAATATATCAAACACTCAATGGCATCAGCTCTAAAATGTTATTTGTTCATTTAGCGCAGGGATTTCATACGTGGTAGATAAAATAATTAAATAAATAAAAAGTTCATTTCAGACCCTGACTACAACACGTAAGGGATAACGTACAGCGAACCGCTTCTTACTTCAGAAATCAATAATCTGACGTGAAAATGATTCACCAGAGTCCAGCATCAGAACCGCGCTCATAGTAACGGTGTACTATACATAGCAAAGAAATAACAGACCGTAGAATGCTGTGATCGACCAATTAGTATTGAGTATTCAACAACGCCGTGTAATAAATTGATTTAATTAGATGTTTAGATTGGTCTGCATTAGAGTTTGACTGCATCAGAAAGCACTGGACCACTTTATAAATGTAATAACTAATCACAAATTAGCACAGGCAGCTTAATCAGACTACTGCCCATTTGCATTACAGTCACCATGTTGTGTGCATGTAAACACTCTGCATTCAGTACCTACACAGGAGGAGCATCCATCATTAACATGCTTCACAGTAACGTTCAGACATACCATCTGCATCCAGCATCTTGGGGATGTCCAGGTACTTCTCAGCCACCTCGAAGGCGTTGTTCAGGTTGGTCACAGGGTCATCCTAAACAACCAATCACAGCGTCAGAAGACAACAAGCTAAGCTAGATATCTTTTTAGTAACTGCTCATTTGAAATGTGTGTAGTTTGTTTCAAAATAAGTGTGTGTGGAGCCGTCTACCTTTCTGAGTTTGTCGTAGTCGATGAGTTCAGGTCTGTGTCTGTGGATCAGAGCGTTGAAGGCGAGACCGTCCTTCCAGCTGTTGGAGACAACAGATGAGTTGATTGAAATAAAGTGCAGTTTGTGTTGTTTAATGGGGCTCACCGAACCCCCTGGTGGCCATAGCTAAAAATGCATGGAGGGATTTGAATATAATCAATATAAACTTGGAAATTAGTGTTTGGTGGATTATTTCTCAGTCGTTCCAGTGCTAACTGTCATCGTATTTTATATGGTTGGAAAGCCTGTTTATTTACCTTCACAATGATGTCCAACTTGTAAGGATCAAGCATTTGTGGGATGAGCAGCACAGCTGATTATGGAGACATTAACCAAAATTCTCTTCCAGTGCTAAACAGTGTATTCTCCTGTTGGTACTGAGTGCCAGGTTCAATCAGGCACCACAAGACCAGACCACGGGATGACAAACTGATCCGGTTCATTCTGAAAAGTCAGCTTTTTAAAAACCAACATGGCTCAACTCCACATTTAGAGTCAGTACCAACAGGAGAATGCACTGTTTAACACTGAAATTTAGGCAGTTTTCACTTGGGCGCTACTCCGCTGTGCCGCTCATCCCACAAATACATGATTCTTACAAGTTGGACATCATTGTGAAGGTAAATACTGCTGTTGTGTTACACTGCTGTTGTGCTGCTTTGTTATTTTCATTCCTTTAAAGTCTCCAAAGTCTCTGAAACTCACATTTTTGTTTTTGAAATCCTCCCTGTTTTTAAGGTCTCAAGGTTGGTGAGTACGCCACGAACGCTCACCGACAGCCCAGGGTCTTAATATAGCGTTAACATGACAATCATAAATCACATGAGCTCAGCTGCCCATGAAACTCCTCCTTTCCCTTGTGACTTTGAATTAAATTAATGAACAACACACTCTGACTGAAGGTATACTTGCAGTGAGCTGAAGGCAGCAGGAGGTCACGACGACATCACAACAGAAAGCTGTTGAGCCAAAGTCAGTCTTGACCTTGGGACGAAACCGTCTTAACTGGAGTGTAAAGCACGAACAATAAAAAGGCTTTGTACGTGCTGTATAGTACAAGTCTTGTGGACGTGCACTGTGAAGAACTGTATGAAATGCATTTTGACAGCTTCGCATATTTTACTCAAATACTCTACAGTAGTATGATAGTAACAACAGTATAGTTGTCTAATCAAACTAAAGGTTCTAGGAAAAACAGCTTTATTAATAAGAATAAATAAATATTATGAAGGATTTATATAAATAAAGAGCATAGAAAATGAAAGAAATCAGTAAAGTAATGAATCCCCTAGCTACTGTAGAGGCACGGTGTTGTGTTCGGTCACAAGCGTGGTGAGAAATTAATAAGAAATCTGTGAATAGTAGTGAGATACAATTAGGCTTTTAGCTTTATATACTACATTCAGTAAATATATGTATATTAATTAACATGAGGTTTAATGTGTTTATCATGTGTTTCAAAAATGTAGTTTTGGCTTATTTACATTTATTTTGCAATAGTTTGTATATACTCTTTTCTGTTTGTTTTTATTTTGTTTTTCACCTCATGACTAATACTAATAACTAACTAATAACTTCTAATAACCAAACCTTCAAAATAAAAGGAGGAAAAAGGAAAAGCTGCTTGGTCATTGAGAGGGATCCAATAAGAAATCGTGTGGCTTCAGGGCAGTGAAACATGTTCCAGTTTCTCCAACAGGGGGCGACCTTTCTATACAATTACAGCCGTTCATTTCAGGAATAGTTAATACAGACACCACTGAGCTTTTGACAGTACTAGCTTATAGTGTGTCGATCAATATGGGAGTGTCTGTATGTTTTTGTAGTTTTAGGGTGGCGATCACTGTTCCCGGGGGGCTACATGAGAAACGGGGCCAAAAAATTACTGTCAGATGTAACCTCTATTTTATCACTACGGAAAACTGGGAACTTACTGCATTTTGCAGCATTTATTCTACTGAAAATGACTCCAAACAGCATATTATTAAGAACATTACATTATATACAGGAGTCTTTGAACCATACAGGACTGACTCTTTAGGGTAGCAATGTTTCCATGAACAAACATTTAACTTAACATCAACACTTACACTTAACTTAAAATTAAGATTTACATTTCCTTCTTTGGTTCATGCAGTTCTGTAAAAAGTCCTCTCTGCTTTAGTATCTCAGCCAGCAGCCCCTCGGCTGTCCTCTCCTTCTCATCTCCAGACAGCTTTCTGTCAAAGTGACGGTTCTAGTTGTTTTCTTTGAATACAGACACATGTTTGTTGCAAACTAAGCTCACAGCTTTACCGCCAACCTCTGTGGAAAAATACTTCCGTCTGTGAGTTATTATAGACGTGCCGCCTCAGCAGGTGACGCTACTTCAAACCTCACTCACGTCACTTTACATCAATTACAAATGTGACAGGAAGAAGCACACCAACAATACACGAGCATTTCAAAACAAAAGCGTGTGTGTTACCTAATGTGGAAGTTCTGCACATTGACATTCTTGTAGGGAGCCGTCTTCCTCTGGCACCACAACAGAAGACCCTCCTTCGCAGAGGTCTCTGCAACAAGGAGAAAGGAGGAAGAGGAGAAGACAACCAGCTCTGGATTAGTGTGTGATGAAGAAATATGCCCTTGGTATCTTATTTTATTCCATTAACAAAGTGCAAGCAGAGAGGTAAATGTGCAAATTATAAACTGCCTCAATCCTCACCAGCTGACTGAAAGTAGAAGGATGTTGTTGTTTACTGCCTGAACAAACATCACTCACTAATATGGAGAATAAAAAATATGACTCAATATTCCTTGTAGTGGCCCACGCCCAGCAGAGTTAATTCAACACAGACGGTTTTAATTAGAGCTCTCTCACAGAGCTCTGATGGTGCAGCGCTGATCCTCCAGCCAACATTCAACAAGCTGAATTAATGAACGACGTGTTCTACACCAATCAGTGTTTGGGCTTAATGAGCGCTGAATGATTAGTGATGAGTCGATTGGTTCATCGTCAGGAAGTGAAGGACGGTGAGAATTTCTTGCTGTTTGATTGGATGTCAGTGCCCTGGGTTTTTAGACTGTTGGTAACCAAAAATAATTCATTTTGTGAACTCGTGATGGCATTTTATAGACCTAAAAGAGACTGTTTATGTGTTTCCGAGTGGGGTTGTATAAGGTTCTGAGTAGGGATGCTAATTTCGAAAAAAAAAAAAAAAAAAACTTTTATTATTAACCGTTAACCGACAAGATTAGTGTGTCGCATGCAGCAATGCTCCAGCTGCAGTATATGATCACAACAGGCAACTGAGTCCACAGTTCACCATCAGGAGAGCTACTGTAACAGCCACGGTGCTGCGTTCACTGTCTCCAGTTCACCATCAGGAGAGCTACTGTAACAGCCACGGTGCTGCGTTCACTGTCTCCAGTTCACCATCAGGAGAGCTACTGTAACAGCCACGGTGCTGCGTTCACTGTCTCCTGTTCACCATCAGGAGAGCTACTGTAGCAGCCACGGTGCTGAGTTCACTGTCTCCTGTTCACCATCAGGAGAGCTACTGTCGCAGCCCGGTGCTGCGTTCACTGTCTCCTGTTCACCATCAGGAGAGCTACTGTCGCAGCCACGGTGCTGCGTTCACTGTCTCCAGTTCACCGTCAGGAGAGCTACTGTGGCAGGCACAGTGCTGCGTTCACTGTCTCCAGTTCACCGTCAGGAGAGCTACTGTGGCAGCCACGGTGCTGCGTTCACTGTCTCCAGTTCACCGTCAGGAGAGCTACTGTGGCAGCCACGGTGCTGCGTTCACTGTCTCCAGTTCACCATCAGGAGAGTTACTGTAGCAGCCACGGTGCTGCGTTCACAGACTCCAGTTCACCGTCAGGAGAGTTAGAAAGAGAAAGAAAGAAACGAAAGAGATTCGTTTATTAGTCCCACAGTGGGGAAATTCAGTTTTTACAGCTACTGTTGTTCAGCACAGTACAGGTTCACATCTCCAGTACATATACATGTCAATGGAGAGCTACTGTCAGCAGTGAGGGGGCTGCGTTCCTGACACCAGTTCACCGTCAGGAGCAGTTACTGGGGCAGCCACGGTGCTGCGTTCCCTGTCTCCAGGGCACCTCAGGCAGAGCCCACTGTAGCAGGTAAAGTGCTGCGTTCACCGTCTCCAGTTCACCACCAGTTGAGTTACTTGGTAGAGCCATGGGCTGGGTTCACTGACCCCGGGTCCACCATCAGGAGAGTTACTGTAGCAGCCAAGGTGCGCGTTCACGGACTCCAGCTACTGCCGCCCCAGTACTGTAGCAGCCACAGTGCTGCGTTCACTGTCTCCAGTTCACCGTCAGGAGAACGCCAGCTTTTCTCCCTAAACGAGTTTTGCTCAGCTTTTTAATTTATTATTAATATTTCTTTTAACTGTCTGAACTGATAATTACCATTCATCGGTTAAAATGCTTAAACTTTTTCATGATATAACCAAGTAAATTATTTCTTAAATCTAATTAGAGGATAAATCTGTTGAGATGCAGCAAATTAAGAGACATTTAAACAAAAAGTAGAAGTATAAAAAATAGTAGTGATGATAAATTAAATCATCCAACAACACAAAACAATAAACGCAGTCACATCAACAAGAGGACAGGAAGTCGTACCTTCTACAGAGATGTCCTGGATGGCGAAGCGGAGGATGATGGTCCAGATCATTCCTAGGGTCATCTTGGCATTTCCATCCACGATTTCTGTGCAAAACACATAAAATTGTCTCAATCAATCAGCACATTTCTTTGGTTGCATCTAGATTCACTGTTTTTACAACCTTACATCTGCTCTTTCATTTAATAGCGCCAACACGCCCACACACTGCTGCACTTCATGTCCCACAGCTTCCACTTTTTCTTTCTGGTGAGCTGCTGTAACAGTGATTTCTTACAATACACTCAATTTTCATAGATATGAACTACACTTAATTCTTAATCCACTGTAGAAGAGACTGATATTAGTATTTCATTAATCAGACTGTAAAGGTGTGTGCAGTGAAATCCATATTAGCCTTTAAAACATCATCTAATGACATATGCATAAAAATTTACAGCTGGTATTTCAAGTATCATACCTCAGTCTTCCCACACAATCTACAGAATCTGCAGAAAACACAATATTATTAGAGAGGAGGTATGTATGCTGTCTGGGTGACATTCCACTCATAGTACTGTAAGTATTCATCCATCAGTCCTTTCCTACTTTCACCTGCTTCATCTTTCAGATTAACAATCAGCTGTCAGTTTGGACACTGGAAGTACACTTTATGACTTTCTTCTTAAGTTCCTGAATCACTGTAGATGCTCCTATATTGCATCATCCCGTCCACCATGCATGTCCAGACTGGAGGGTGTCGAAGTGTTTTCTACTCTACAGATGTGCTCTCATTTTAATCTAGTCAGCAGCTGTCTGCACGGCTCCATCTCAGTTGTGTCCCACATTACCGCAATTTGAACTGAAGCCTTTATTTACACTTCAAGCCAATTTTTTTTTTCTGACAATACGTGCATAAATGCGAAGTTGATGCCCCATCAAACCGCGGCTGTGGCTCCTAGCGATCATCTGATCGGATGGTCAGCGGTTCGATCCCCAGCTCCTCCAGTCCACATGTCAAAGTGTCTTTGAGCAAGACACTGAACCCCAAATGTCTCTTGAAGGCTGAGCCATCGGTGTGAATGAGTATTTAGATCAAATCCTGATAGGCTGGTTGTCACCTTGCATAGCAGCCTCTGATATCAGTGTATGAATGGGTGAATGCTGACTGTAGTGTAAAGCACTCTGAGTGGTCAGAAAGCTGACTTCTTGCCGTGCTGTGTAACCTCTGTCCTGGTGCGACTACCAACCGAGGCGGACTGTCCTCAGAGGGGTCTGCTGCGTTGTCAGCACCCCGTCTTTTACCATGATTATGCTGTGTGACTTTTTGCCATCAGCATTCATAACCATACAGCCTTTACAATTAAACTGTTCACTAGAGCACCGAGCTCTTCACCGATCTCGCATTAGCCTCAGCATTTTGCCATCAAAGTGCTCCAGATTAAATTTTGGATTTCAAAAGGAGTTTCAACATTTTATACAGTACAGAACATGAAAACTAAAAGACTTCTTTATCACTGTGTATGTTAACTTTATATGTGGGCATATCCACTTATAATCTCCTCCATATTTAATTCACATTGGTTTTGAGTGCAAAAAAAATAAAATAAAAAAACTGCTCCATGCATTTACATGTTGAAAGTTTTGTTTTGGGAGAGCAACTATTTCTGTCGGACGTCCTCCTCTCTCATCTCGTCACCACCATCCCTCCATTTTTTTTCCTCTTCCACCATGTTGGCATTTTTCTCTCCGTCTGTTTCCAGTAGATGACCTTTAGTGGTCTGCTTTCACAGAAGGCCAGAAAGTGTGTGTGTTCAGAGTGTGTGTGCAGTATTGCAATAATTTGGGCAACTTTGGTCATCAGTATCAGCCGTGTCATGTGGCAGGAAGGTCACATTTGTCCTGATAAAACAGGAGAAAGGTCACCGTCCTGCAGCTAAGAGGACAGTGTGATAAAGCCCTGGCCCTCCGTCCTCAAGCAGCAGAGAGCTGACCGACTGCTGTCTCACCGTCTGAATGAAGTACCTTTATTCTGTTTGTTAGAACTGCAATAATTAAAGATATCATCAGAAACAAAATCCTGTTAGATATGGGGAAAAAATGTTTTGGTACCAAGTCTATGATGCGTCACTGTGAACAACAAATCTGTGTTAAAATCAGCTAGTTAGCGTTCGCTGCTGGCTCTGTGCAGGACGGTGGTACTTACTGTTAACGTTAACTAACTAACTAGGGAGCTGCCACTGAATTGTAACGTTATCGTGATGCGTTTTAACGTGATCTCGTAAAATGAAGTTAGGGTGAGAAACTTAAATTAATCCAGTTGTTTGAAGATGTTTTCACATTAATATAAAATAAATATTTGAGAGGGAATTATGACATGATGGACTTCTTAACACTAGCTCTCAACAGCTTATAATATATTATTAAAAATACTAATGCAAAGATTTTTCTTTAAGCAAAACAAATAAAAATTATGGATCTCAATCAGCAACAGCTGTCAGTGTGTCAGAGTGCTGACTTGACTATGACTTTTTCCAGACTGACTGGGACTATCAGAAAGTGGGCATGTCTGTAAAGGGGAGACTGGTGGGGACCCAGAGAACCCATTTACATTCACACATCTGGAGGTCAGAGGTCAACGGACCCCTTTGAACATGACAGTTTTCCTCACCAAAAATTAGCGCAAGTTTGGCGTGTTATTTAGCCTCCTTCCTGATGAGCTATTATGACCTGGTTGGTACCGATGGATTCTTTAGTATCTTCACTCTACATCCTGTTACTGCATTATTGGGTTAAAGAAATTAGTGGTGTTAAAACAAACAAGCGTTGCAAACATGTTATTGCATTAACTTTGACTGTAATGTATAATAAATATCAATTTAGCCTCAGTCAAAAGACATGCAGGTTAACTGATGAGTCTAATGGTTGTCTGTATCTATGTGCGCCCAGGGGCCTGGTAGACCCCGTTCAGTGATCATCCGAGTCCAAAGGTCATTTACTCTCAGTGTGGATTTTACACTTACCTCCATGTATGAAAACCTTTTGTCTTGAGAAGGACTGAGATGGAGGAATGAGATGTAGTTTGAGGTATAAGGATGTTTTAGCTCATCAGATGGACGTGTTTGGTGTAATGTGCATCTATTCAGGGGATCCTCACTATATTTTTATGCACGCACATGAACGTATGCTCACCCTCTGCTCCAATAGAGACCAGCTTGACCCCTTTGCTGGCGATGAAGTCCAGGGCTTTGTTAACGTTGTTGATCTTGTGGACCCTCATCTTGCCTCGCTCAGGCTTGGGTAACCGTTCACCTGCACATATAAAACACACACAGGGGAACAAACAAACAGTGAGCTCTGGTGACGAGAGCTGAGCATGTTTCCACAGGCTCAGCAGAACAACAGTCAGGACAGTTAAAGTTACAGCTGCAACGTCGGCGTCAAATAGGAAGGCAGATTTCATTCAGCTCTAATAATGATCGACTCTGCTACAACCTGCAATTAAACACAAGAACCCCGGAGAGGACGGCTGCCATGACAGATGATCTATAGCAGGGTGTTCCCACAGTTTCTTTAAAGGGATAGTTCAGATGTTTTGAAGTGGGGTTGTATGAGGTAGTCAATGTATTACCTACAGTAGATGGAGTTTAGAGAAACCGACAGCCTTCCACAGTAACATACTGCTGTGGATGGATTTAGACACCTAAAAACATCAATATCAGTTTAATATTTTCACTGCTTTACCTCACCATCAGACAGCTATAGTCTATGTTTCTGATGGGGAACTACAGCCATTATCTATGCTCTCACCAAATCAACCAAACTCCTTTGAAAAAAAAAAAAAACACAGAAGTTGCTGGTCCACCGCTGCCTCGATCGGTTAGCCTGTTTGTGTTATTGTGTGACTTTGGTGTATCCAAACTAACCTTTTAAAAACACCAAAGCCACACAATAAGGGTCTTTTGTGCACCCTCAAATCCATTGTTGTCGACGTAGACATGCGTAAGGCACGCTCCAACGTGAGAGCGATGCCATCGCGGCACGCAAGCATTTCCAAGGGCCTATCTTTATCAGCTCAGCCGTCACGCCCCAAGATAAAAAATAGTTCAACTTTTGACATGCTGCAACGTGCATAGCATGTCATGTGATGAGGAACAACCAATCACAGCCAGAAGATACCTTTTCTTTGTTCTGTAAATATCAGTTTACGGTAAATATATGGAGGAGAGGTTCATCATTTTAGTGCAAGGTCACCCACAGCTTCACATCTGTCCCACGGACTATTTTACTGGCTTCTAGTGTTAGTTTAGTCAGTGAGACTTTTGCTGCTCAATTACCGCGACTTCATCATCGTCGTCTTCGCATCATGCAGGTTTTGGTTGCTTAGTAATGCCAGGTGCACAGGACCACAACCTCCCAAGCACATTGAAAAAACAGCTGGCAATTTCCACGTGTTTTAGACACGATATGACACAAAGTAATCGCGGCAGCTGTAGACCAGCAACCCCACAGTTCTGTGAGGAAAAATTACGTTCAAGTTTTTCACTGAAGTCTGGCTGCTTTGGCAATCACATAGGGAATGGCTTCAGTTCCCCATCAGGGCTGTCTGACAGCGAGGTACAGAGGTGAAAATATTCCACATATAGAGTACACTTAAACTGATCATTTTTTTAGGTGTTTAAAATGTGGTTTTGTTTTTGCTGCCTCCATCCACAGCAGTACATCGCTGTGTTGGTACTCCTGCCCTCTAAACTGGGGGTGTACTGGCCGTCATCTACTGTAGGTAATTTAAGCGCCTGTGATCCACACTGAGGTTGGAAACGCCCGGGAGATGTTGTGCATTTTTAACATCTGAAAACACTTTGATTGACAGCTCAGACGCAGCTTCAGTGGTTCAAGAGTGTGTGTTTGTGTGTGTGGTGAGCTGTTGGCTTTCTCTGTGGCTTCTGTGTGAAACATTGCAGCCATTTCACTTTAATTAAAAACTCAGCGAGCCTAGTTTTCTGGCGCTTTAGAGGTCGTACTTACCTGAGATGACCTCCAGCAGCAGCATGAGTTTGAGCCCATCCCTGAAGTCCTCCTCGATGTTTTCGATCTGCGTGCCGGACTTCCTCAGGTGGGAGTTACACCACGCCGTGAACGTCTGCACGAGAGCACAGAAACAGGGGAAAAGTGGTGATTATTCAGAGCCTGCGCCGTCGTGACTTTCCAGCTTTCATGATAATAAACCGCTTTCTTTGATTCTTTGAATCAAGAATAAAAGAAAATTAAATTCAATGGACAGGAAGGGAGGTCGGGGAGGAGGTTTTGATAAGACAGGAAGTAGCAGAAGAAATATACAATACCTATAGCGAAGAAATGAGAACTGCTAGTGAACTATCTAAACTACAATATGTCACTCAGATAAAATGATGAATAGAACAATGCACACTTTAGGTTAAGAGTGTAAACACCCACTTTCTGAGACAGCGTGTACTACTTCTCATCTGCAAACCTTAGAAATAGTTCCCCTCTACAACATGAAACCCCGACAGAAATCAAGCTGAACACAACGTGTAATTACATATCAGGATGGTGTACCAGATCACAAACACAGACATCTGGGGAAAAGACACAACCAGCAGAAATCTCACACATCAATAGCTGGTTGGAATCCGTGTTTTTGTGCTTCTGGTTATCCAACATTCCTCAGAAATGTGTTTTGAATTATTTTATTGTGAAGCAGTTTGTGGCAATGAGGTAGGCACGGGACTGTGGAGAGCTCTGTCACGCCAAAATCCCAGTTATGGCTATTATCTGTCAATGTGTCAAAACACTTTTTTTCTCCTGACTTGTTACATAATTTAGGGGAAAGTGCCTAAAAATGCCCAAAATCTATGTTGAAGGTTGAGCCTGCACACTCCACGCTCTAACACTACACTTTGATAGAGTCCATCAGAGCTGGGAGCTTGTCATTGTCTTGACAATCTCAAGTCTTTACACTCAAGACCTAAACTTTGTTTTGAGTCCTAAACGAGTCATAATGTGCTCTTCACCAGACAAAATGTCATTTTAACAACAGAGTAACTGGCAGCAGCTCAGTAGCGGACTTCATGATTTTCTCTTGCGACAACTCAAGAAGCAGAAGAAGGAAAAAGGATTTTGATCCTAGCAGGGAAACAGCTCAGTGGGATGAAGCTGACTAGTTAGAGGAGAAACAGACAGTAGTACAAACCTACAAGTTACTAGTAGTACCTTCTAAAAGGAGAATTTGCTGATGCTGTCCTCAGTTGTATATTATATTTTAAATTCAATACCTTTGACTTCTGTACTAGGAAATAAAGATGAGCATTTCTCACCATTTCACAGACTAAACAACTTATTATAAAACACTAGAGATCAGCGCTGTAATTTTATCTGCAATCACAATTAAACTAATTTATTTTCTTGATTAATCGATTAATTGTTTGGTCGATAAAATGTGTCTCAATCAGTGTCTCCCAAAGCCCAAGATGATCCTGCTGATGATCCTCAAATGTCTTGTTTTGTCCATAACTCAATGAAATAAATATGTCTGGGAAAACAAATAAGGAGTGAAATAAATACATATTCACAAAGAAAATAATATAAGGGAATTAATACAAAGGTAAATACAGAAGAGAAATTGAGAAGATTATGACTTCCTCTAATGTCTTGTTTTCTCCACAACTATTCAGTTTACTGTCAGAAGAGGAAAGAAACCAGAAAATATTCACATTTAAGAAGCTGAAATCAAAGCATTCAGACTTTTTCTGAATCTGATTAACAGATTATCAAAATGAATCTTTCCTACTAGTTGATGAACTGATAATGAAAATAAGTGATCTTTTGTTTCACTTCAGGCTGACACCTTTACACCTTCACACTATTTGACATAGACTTTGAAGAAAATATCAGTCTAACTGACCCTTCCACCTCCTCTGTTACTGCCTCTCTCCTGTGTTGTGTGTTTTAAAACATTATGACAGGGCGCTGCTCGCCGCCCGGCCCCCCGGCCCCCCGGCCCCCCGGCCCCCCGGCCCCACGGCCCACTGTGGCCACTGGCACAAAGCGCCCATTGAGCCTGGTGGATAATAGCACCCTTCAGCCCTGTGTCCTCTCCCTCAGCCCACTCTCTGTCTGTGAGACCCTCCTCCAGACCGCTGTAAGGATTTACCAACCTCTTTATCAGTCGACTGTTACATAAAATCAACAAAGATGATGTATGATGTGATATTTCTGAGTAACAGGATATTTTGTTAATATAGCCATGTCACAGTTGTTCAACTCCTTTATAATATGGCTGGTTTTAGCATGGGTAGATAAACAGGCTTTCAAAAACTGACAGAGCAAATTATTTCATTGCACCTGAAGGGCAATGGGAACCAGAGGATTTCCAAAACATATGACATTCTAATAGACACCATGAGGAAGATTAAAGCCTGAACAGTTGCAAACCTGCCTTAGCAAAACCCCCCGTGTTACTGCAAAATGCCTACAGGACGACCTGGTGAAGGCCAGGACGAGTGCTTCAGTGGCAACTGTACGACGAGCACTGAATAAACAAAGTTTATGGCCGGACTCCAAGACGCGCTCCACTCTGGACCAAGAAGAACAGCAGAGGTTGACTAGAATGTGCCAGAAGAAATGTGGATAAGACAGCAGAGTTTTGGGAGACTGACAAAACCAAACTAAAACTTTCTGGACACATGGACCAGCGGTATGTCTGCCGTGAGAAAGGACAGGCTTATGACCAGAAGAACACCATCCCCTATTTAATCAATTTGTTTATTTATTTATACATTTATTTTTTATTTAGATACCCAGTTAAGCCTCAGCTTGTTTTTTTCTCTTATTATCACATACATATAAAATTTCTTTTAATTACATTTTTAATTTTTTAAATTCTTGTAATGGGGGAGGGGAATAGGGACAGGTTGTAATGTCGTTATTTATTTTAATCATTCATTGTACAGTGCTTATTTTTACTGATGGATTTAAAAAGCAAGTTTATGAGTGACGTGTACCAGAGAGCAGCTTTACTAAACGTGGGCTCTGTTCCAACAGGAGCGCTGCCACTGGGAGTGGTGCAAAGAGAAAAACACAAACAGCAACAGGCTGAGACCTGCAGAGAGCCTGAGAGCTTTACGTTCTGTATGACACCACAGCAGATCATACAGCCGTCAACCCCTCCCTCCGAGGCCAGGGGTCAGAGGTCAGACCCCGACTATCCGCATGGCTTCATCAGCGCAGACGTAGATCTGTACGCCGCTACGAGAGGGCTACAGGCTGTTCTGGGTCTGCGACGACGACTCCAGTTAGCGTATTGCATTGTGGGTAAACGCTGCATGCCTCTGGCTGCTTCGTGTCACTCAAGGACGACAACTTGTGTCGCTGCTGCGTGTGTGAAACTGGCACAGACACGCACACACAGCTCAGTTAGAGACTGAACCAGCTGAGTGGACACAAGAAAACAGCCACAACGATCGTCGCTCATGACTTCTTGTCCTTCATAACGCTGAGGTTCAGCATCAGGTGCAGCATGTGACAACAACCTTATCATGTGATATCTCACATGCACCGTGGACTGACCTTTATTTCTCTTGTACAAACACGTTGGCAGCTTGTTGATGGAAGGCTATTAAAGCATTAGTTTAACTGCTTCAGGCCGTTGTACACCAAGTCTGCATAATTCATCCGAAATTGTCACACGTTTAAAAATAAATACGACCTCACGTTGTGTCACGTTTACACACTGACTCAGATACTTTTAGTTGCATTAGTGTTTTGGGTACAAGTTAAATATTTTCATATATCATATCAAATGTCAGTGTTACAGCAAATATCCCAAGATGACGTCCTCTAATGTTTTGTTTTGTCCACAACTCAAAGATATTCAGTTTACTCTCATCGAGGAGGAAAGAAACCAGAATATATTCACATTTAAGAAGCTGCAATCAGAGAATTCAGACTCCCCTTAAAAAATTACTCAAAACAATTAATCGTTTATCAAAATAGTTGCTGATTAATTTTATAGCTGACAACTCTTGGAACTCCTGGAAGTGGCGTAATTTAAGTCCAGACGTTATGTGAGGAATCAGTGCTGACTTCTGGTTTCACACAGGACACAAACATCGGTTTCCGGTTGAAAGTCTGGTGTTTTTTGACCCCACTCATCCACCCAGACATCTTCCCTATGCAGCATTTTTCACTCTTTATACTTCCCGGCTCACGATTAAATAAATATGACCCAGTTTTCAATATTAAAGCTGCAAGCAGCGCCAAACGGGCCCTTGCACCTTCTTGCTGGCAGGATGCTGATTAATGGCTACATGGCCTATAAAACACTAAAAATGACACATTGAATTAAAAATGCTCGACTTCCTGTTGGGTTTTGGGTATACCTCCAAGAGGCTTTTTTGTGTGTCTCCACAAGTTACATCTGCCTCCTAAATTTCATATCTGTAGGTGAAACTGGAACAAGGGGCTCAATTTTTCTAACTTTGTAGGGGGCGCTAGTGAGTCATTTTGCAATACCCTTAAAATGACAAATTTCATACCACATCTGATGAAGTGTGCAGAGTTTAACAGCTTTTCAAGCACCTTCAGGCCCTAAAAATGTGATTAACAGTGTCAATAGGGTCCTCACAGCCTGACGTTGTCAATGCTCGGCGCTAATTAGTTTACAAGACTTCAGAGGGTTTAAGTTTTAAGTTGAAGTATTTCTCCAGTTTTAAGGCTCTACCTGCTGAATTGACTGAATTAAGAGTGAACTGAGCCTAATTCCTGGAGAGAGCGTCCAGATGGGATGAGTCCAGCGAAGCCTGTTAAACCTGCTCGGTGTTGGCTACACAGATCAGATCAGATGAGAGGATTTCTGACCTGAGCTGAGGACACAGATAACAAGCTGAAGGCTGAGCAGAGCTGGACCAGAGTGTTGAGACAGTTCACATGCTTGGCGTCAGGCTCTAATCCTCCAGTATTTATTGCATAAGAGTTGTAGCCACAGTGAAGACCATCCTCTAACCACATCTCACCGTTCTATCTACTCTACGATCTACAATCTACTTAGTAGTCCGTGAGTTATTACCGACGTGCCGCTGGAGGGACTGCAGCACCTGACACGTCAGAGTCTCTAAAAGTCTCCAATAACACCAGAAAAAGTCGCTAAATTTATTGCTAGTCCCTTTTTTGAATTAGAGTCGCTAAAGAGGTCTGAAAACTCGCTAAATGTAATGACAAAGTCACTAAGTTGGCAACACTGCTGCCTCAGCAGGTGAGGCTACTTCAAACATCACTCACATCAATTTACATCAGTGTCAAGTGTGACAGGAAGCAGCACACTAACGACACATGACCATTTCAAAACAAAAGCTGCTTTCTTTACTGTTTTTTTTTTTTTTTTTTTCAAATTTAAATTGTGTGGTTTGTCTGAAACATCCCGGGCCGAGCAGAACCATCTTGAAGGCCATATAATGCCCAGGTCAGGTTTAAAGTCACTGATTAACCTCAACATGTCATCATGCTGAGGTGTTTTAAAGCTGCTTCTGGTGATTTTACACATCTGCAGCTAATAATATAAAAGGCTTTGAACTGTAGCACCAGAAATCCCTGGAATGGCATCGACTGCAAACTGAGAGAAGTGGCCTGTTGAGAATCATTTGTTGTGATCAAACATCTCCACAGCGAACCCCTCTGTTGTGTTTGCGTCTAATTTGCTGTTTACAGCATCAGTTTGTGTTGCAGGACGAGACAAAGGATGTTGGTCCTTGCATGCCGACTGTGGCTGTGATGAAACTGATCAGCCCCATACTTGCCAACCTCGAGACCCAAAAAAAGGGAGGATTTTAAAACCAGGGTGAGGGTCTGGGGTTCCTCCCTTGCAGCATTAAAGCATGGTGGAGTTAGCAAGCTAGCTAGTAAGCGGACAACTGGCTAGTTAGCGAGCTTGCTAATCCCGCCTTGCTTTAAAGCTACATTGGTGACAGAAATTGAGCCAAACAATGTCGTGAATAACGGGCTGGTGGCGACGCTGGGTCACGATCCCTTCGCCTCACTCGAAGAACAAGCAACCGCCAAGCTGTGACCACATACACCCACTATGTGTTGTCATCATAACAACTGACAACAACTGACATTTTCTTTTGTACTCCTATTTCTATGATCAAACTTAAACAGAAATCTCAGCAGCATTATGGTGCACACAGGGTGTGAGACTGATGAGGGTTCAGACATCTTTGTTGTTTATGTCCTGGAGAAACTGCAAGAGTGTCTGGAAGTGGTTAAGTTGTCCAACATGTCTCCTCCCATGGCAGATATACAGCGGTGTCCTCGCTGCTTTACGGCGTGGACAACAGAGGGAGCCTAACGGGGTCTGCTGTTTGATCATATAGTATATACCGATACTGGTGTCCCCAGTGTGACCCCCCAACACTCTTTAACTCTGATCTCTAACTGGGCCAACCGGGTCAAAGGTCAAGGTTCAGATGGATATCATTCATTTCAAAGAGAGGACCTTGCCAGTAGTTTTAAATTCTAACATGCAAACATTCAGGCAGTAACACACATAAATAGACACACAAACACAAACATGTGAGACAATAGTGTTGTTACAATACCAAAATAATGACTTTGATACCGATATCTCAAATCAGAAAGACTCTACAGTAACTGTAGAGACCTCTGTGTGTCACCATTTAACGCTGCAGAGACACTACAGTAAAATAATACATGCTCTGTGGTGGATTATGTGTTTGCTGAATTACAGGAGATGCTTGGACAGATCCAGAAAAGATGGTGAATCTAAATTTATCTGTACATTTAATCGGTTATTAAAGCTGTGCTGCTATTTTCCTTGTTTTTTGAAGGGAGTTCTGCTGATAGAGAGCAGCTCATGACCTGCTATAATCATCCCTCTGGCTGTCAGTAGCCGGTTTATTTCTCTGATCGCTTGCACCCACAGCCAAGTTAAACCCACCCACTTCTTCCTCTGATGCCGGGTCCACACTACATCCGTTTTGGACCCGATTCTCCCCTCCCAAAAAACACAGATGTGACTGCGGTGTGAGGTATGTTGTTGTATGTGTTTTTTAAATCCCCTGATTGGCTCTGACGTCCATCCTGGCTGCACCGATTTCAAATCACAAATATTAAACATGATCAGTATTTATTATGATGGGATCTCCTGTTGGGTGTCTGACTGGAGGAGGAAGGACAACCAGCACCATCATGGTGACCGCGGCTAACGCCTGAGCTAATGCTGAACTTGAAGCATAAAATAAGATGGAGCTCAGACATGGAGGATTAACTGATTGATTAGTGTTTATTTAACATGTTTACATGACTTCATCTGTCCATCCTTCATCAATGTCCAGTACAAAGTAAAAACCAACATCACTAATTCTTCCTGCCTGTCGTCGGCCATGTTTGTTTACACTAAAGTCATGTTTGGTTGTGAGAGATGTTGTTAGATTTCTGTGTTTTTTAGTGAGGATTCTTGTTGCTGATGAATGAATCTGCTCTCCACACTGTAGGAACAACACACAAGTCATGGGAAATAACCTACGGCTCTTCTATCACTCTTACCGGTACTAGTAAAAACAAGTATTGTGCCATTTTTAACAGTATGATACCTTTCTAGTATCAGTATAGGCAACCATGCCACACTATGAATTAACAGTGACAACACACACATACACTGAAAAATGTGAAGTTATATAGACGGACGCTGTCCATCTTTACATCTTTAACTGCTCTCAATCACACACAACACTCCTTGGATGGGAATGTGCTTAAGAGTCACAAGAAGTGACGTCTAACCGCACACCACACGCACACACAAACACACACACATACATACAAACGCACGCAAACACACACACACACAGGTAGAAAAGGGTGTGTCTCACTACACCTGGGAAGAATGATCCAGGTTGAACACAATGTTAAGTGCCTGGCATTCTGTGCATGACGACAGCAGTGTGTGTGTGTGTGTGTGTGTGTGTGTGTGTGTGTGTGTGTGTGTGTGTGTGTGTGTGTGTGTGTGTGTGTGTGTGTGTGTGTGTCTTCGACATCACACACCCTTTTTTTCTTGCCAACACTGATGAGCTCACTCTTAAAACACACTGACAGTCTGTTGTTTCTGTGGCAGCTCGTCATTTCTATCAGCACACACTTCAAACACAATCCTTCTTACTTATGTCACTTTGAACAAACGGACATTTTTCTTGCCTCCATATGCTCTTAAATACTGTGTGTGTGTGTGTGTGTGTGTGTGTGTGTGTGTGTGTGTGTGACCTCTGACCTCCAGATGTGTGAATGTAAATGTAATCATAGTCAAGTCAGCACTCTGACACACTGACAGCTGTTGTTGTCTGTTGGGCTGCAGTTTGCCATGTTCTGATTGGAGCAGATTAAATGCAGCAGGTAGTGGAATATTCATCTTCATTAGCCATGTAAACAGCTTAGTAGGAATATTGTCTTTTTCACAATAAGTGCAAAAAATCGAGTATTGGATGCATGTTAATGTAGTCAACGTAAGACTGGTTGTATTGCGCAACTTTAAGACGGAAATACAGTATGTTGTGTGAACGTAAAGCCTGGCGTAGTGTCAGAAAATGTCAAACAGCAGCAGAAGGAAAGTTGTTGCACCAAAGAGCAGAGTTGTGCTGCTAGTTAAAGGAGTTTTATGGGACCTGCTGGCAGGAGGTACAACCTCAAGGAAGTTGGACGGAGCCATACTAGTCTGGACCTGCTGTACCAAACAGAGCTGGGCCAAAACCATGCTGGCCTGGCCCTGTGAATAAAGCTCAGCAACTAGTCTGGCCTGGCCTGACACAAGGCCTCCTATTCTTAGAGACACACCAATTAAAAAAGGGCTGTGGCATGCAACACAGCAGCACTGCTAACTACTGTCACACACTCAGACACTCCAGAAGACAGGTTGGTCTTTGTGCTTTAACGTACAGAGCTGACAGCTTCAAGGCATTTTACCACGTCGACACATATGAAACACATGCACACACAGTGGTGACACTCATCACATACTTTTTCTTTTAGTTCATACTGCAGATGCCCTTACAAAGTACATACTGTTGCATGCAGTCTCCTTACAACTGGAAAAAACTACTTTATCATAATATTGCACCTTGAACTTTGACCCACTTGCCCATATATCAACTTTGCAGAGGATTGTGGGTCAGAATAGCCAGAAAAGCATGCTGGCTTACATACTACAAAATATGATCAGATGTTGGAGGACATCCTGGTATTTTTTGCCAGACTGCATTTGACATACTATGTATTGGGACTAAGGCTGTCAATGGATTAAAATAGTTAATTGCAGTTAATCATATTTTTATCTGTTCAAAATGAACTTAAAGGGAGATTTGTCAAGTATTTAACCCTCTTATCAACATGACAGTGGACAAATATACTGCTTTATGCAAATGTGTGTATACAATTATATTGCTAATCAGTTAACAACACAAGACAATAACAGATTTTGTCCATAAACCCTCACAGGTTCTGCATTTCGCATAAAAAATATGCTCATATAACATGGAAAACTGTACTAAACTTATTTTAGTGCATATTACAGCTGCCTTTACAGTACGTACTGTGTCATACAGTCTGCATACAATTAGGACATACTGCTTCATCATAACCACAGAATGTATATAACAACGTGACGTCACGTCATTGGTTAGTGGACTTCAACTCTGAAGCCTCAAGGTCTCCTCCCGGCTTGTTTTTGAAGGCCGTCGCCATCTTGTTTTGTTGCAACCAGAAGTCACACAAGAGGGTGGAGCTAAGTACAACTGAACACAACAGTTTTTACTGATTAAAATAGGCAAATTAACACATTTTTTTATTTGTTAAAATGACATTAAAGTTTGCAAATATTTAATACTCTTATTAACATGGCAGTGGACAAATATGCTGCTTTATGAAATGTATGTATATAATTATTATTGCAAATCAGTTAACAACACAAATCAATGATATATGATATGTCAATATTGTCCAGAAACCCTCCCAGGTTCTGACTTTAGCATCAACAAGCTGCTCCAATCAGAACATGACAAACTGCAGCCCAACAGGCAACAACAGCTGTCAGTGTGTCAGAGTGCTGACTTGACTATGACTTGATCCAGACTGACTGGGATTATCATAAAGTGGTCATGTCTGTAAAGGGGAGACTGGTGGGGACCCAGAGAACCCATTTACATCCACACATCTGGAGGTCAGAGGTCAACGGACCCCTTTAAAACCCCTTTTTCTTTGCAAAAATGTTGCTCACGTTTGGAGACTTATTTAACCTCCTTGGCAACAAGCTGGTCTGACCTGGTTGGTACCAATGGATTCATTAGGTTTTCTAGATTAATATGATTTGTATCTTCACTCTGTTGTAGTGGCATTAAAAGCAGGTATTTGAGTATCTGCTTGGACTCAAATGCACTTTTACACAAACTATATATTTTGATGCAAAAGCAAAGTTCAGCTGCGCATTTGAAAATTCTGCATTTTAGAGCCACAACAACTAAACTCTATTAAGTCGAGCAAACCACAAGACAAACAGAGATTATTCAGACTCCATTTCAGAAATAAACAAGTCCTTTTTACAACCACACTGCGCTGGAACATAAATCCAAACACACACACAAAAAGAAAAAGGAAATAGCTGCACTCTAGATTCCTCTGCACGCAGCCTCATTCATTCATTCATTCACAGAGCAGCGGTGGTGTAACTGAATATGCAGCCTGCTACTGTGGAGCTGCTGCACGGCTCCAGAGCCTCAGTGCAGGAACCCGACACCGGCCCTCGGTGGGACCTCAGAGGGTTCACGGTGCATCACAACGTGAACCAGCCTCCAGCTCAACAAGGGAACAGCTGTTTGAATGGTTTTGATGAAGTGCTGACCAAACACAAACACACACCGTCTCCTCATACAACAGATTGTATGATATCAAGGGATGCAAAACTGAACCGTGAAAAAACAAACCGTTGATTGACATACAAACTAGAGATCTTCCAATATAGGGATGTTAATAATTAACAGTTTAACCTTTAACTGACAATAAACATTTTAACTGACAATAAGCGTTTTAACCGATTAACGATTAAGTATCAGTTAAAACAGTTAAAAGAAATATTAATAATTAATTAAAAAGCTGAGAAAAACTCAGGAGCGGCTAGTCACTTTAAGGAGAAAAGCAGGTCCACCTTAAGAGAGTCTTAGCCAGCCTTGAAGGATACAGGAAGTTGGCTCCTGAGTGGAGGAGTTGAAGCTCGTAGCCTCGTAGCATTTATTCACCGACAAACTGTACACACACTGTCTGCTAAAGCTACGTTCACCGCTATAACACCACCAACAAACCGCTACAGTAACTCTCCTGTCGGTGAACTTAAGACAGTGAACGCAGCACAGCGGCTGCTACAGTAACTCTGATGGTGTAAAAGTACATCATATCAGATCCATACTTGGTCATCAGTAAACAGCACTTTTAATAATATTAACTATATGTTTTTTTTTTCGTTTTTCTTAAATCAGCTGGTATCAGCATTCGGTGTCGGCCGATACCGCAAGTTATGGGAATTGGTATCAGAACATCTCTAATACAAACCTAGCCATTGCACCATTATTAAATACAGACCTGCTAATTATTTGACTTCAAAGACAGAAGAGGCCATTATCTGCACAGGCATTGGCCTAAGTAGCATACATCATTACATGTATAAAATCAGTGTTATGACTTCATCCATCAGTCCATCCATCTGCAACCGCTTATCCCACTAGGGGTCGAGGGGGGCTGGAGCCGATCCCAGCTGGCATTGGGTGAAGGCGGGGTTCACCCTGGACAGGTTGCCAGTCCATTGCAGGGTGGGCTCGGGTATATTTTACACTATTTACAGACATTTTACGAACCAAGGGATATTAATCACTTATTTTAAAAATATATGGTTAAAATGGTTTCACACAGGACACAAACACCGGTCTCCTGGGTTAAAGTCTTTTTTTGACCCACCTTTTCACCCCAACATCCTCCCTCACAGACGGTCTTTATACTCTGTGGATTACACAGGAAGCAGCCTGCTCTCCATGTCTGGATCTTCAGAGAGAAGACAAGCCGGCCAACATGTTCATGTCCAAAATAATAGTGGTCATCAGAGGACTGCTGATTGTGAATAAAGAGGACAAAGCATGGATGAGGAAGAGGAGAGAGCGATGAAGCTCTGCTGTAGAGGTTGTCCTGGTCTCATTACCCTCTCAAGTCTGGACAGGTGAGCACACAGACTGAGGGAGCCTCCCTCTTGCTTCATGTGCTGACAGGTAGTCAGTTAACCAGAGCACACGCCTCCCAGAGGGAGCTGACAACATGTAATTGCTGTGTACTCCTTGGCTGGCCTAATGCCCTCAGATATACCATTATGTGAGTCAACAAGCTTAACGCAGACTGTTTTCAACCAGCTGCACAGACTGCATCCAGCCAGACACACAGCTCTCTGGAGGATCCTCCATACAGCAGCTAACAGAAACAAAGGAAAGGGAGGATTAAGGAGAGGAAATGGAGAGGAGGGAGAAAGGAGGAGGAGAAGCAGGGAGATGATCAGGAGGAGGAAAGAGTGGGAAAGTGATGAATGCGGGAAAGAGGAAATGTGACAAATACTAAAATTACAACAAGGCCCTTATGAAGCAGTCTCGGTTAAACACTGATTCCTCTCTAAGACCTACATAAAAGGAGACCATCAGTGAGAAGACTGGCTATTTGCATAAAGCTTTTCTTAATGCTGGTCATCGGTGCCACAGGGTCTACCAGCCCACCGCGGACAGACGCCGTCAGCCTGCAGTCGGAGCTCCGGCGGGAGGTGAAGAGCTCTGCGCTCCTCCTCCAAACCAACACTGACGCCACGCTACTGAAGGCCCAGGTCATACTGGGCCTGGGCCCACTGGAGGGAAGGGAGGCACGGGAGAACCAGAACCAGGACTGAGTGGGAAAGAAAGACCGTCAGACCCTGCTACAGCAAAATGAGAGGTTTTCTAAAGGGAGTCTGGTGCTCAGAAACACTACCGCACAGTGCCTGCCAAAATCAACACAAAATGAATGTTCCTTGTGACTGTAAGTAAAAGATTGAATCCTGGATATAAACAGGATCACGCAACGACTTCCCACGGCCATTACAGGGCAATACTCTGGCGCCACAGAGCGTCGTCATCGCGTTTTGTACCACGCGTAACGTAAGGAAATGACGTTATTACGGGTGTACAATGGGATGACACAGAAGACTGCTGCAAAAAGAATGAACACTCTAGCTATTATGGTCTTTATTTTAGATGGGTTTAAAACGGATTTAGAGGGTTAAAAACCTTTTCAAATATATATTTTTCCTCATGAATGATAAAAGTAATCAGCTGGCTTTTAGTTTTCTGAGAGTTACAGTAAAAAGGTGGCCAGAGAAGAGAGGAAATAAGGGAGGGAGGAGGAGGAGCAGCCTGGTTATTTGTTCATTTATTTATGCTTCTTCCTGTCTTTGTTGCTCAAAGAGTCCGTCCAGGGGTCGGGTTGCTCGGCCACTGTGGCCTATTTTAGGATCAGCATCCTACAAAAGAGCAAGAAAGTGTTTTTCTACACTCAAGCTGTGCGATATGAACAAATTATTCATCTCAGCATCATAATAAACGCATGTATATGTGTGTTGCAGGGTGAAAATAAACTTACTTTACTTAAAAGATGCTTTTTTTTCTGCTTTTCAAATTTAAAAAGATGCAAATGTTTGTTTCTTATGAACATGAAGACACAATTTCACTTTAAAAGTGTAAAAAATGTGATAAATGTGTTTAATTTGCAATTAATTGCAATTTACTATGAATAATCATGCAATTAACTGCCATTAAATATTTAAAATCAGTTGACAGCTCTGGTAAAAATGTCGTATTCACTGTTCGGTTGTAGCTCCACCCTCTTGCGTCACTTCTGGTTTTCATGCTAAATTCAGAACCTGTGAGGGTTTCTGGACAATATCTGTCCTTGTTTTGTGTTTTTAATTGATTTCCAATAATAAATATATACATACATTTGCATAAAGCAGCATGTTTGTCCACTCACATGTTGATAAGAGTATTAAATACTTGACAAATCTCCCTTTAAGGTACATTTTGAACAGATAAAAAATGTGATTAATTGTGATAAAATATTTTAAATCGATTGTAGTAAAAAGACTTCATGGTTCCAGATTTGCTGCTTTTCTTTTGAATAATGTTAACAATTTTAATGTATTAGTAATAATGCTTAGTTTTAGACTAAAACTTTGTGAAGGTGTCACTTTGGGCTCTTGGTCATTGTGACAAATATTTCTAACTGGAGAAAATAATCAACAGATGAATCCATAATGTAAATAATCATCATCATCATCATCAATACTTTAAGTACATTTCTTTGATTATACTTACATACTTTGACTTAAGTGTAATTTTTGATGCAGGGTTTTTTTCTTGTAACAGAATACTTTACAGTGTGGTATAAGTACTTTTACTGCAGTAAAGGGTGTGAATACTTCCTCCACTGCTCTCGCATCGGAGCAGTTTGTCTGTCAACCTGAGATTGCATATTTCAACATGACATGAGGCCATGTCGTCCTGCTGTGTCAATAGAAACTGCTGGGGACTTTGGGCCATGTTGCTCCACTGTTACATAACTGGATGTTGACACCGTTGCAATGTTCATTTCTTCATCTGCTGCGTTTATATTTGATGCTTTCAGCCAACACCTTCCAGAGAAACTGTGATGATCTGTCTTTTGGGTGGACTCAACACAAGCACTGTTCATTACAGCAATCCGCCACACGTACTTCACTCAGACAAGAAGACTTTGGACTTAAATCATCTGCAGATTAAAAATATTAATCCTCCAAACTATGTGTGATCACTCAAGGCCACATTTTGAGAAATCACGCTTCCTTAAAAGGCAATGAGTGTGACTTTCTGTGAAGCAACAAGCTGGGGGAGTCAGCGAGGGCGAATACCACCCAGACAACTCAACGTTTAATGTGAAAACTCAGAGTCTTCAGGACAAATATTACAACCTAAAACCTGCTAAATGTCAGAAACATCTCCCATCGACACCATCTAGCTGTTCAGCTCTCCGAGACTTCTAAGAACCGAGTTTAACGTAAAACCTCTCCGTTAATCTCGGCTGCTGTACCGTTTGTCCTGATAAATGACTCCGTAGTTGTGTTTCCATTCAGCTGTCAACCTAAATTTAAAGGAACAGTGTGTAACATTTCAGGCGATTTATCAGCAGAAATTAAATATGTTTTCATTAGTGCATAATCACTTGAAACTAAGAATTGTTGTTGTTAAACTGATATTCCCCTTTTAATTTGCTTCTTTATCTTTGAATTAATTCCTATTTAATTTTCTGTATTTCTTATTTCTTTATTTCTATATTTATTTTATTGATGCAAAAGTGGATATATTTGTTTTTGCGTTTATTTATTGTTTGCATTTATTTTTATTTATATTTTCATTTTTGTGTGTATTTTTTTATTTATTTATTCTTCTGTTTAATTTCACCTTATACTTATTTATGTATTTATTTTTAATCATGCATAAATGTATGCATTTATTTTTTACATTTATTTGTTTGCATTTATTTATTTATTCTATTTTCATTTTTGTGTTTATTTATTTATTTACTTATTCTTCTGTTTACTTTCCCCTTATATTTATGTATGTATTTATTTTAATTAATTTATAAATGTATGTTTTCATTTTTTTTTACATGTATTTGTTTGGATTTATTTTTTTTTATTAATTTTATTTTCATATGCTTTTATGCAAAATTTTCCCTTTGCATTTCACCCCTTATATATTCCTCCAGACTTATTAATAGTGACAGCCCCTCATTTGCATAATGACGCATAAATGCATATAGAAATGTTTTAAGAAAAGAATACATCAATAAATATGTTTTTGGAAAATGAGAAGCGAAATATAAAGACAAAAGGTGTGGAAATAAATAGATACGTAAATGCAACAATATAGAAATAAATAAATAATGCAAAAATAAATGAATACAAATAAATATATAAATAATAAAATGGAACTTTAAAGCAGAGTTAATTAATAAGAGAATTAATACAGAGATAAATAAATAAAGAAGCAAATTAAAACTGAAATATCAATATATGTGACATTTTTTTAATAAATCTATGGCTACATTTATTTGAAATATTTTTGCAACCTTTAATGACATATTCATTTAGTTACTGAATCATTTATTTATTTACTCATTAATTTATGTTTGGTTTTGGCGGGTTCAGTCCTCCATAGGGGAGCAGGGGAAGACAAGAGAAGAAGAGACCTAGCAAACAGTGGGTGTTAACGGAAAAAAACAAAAGGTTTAAGGAACTACACAGACACCAAACTAAAGTGCTATTATTTTGCATATACACGGAAGCAAAACACAAATTTATTTGTATGCAAATGTGACTGCCTTTTCCCCATCTGGATCATTTATTATCTGCTGTTGCCACGGACTAATCAGATTGGATTGTTGACTCTCCTCTCTGACTCCGCCCACTCCAGCTGCCAAAAGAAACCACAACCATTTCCCTTCAACTGAGATTTTGTGTGCCAGCTCTGCATCGCAGCGACGGGCAGACAGGAGAGAATGAAGGAATGAAAGAGAAGAAAGAAAGAGAGTCGACGCTGCTGAACATGGCAGACATGTCAGGAATGCCAGCTATGTTCTTCCTCCCTCTGACTCCCCGTCGACTACATCCTCACGCTCTCCTCCTCTCACCTTCTTCCTCTTCCTCATCTTCAGCTCCTTCTCTCATCCTTTCTTTCTAGTCCAGAAACAGTTAAATCCCCTCGGAGCAGGATACGCATCCTCCTGTTCGGCAAGGATCTGAGGACGTTTTTCTGGAAACCCAGCGTCTCTCAGACGCTTGACTTAAAGACATTAAAGTGGGTCCTTCGCCTGGAGCACATAAATCAGTCTACTTGACGGCTACAAGTCATCCTCACATTTCTCTCCACACTTCTACCGTGATGAAGATGAGAAAAACAGCTTCAAACACGTTTCTTCTTTTTGTTTTTTGATGTTTTTATATATACATTCTGTAGTTTTCTACATGTACAGTATATATACATCCTTATAGTCAGTGTATTAATACAGCAACTTAGATGGCGGTCGGCATGCTCCCAGTTTGGAGAAGCAGACAGGAGTACCGGCACGAAACTAACACAAACTAAGCAATGATGCAGCAGTAGACCAGCAACTCCTGTGTTCTGTGAGGTAAAATCAACGTTGTTGTGAATGGAGTCTGGTGGCTTCAAAATAACGGCATCAGATCTCCGTCGAAAAAAGCTGTCTGATGTTGACGTACAGCGGTTGAAAAGATTTATGCTTGAATTATAATTCCTGTTAATTTTGAAGATTTTTTTTAGCAAGTTGCTGGTGTACAATTTGTTATTTTAATAATAAATGAAAATTCAGTAAATTTATGTAGTGTTAGCAATGTTTTTTTTGTTTTCTAACATTAAGACAGCAATATTAAAGTCAAGCCTGATGTTGATCCCAGTCACTTGATCCCAGGCATACAACTTAATACTGAAACGCTGGTATCGGACACTGGATGATAGAGCTCAGGTGTCGGTTTAGAGACTGAAAAATATGATTGGTGCATCCCTAGATTCAGCTATTTTAGCACAGCTAACCTCCACGTTCAACTGGTACTTCCTAATTCTATTAAACTAACTTCTAACACGTGTTTCTTGTCTTAGCGGATATGAAGGAATTAAACACGCTGGTCAGTTTCTTTCCACCCTGAAACCTCCTGTCTATTTCCTCCTCACCCAAACGCTAAATGACAGAGCTGCATGACCTACAGTTTTTGTCTTTGTCTGGATGTGGGCTCACTTGGTCCTGCAGCTAAAAGGAAAAAGATGGATGGGATCAGCTCAAAGAAGCAGTGAGACGAGAGGAGACAACAATCAGCATTACTTGGCATTAGTGTTTCCCTCAGTGTGCCTGTTTCCCTCATATCACACCATCCCTTCTCCTTAGCCAATCAGCAGCCAACTAATCCACTTCCTGTCTTTAGAAGCACAGCACAGGAAATGGCGTGGGCGGGAGGATGTCCATGTTAACTCCAAAGGAATGCAGAGAATGAATCCAACTGTACGAGACATAAAACATTAACCCCTGAGGAAACTTGTAAAAATAGCCCTCTGAAGATTTACAGTCTTCGGGTCCGACGATGCGGCACGGTGACAAGGGGCTTGATGGGAAGTTTGTGCTGCACTGCGATGATTCGTATGACTGAAATGACTCATGAGTGAGGCCGGCACTAACTGCAGAAAGTCTACAGAGGCCAGAGGTTCAGAAGCCATCATCTGGTCTATTACACTTTCAGGATTTCACACCTGCAGTGTGTTTTGTGAGGCCCAAACCACAGCAGAAAGGTTGAATTTTTTTATATTAGTTAGGTTCAATAGACTCATCATAAATGTTTTTTTCAGATATCCCAACCAGACAGCAGCTTATGAGACAGAAATTAATGCTAAAATTGAAAATATTGAGTCATGTGTTATTTTTTTAAATAACTGATTAATATCCATTGGTTTATGAAATGTCTGTAAAAAGTGAAAAATACAACAGAGCCCTCCGTGCGACGGACGGCCGACCTGTCCAGGGTGAACCCCGCCTTCGCCCAGTGACAGCTGGGATTGGGTCCAGCCCCAGTGTCCTTAAACTGCATGTCCCACAATGCATCTCGATTTTGTTACATGCACACTGAAGCATCTCAATAACATCATCATCATATTTCTACCCCACACCATGAAGGCCGGTCCGTGAAAACACTGTCTTACATGAAACCAGTCTGTGGCGCACTTGAGGACCGTGGGTCTATACTACTGCCTGTACTGATGGTCATTATATGTGTCAGCTCCATGTCTGAACCTTCTGAATGCTGCGAGATCGTTACCAATGAGGTCTTGCACTTTGACTTCACACACTTCAACTTGGCCGAACACCAAGTTAAATTATCACAAGTCAACAGAGAGAACGGTGACTGTTTAACACAGTCGTCTCCTCTGACCTTGACAGAGTTAAGTTGCGCCTCGTCGTGATGTAAATGTGAGTCATTAAGTTTTGGTCTGAGCAGCCAGAACCACCGGTAATCAGAGCAGAGGGGTGCTCCCCTTCTTTCCTCAGCCCGACCTTTACAGAACCAGAGCTCTGCAATCACTGAATGAGCTGAGGTCATTATTATTATTATTACTGCTCACACACTTCTGTGTGTGTTTTTACACAGTCCCTATCAGGAGTTTGGCAGGCCCAATGGCAGCTGGCAGGGCGAAGCGTCAGCTGTTTGCGTCGGCCTTTTATTAAAACCGCTGGCTGAATCTTTCCAGAGCTCCGCGACAGTTCTGTGGTGCTGTTGTTGATCCGTTCAGGCAACAGGAAACAGACTCACTCCACCAAACCAGGTCGTGTTACAAAGCGCTCTGTTGTCTTGAAGCCAAACTGACTCTGATGCTGCTGGGATTTCAGCATTTATGGGTTTTCCAGCGTAAACTTAACCATTTCTGTAGTCAGGGAATATATGCTGAATGCATGAAACAGCAGGTTAGGATGTTTAAAGTTACTAAAAGAAACATTAAACTGGTTATGAAACAGCCTCACATTAATACTGATGCCTCTATGTGACCTACAAACTGCTACTGTGACGTCCAGATCAAATAAAAGAAACTAAAACTACCTACTTCAGGCAGGTTGAGGCAACCGATGGTGGTTAAACTTGTTCTTTTTAAGAGGAAGGTTTCTTCACACCACACAGCTCACAGTCTATTTGTAACCATGACTGTTAAAAACCATCAGAAACCAGTTAGAGGAAGTTATTGGTTAGAAAGAGAAGTGTGAGAGAAGTGAACTTCTTATTCTGCAGGGCAATGAAGCTTCTTCTTCAAAATATATAATCTAATAAAAAGGTCTGCCCCCAATTAGTCACCTAATCGGTCCTTTTATTACACTAAGATTTCTTCAATTAGTCATTTTTATGCTTTTTTCATGCTGAATGATTTATTCATAAGAAACCTATAAGCACATCTCTGATAAACACAAGACTTAAAGCAGCACTTTTTGTGTGATTTTGAGGAGACGCGAGTGTTAAACCTGGTCCACACGTATACAGATGTTTTTAAAAACAGATATTTTCCTCCATGGTTTTTTGGCCTCATGCAAACAGAGTTTTGGGTCACAAAAACAGATATTTTTGTCCTCTAAGGTGCAGATTTTTACAAATTGAAAGAAAGAAAGAAAGAAAGATATAAATTGCGAATACTCTGCATCTGTGTGGACGCATAAAACAAAGTGTTTGGGAAACGATGGCGTCCTCTCCTCATTTCACAGCCACTGATGCTTTGTGTAATGAGCATGCAACAGAAACAACAAAAATGGCAGACTACCGGCTGTTGTACAATTTGTTAGCACTGCTCGGACTAATTACTACTACTAAGCAGGAACACATTAAACATGGAGGCCGAACAGTGATTGAGCACTCAGAGGGGCGACGGACAGAAACCTGAATGACCTCCTTTTCTTCATTTATGCACTTAAAAAGACAGTTGATGACAGCAGAGTGTGATGAAGCTGAAGGAGAGGGGCGGGAGGGAGAAGGGTCAACTGCCCACTCCCACATTTAGCATTAAATACTTGACAAATCTACCTTTAAGGTACATTTTGAACAGATAAAAATGTGTGATTAATCACAAATAGCTATGGACAATCATGTGATTACTTGTGACTAAATATCTGAATCGACTGACAGCCCTAATCTGTATTCGTATAGACGGGGTCTGAGGACAGACAGGCACATGGAGGCAGTTTTCTGTCTCAAGCGTGTGAATGTGTCTGCCTCTGTGAGTAAATGCCTCTATAGATAGAATGAGTAAGTGCTAAACTCAGCAACCAACACCGAGTTACTCAGAGCTGCTGGGTTATTTGAATCATTAAGGGGAAAAAAAAAAACACAACAAAACACACTCAGAGCAGAGACACAAGCCAAAAACGTGCTCAGCTGGCAGCATCACTTCATCAACCTCTCCGTCAGCAACACACGAAATCTAGTTATCAAACCAGAGTCACTGCAGGTTAGAGCTGCGTAATTAATCAAATATTAATCGCAATCACAACGTTGGATTCCCACAGTTAAATGAACACGATCGACTGCAATACTGACATTTAAAAGATGCGTTCTGTGCATAGAAAACTGCTGCAGGGTAGTAATGTTTCCATGAACTAAATTTAACTTCACATTAACACTTAATTTAACATTTAACTTAACATTAACTCTTCCATTTCCTCCTTTGGTTCATGCAGCTTTGTAAAGTCCTCTCTGCTTTAGTATCTCAGCCAGCAGCCCCTCGGCTGTCCTCTCCTTCTCATCTCCAGACAGCTTTCTGTCAAAGTGACGGTTCTAGTTGTTTTCTTTGAATACAGACACGTTTGTTGTAAACTAAGCTCACAGCTTTACCGCCAACCTCTGTGGAAAAATACTTATCAGTCCCTAACTTACTATAGACGTGGCGCCTCAGCAGGTGACGCTACTTCAAACATCACTAACGTCAGTTAACATCAATGTCAAGTGTGACAGGAAGCACACTAACAATACAAGAGTATTTCAAAACAAAAGCGGTTTTCTTCACTGTTTTTTTTTAGCTTCTTAAGTAAAACTGTGTGGTTTGTCTGCGACCTCCCGGGCCGAGCAGAACCATCATGAGGGCCGGTTCCTGCCCGCTGGCCGTATAATGCCCGGGTCTGTTTTAGATATTAACTCTTCAACCAATGCATTTATGATTAAAATAAGAGCATAAAATAGTCTATTGAGCTCTTAATGTTGCTAATTTGCTCTCAAAGTGAACCAAAACTTCAAAACAGCTAATAAATGGGTAGGGTGAATATTCATATTGAATATATTAATCTGTGCAATAAAAATATGTTGTTGTTAAAATCAATGAATAATCGTGATCTCAATATTGACCAAAAATAATTGTGATTAGCATATTTGGTCATAATCATGCCGCCCTACTGCAGGTCGACCTCGGGAGGAGAGGAAAAGAAAGGAAAAGGGAAAGAGGAAACACTCCAACACTGCACAGTTGGTCGGTGAGTGTGAACAAATAAAGCAGCTCTGCTTGTTTCAGGAGTGTGTGTGTGTGTGTGTGTGTGTGTGTGTGTGTGTGTGTGTGTGTGTGTGCTATGAGAAGCACCACATTTCAGCAGCTATAAATCCACATTCTTGGCAGTCACACTAAAACAGGAACATTTGTGTTGCTCACGCTGCTGCTGATCTCACACAAAACCTGCAACGACGACCGAAACGTGCACGCACCTCAGAGACAAAAACGTTCCCCACAACTAAAGGAAATACTGAATCCAGAGACGAATAAAACGAAGGCGTGTATGAGTGTGTGAGAGAGAAAATGTGGCCAAACAGGAGTTTCAGGCCGGCCCAGTTCCCCGGCAGCAGACAGCATTGTCACGGTAACAGGCTCTTCCTGCCCCTCCTCCTCCTCTCCACCCGCCTCGCGCGCTTTTACCTTATAAGGCAACGCATTTAACTGCCTGTCACGGCGACAATGGTGATGTAAGAGGGCAGCAAGGTGCACCCCCCACTGACTGACTGACTGACTGACTGACTGAGTGAGTGACTGACACTGACACACACACACACACACACACACACACACACACACACACACACACACACACACACACACACACACACACACACACCCCCCGTGTCATCCTGAAACTGTTTCTGTATGTTCATTTAATTTAAAACTCTTTGTGTGTGTGTGTGTGTGTGTGTGTGTGTGTGTGTGTTTTAAAGTGCAGGAATGTGAAACACGACCCCCCCCCACTTCCTATGAAGCAGCAGAAACAAACAGGAGACAGAAGCAGATAAGACGGACAGACGAGCAGAAAGGTGGACGTACAGACACAGGAAGTGACGGGGCAGGTACAAAAAAAAATAAAAAATAAGGGCCCGAAAGACTCAAGAGACAGACGCTGCTCTGTAACGACACCTAACTTCCTGGGAGCATATGCATGTCCTTAGGTAGCCGATTTGAATTTTAATAGAGGCGAATCTTCTGATGGGACACCACGGGACCTTGTTTTGGAAAACATACTGTATGTACGGTAGTCAGCGGCGAGAGGATAATCATTTTTTTGATCCTGGTTGAATGAGGGATATTGATCATTAACTGTTTAACCCGACTTTAAGCATTTTAACCATCAATGTCACTGGTTAAAAGAAATATTAATAGTTAACTGAAAAGCAGAGAAAAAGGAGGAGCGGCTCGTCACTTCAAGGAGAAAAGCTGGTCCACCTTAAGAGAGAGCCGGTGCAGATACAGGAAGTTGGCTCTGGACTTCCAGCTGAGGAGTTGTAGCTTGTAGCCTCGTAGCATTTATTCACCAACAGATAAACTGTACACACACTGTCTGCTACAGCTACGTTCACAGCTATAACACCACCAACAAACACACACCGACGGTGAAATGGAGACAGTGAACGCAGCACTGTGGCTGCTACAGTAGCTCTGCCGACGGTGAAATACAGACAGTGAACGCAGCACCGTGGCTGCTACATTAGCTCTGCCGACGGTGAACTACAGACAGTGAACGCAGCACTGTGGCTGCTACAGTAGCTCTGCCGACGGTGAAATACAGACAGTGAACGCAGCACCGTGGCTGCTACATTAGCTCTGCCGACGGTGAACTACAGACAGTGAACGCAGCATCGGCTGGAGCACCGCTGCATGTGAGGCACAAATCTTGTCAGTTAATAATCAGTTAACGAGGGTCGTTATCGGTTACAATTTTTTTTTTTTTTTCAAAATTAGCATTCTAGTTTGAATTACACCACGAATCACATATGATGTCTCCACTGAAGTATAAAGCTGGGGACACACCAAGCCGACATCAAAGAACTAGCAGCGGCGAAGGCCACGCACTGAGTCGCCTAATGTCGCCCCTTTTTCGTTGCCAACAAGATGCACTTGAACACACCGCGAGGACAACAGCCAATGGCCACTTTGCGTGCACTTTCTGTGGGTAAAATCTCACTTCACTTGAGATAACATCTTTAGTCAAAGTCATGCAAACAGTTTCCAGGCTTTTCAAGGACTTCCTGGAGCTGTGAGTGATTAGGAGATGAGGGAGGGAGGGAGGAGGCGTCGTAAAGGAGCCGACGGGGTCCAGACCCGGTACAAGGAGCAGCACTTTGTTTGTTTCTGTGAGTTTCCGCTTGTTGATGACCCGCACTAAACACACACACACACACACACACACACACACACACACACACACACACACACACACACACACACACACACACACACACACACACACACACACACACACACACACACACACACACACACACAGGTCTAGCCAAAGCCACCCCCCTTCGGTCCGGCTCTGTCACACATTCCTGAGCTCACCCGGCCCTTTATGGCTTCATGAGTCACCGGCCCTACGCCTGTCTGATGCACACTAACCGCCGGGTAAATGGACGTTAATCAGCCGCAGAGAGAGTCACATCAGACAGGAAGGTTCAGAGTGTTTCCACTGACTACCTTGTAGATTTCTTCTTTTTTTTGGTTTTGTGCTGCCAAAGAGGGAAACTGGTGTGTTTGTGTTGTAGTGCAGCGATTGTTTAGTCTATAAAATGTCAAACAGTGATGAACGCCCACTTTTCATGATCACATCCCAAGAAGGCTTGTTTTGTACAACCAGTCACTCTGAAAACTGTCAAGAGATTTAAACAGTCTCTTATTCCTTATTATAGGTAGAGGTGCAAGAAGTACTTCAGTAAAAGTACTAATACCACACTGTGAAAATATTCCACGACAAGTAAAAGTCCTGCATTCAAAACTTTACTTTCGTAAAAGTATTTATTTGGACCGCCAATCAATTAAAATAGTTAACTGAAATTAATCACACATTTTTTATGTGTTACAACATAACTTAATTTGATTTTCAATAATAAATATTGCAAGAATATTTGCAAAAAGCAAGCATATTTGCAAATGTATGTATATATTTATTTTTGTCAATCAATCAACAACACAAAACAACGACAGATATTGTCCAGAAACCCTCACAGGTACTTATTTAGCTTAAAATAGGCTCAAATCATAACAGGCAACAATAGTATTGGGATATAATTTGTAATGTGAGAGGGAATGATCATTTTTACATCATTATTCTTTATAATTTTAGTATAATCTGTCCTCTTATTGTCTCATGTTATTGCCTCTTTTCTTTTGTAAGAACTTTGAGTTACATCTCTAACATAATGTAAAGGTATTATTCTCATTTTCACCTAATAAAATAATTATGGTGTGATTTTCATGGTGACGTGTACCAAACACAGATGTGGTCTTACGTCTGTACAATGTGATTGGTAGATGAGGACATCCCTGCAGCACCACAGTATTTCATTTAAAAGGGTATTTTGACACATTATCAAAAATATTATTGCGATTTTGATAAATTGTGCAGCATTTTCTCAGCACATAAAGGAACATCCTGCAGTTTATCACAAACATTCAACACATCTGAAGACACCTTCAGAAACTAATCTGTAAAGTAACTAAAGCTGCCAGACAAATGTAGTAAAAAGTACAATATTTACCTCTGAGACGTAGAGTAGAAGTAGAAAGTAGCATAAAATGGAAATATTCAAGTAAAGTAGAAGTATCTTGAGTAAATGTACTTTGTTCCATCCCACCCCTGCTATTAGGATTTATGTATTGATCTTTTTTGCGCCCACACAGACGTACAATTACGTAAAATACTGGTTGGTCAGTGACGGTGACTCCACACTCCTCCCACACCGACCTAAAGCCTCGTGCCCCAGATACACGCCGAGCCCCTCCGGGTGCTGAGCTCAGTCATCACGGCCGAGCCTCTGTGTGCAGGTCTGGTCTGGGGGGGAATCACAGCTCCAGGCCGTTACAATCCCTTTAAAATGACTTTAATATCACAGTGACCCCCCCGCTGTATGTGGAGCAGTCCAGGACATAGACAGTGAATCAGTGACCGTCTGATCCTCTAAACCACTTTCTGTCCATCTGGATTCAAATAATGACGACTAGAATTAAGAAAACCAGCTGCACTGAGTCTAAAAACCGTTTCTTCAACATTAAACATAATCTATGGGCAATATGGATTAATTGCAAATTAATCACACTTTTTATCTGTTCAAAATGAACCTTAAAGGGAGATTTGTCAAGTATTTAATACTCTTATCAACGTGCTACCGATGGATTCATCGGGTTTTCTAGTTTCATATGAGACCGGTATCTTCACTCCAGCTTTAAAACTGTCCGCTACAAGCTAAAAATCACAAACTGCATTAATACGTTCAAGAAATTAGTGGTATTAAAACGACTTTGTGTTTAGGTATTGTAGACTTTGACAGCCCCAATAATGATACGTTGTAGGGGTGTCTCACTATACCAGTTCTGATGATAACTGTGATATTTAAAAATGAAATATTGATATCATGTTAATAATCCTACTAAATAATCCACCGCCTCTTAAATAATTTTACATATACAGTTCTGTTTAAAGACTCTGTCTCCAACTCCCTATATGTGTACTTTGAGTGTAATTCGTTTGCCAAACATGAGACAACAACACACAATAAACCACAAAAAAATGATTGATGGATTGATGCTTATCGTTATTGTGACTTATTTTGGCCACCGTTCAATTTAGAAACAAATACCTCAAAATCAACACATAACTTAGGAAACCATGTTACTATAACACAGTCCTGAAGGATGGATGCCATCTGGTACCATCACACTGATTTATTGCATTATTTGCTTTAATAAGTTCTAGTTATGAGGGATACATGAGGGGTTTGAACCCAAGAGGAGGCAGATACTGAAATGCTGAACTCAACTGACATCTCCTCTTTACTGACGTTTCTCTTCTGAGAAGTGAGAAACTTCTGTGGGTGAAGTCAGGACGAGGTTCAACTGATCTGCATCTCAGTATTCAGAGACGTTCGGTTGCACCACATCCACTTTCTGTTACAGCTGCCAGCCATTTCTACTTAATTATTCCTCTGCACACTGCTGCTTGCACACGTTCATTTTATCACTATTATACTATACTTCATATTGCTTATATTTTTGTACTTATAGCTGCACATTTTATTGCTGTTATTTATGACTAATCCTTTACTTATTCTCTTTAAATATGTGTGAAGTCTTAATACGAAGCGGCGTTTGAGGTTGGCGCAGCTACACTTTGGCTGTACTTGCATGATAACAATAAAGTTCTTCATCTTGATTATTAGAAGCTTCATTGAGGAAATTCACACACAGAGCTTGGTCATGCACGATACAACAGCAGCCATATCGGTACCACTACCCTGCTTGGGGGCTGTTGCTAAGCAACCAAGGACTACAGCATCTTATTTTTAGATGGTTTAAAATGCATCTCAGCACCTGGTGTCCGTAGTACGAACTAGTCCAACTGTGGAGCCGTTTCATCTCCACACTTCTGCAAAAAAAAAAAAAAAAATGCTTTTATTCTGCAGCCTCTCGTCCATCTCAGTATCACTGCGTACCATTACCTCTCTGCCTCTCTCTCTATCCTCCTCCACCTCCTCCTCCTCCTCAAAAATAGATTTCACATACTCCTGCCTGCATTTACTGTGACAATCTAAAAGACTTCATTCAACCAAAGCAAAGACTTTTATTAGAACAAAGCACAGCTGGAAACCACTGCAGTTGTGTGCATGAAGACAAAAATACCCCTCAGTCCCAGGAAGGTGTGAAGAGAGCGCGTTAGCGCCGAAACGTTCTCGCACTGCTGCGGCGACGAGCTCGACAGGAAACGCTGCAGCGCCGCTCTCACGCTGCAGAGATGACGAGCCATCATGTCCCCACAGCAGTGGTGTCAAAACCACAGAGAAACCTGTCAGAGACAGACCGGTGTCGGTCTGCAGCGACTGCAGGGTACCAGGGTCTATGTGGACTCCTCCTGCTCCCCCCACAGTGCTGGGAGTCACAGGAGCCAACAGTGGAGGCTTTGTTAACCGGAGCAACGGCAGCTAAATAATCCCCTGCAGGCTGGCTTTGATTGGATCAGACAGGATAGTAGGCTCGTGGCCGAGGACTTCCCTGACCCACATTAAGACCTGGACGGCTTTCTGCTACAGAAATGTCAACTCCAACTCTTAAATACACCAAAAGACTTAAAAGACAAGAAAAAGAACTACAAAAGATGGTTCAAGTACAGCCAGGTCAGTCAGAGACAGTCCCACAACATGAGATATTCTCCAACGTCTCCACCTCACCAGAGGAGAAATACCTTTTTATAGCCACCTTCCTCTGTCTTCCTGTTTCCCTTTTTGAAGGATGAATACGGACTACCGCCACCTGCTGATGTGGAGAGTTATTTCCTCTCACGCAGGTGCAGAACGTACGTGGTAACTCGCCGTCGGCTGAAGTCTTTGTGGTGTGTTCAAGTGCAACTTTTTGGTCGAGACAAAGGTGACGTGCTATACATGCTACACCAGCCAGCCTCCAGCCGGCAGCAGAGATGTTTCAGCTTCAATTCTGTTGAGCCGACATGCCGCTGCACACACCCTACAGGTCGTGTCAAGAAGGAAACTTGAGTCAAGTCTATTACTTTAAGCTACTGAGGTGATTAGCCCTGTCTACCTGACACGCTTGGGTGTTGACGTTGCCTCTTGTTGCATGTTGTGCCGAACAAAACCGATCTTCAGGCCACATGGTTTCAGTTGGTTTCAGTCAATTTATACGTGACAGTGCCATGAAGAAGAAAGTCTGATTTCCACAGAAACAAGAAAAACCACACAACACGACCAACAAATTGTTAGTACCACTGCAGTCAAAAACCCTTTGGCCTTCCGGGCTAAAACCTGACAGGGACACTTCCTACCTACGGTATGTACGGTTTGTCCCTAACAAATGCCCAACCTCAACCAACTCGTGAGCGTTTCCCAACCTTTACCTTCCAGAGATGACCCACCCTACAGAGTAATACACAACACAG
Organism: Pterois miles; assembly: GCA_947000775.1. NCBI lineage: Eukaryota > Metazoa > Chordata > Actinopteri > Perciformes > Scorpaenidae > Pterois > Pterois miles. The sequence goes on along the minus strand of CAMQGK010000110.1, from coordinate 3,887,247 downwards.
AGCTAACGGCAAAATGAAAACACTCTGAATTCAGGTGAATAATAACTTATTTTAAGTCTTATTTGGATGCAAAGATTTGCACATTAGCAGGAATGTAGCACAATGAATACTCTGAATATTAAATCAAAATGATGATGATGATTATCATTTTGGCCTTAATCACGCAGCCCTAATGATAGCCCCAGCAATAATCAAAATTGTGCAACGACGACTGTGTAATATTCACAGTTTTAACGTGTCAGCTCAGACAGATTATTGCTTATTCTGTTTATTCAACATACAGTAGGTCTGATCTGCAGGCATTCCCTCCTTTCTCTCTCTCTCTGCCATCTGGTCTATTACGGCGGACACCAACACACGGCCATTTGTCTGACTCAGAGGGCTTGCCTGGCTGTTTGCGTGCGTGGTGACTACTTTATATTTGAAACAGGGTCGAGGGAGAAAACCGCAGAAACCACAGAGGCTTCCTTCCTCTTTCCTCCACCACTACGACTCCCAGGAGGAACAAACACAGAGCTGCAGTCACTCCTGAGTCTCGCTCATCCTCCTCTTCTGCTCTGAGGGGAGATTTAGTCTTTACCGCTCAGCCATTTATCAAAATAAACAGATTATTCTTCCAGTCTGGGTGCTGACTGTGTGAGGAAAGAACATTTTTGTCCCGATTCTTTCATCAGTACCGTCGACCACCTCACCACGAAAACCAACATGATCAACTCCTGAGAAGATTTTCAGTCACCAGAAAAGACTGAAGTCACAACAACAGAAAAAGACGAGGGAAGAGGAGAAAAATCCTCCTGCTTTCCATTTAGGTTTCAAACCCTGAGGCCAAAGCAGCAGCAGCAGCGTGTTTGGATCGTTTGTCTTTTCAGCTGCATAAACTGGCAGTGAACCTGCAGTGAGTGCTTATCATTCATCTGTGTCTCTGCTCGCCTGCATCCCAGTCTAAATGGAGTCTAATACCCCAAAAACAAAAAAACAACACGTCTGTCTGGCTGTCTTCATCTCTGTCCTTGTTCTCTGCAGAATCCGACAGAAGAGAGCCAATATACTCAAATATACCAATCAATTAAAATACGTAGCTGTGACTGATTCCATCATTGTCTAAAATTAATTGTTATTAATTGCAAATGAATCGCATTTTTTTTTATCTGTTCAAAATGTACCTTAAAGGGAGATTCAATACTCTTATCAACACAGGAGTGGACAAATAAGCTGCTTTATGCAAATGTATGTATATATTTTTTATTGGAAAACAATTAACAAGCCAAGATTTTTCTTTAAGCAGAGCAAATAAAAATTAGGGATCTCAGTCAATTAAAACATTTAATTGCATAATCATCCATGATTAATCACGATTAAGTGCAAATTAATCACATTTTTATCTGTTCTAAATGAACCTTAAAGGGAGATTTGTCAAGTATTTAATCCTCTTATCAACATGGGAGAGGACAAATATGCTGCTTTCTGCAAATATATGTATATATTATTGTAAATCAATTAAATAAATGACAGATATTGTCCAGAAACCCTCCCAGGTTCTGACTGTAGCATCAACAATCTGCTCCAATCAGAACATGACAAACTGCAGCCCAACAGGCAACAACAGCTGTCAGTGTGTCAGAGTGCTGACTTGACTATGACTTGATCCAGACTGACTGGGACTATCATAAAGTGGGCATGTCTGTAAAGGGGAGACTGGTGGGGACCCAGAGAACCCATTTACATCCACACATCTGGAGGTCAGAGGTCAAGGGACCCCTTTGAAAATGGACATGACAGTTTCTCCTCGCCAAAACTTGGAGCGTTATTTAACCTCCTTCCCAACGAGCTAATCTGACCTGGTTGGTACAGATTCATGGATTCATTAGGTATCGATGCATGGATTCATTAGGTATCGATGCATGGATTCATTAGGTACTGATTCATGGATTCATTAGGTACCGATTCATGGATTCATTAGGTATCGATGCATGGATTCATTAGGTACCGATTCATGGATTCATTAGGTACCGATTCATGGATTCAGTAGGTTTTGAGCTAGCTGTACATTATCCTTTACTTCTATTGACTGGTTCATAATTATGTGGATTGCAACTTAATTGATTTTATGATTTTGTGGGTTAAACATGAATTACAGTGCATTACTTCTCGTAAGTATAGTTACGAACAGTGTACGAGAACAGGCTGCTGTAAAGACAGAAAAACGAGAGTCTATCTATAAAAGCTCCAGGCTAATGGTCTCTGAGGGACCTCCTCTGATCTATGAAAGACAAAAAACTGACTGAAGTTGTGAACAGACCCCAGGCTGGTCCTGGAGATGCCTGACCAGAAATATAGCCGACAATACAGTAACAAGCCCCAGAGCTGAACTGCGAAATCACACAGGAACACACCAGCCTTAAAATAGCAACACACACTCCGGTTCTCCTCTGTGTCTGAACCTGTTGCCTTAACGACAGAGAGGCCGATAGAGAAAATGCAAGGGAAGGAATAAATGTGGAGAGTGAGAGAGTGTTGGGTGAGCGTGGGATTATCTGGTGAGCAGAGCGTCCTCCTCGCTATAAACGAGAGCAGAACAACCTGAAGGCCAGGCACAATCAGTAAATATTTAATGCTGCTGTTATGTGCCCTGAAACCAGCTCAGGCTCCACCGATACCCCGCTGAAAGGTTTCTGTTTCAACAAATGCAGCCAAAATGGCAGGATTTTGAAAACAGTTTTAATGATTGCACCAGATCACAGCCCATGTCTGTGTATGTGTGTCAGAGAGCTCAGTCCGTTACCATAACAACTGATGCAACACCTAAACATCCAGTGAGAGAAAAATAAAACATAAATACATTAATAAATAACCAGATTAGACAATAATCAAATAAAGCAGATAAATTTAAATAAATCCAAGTATCTGTCCGTTATTATCAAATTAACAGGTAATCGTGTGTTTGTCAATCAAAATAGACACTAATCAGCCAGAGATGGGGGATATAGCTGAATAATCAATTAATCAAAGCAATAGACGATCAATCAATTTCAAAATGGTGGTTAATAAAGATCAGGTTTTTAAACGTGTTGTTTCAAACTGTTAGCATTGTTACCATTAGCAGTGGTCACAAAGACTCACTGCATCCATGGTGTTGTTTGTATATTTAGGTGTGTGTGTGTGTGTGTGTGTGTGTGTCCCAGTAGGCCTCTGCTCTTCACCCCAGTTTGAAAGCTCTTGAATAATACAGCAGGAGGAAATCAGAGACAGCCGCAGAGGAAACAGACACTCAGTTTGAATCATGGTGTGTTCGTCCACGTCTTCACCTGCGCTGCGTTTTAAAAGCCACGCTGGTTAACGAGGGCATTTGTCTGGACACCACAACACTAACAAACGCTAACTACCTGATATCTATAGATCCCGTCAGGGGCGAGCTCGGTTCACTTTCAATGCTGCAACATCACAAATGTAAAACCCCTGATCCTGCCAAACATCCCCTCCAGATGTGCAGAAGCATGTCCCAGATGTAGCATGAGGCCTTACAGCTCTCTGTGTTACCAGACTGGCACGGCCTGATCGTTCGTACACACACACACACACACACACACACACACACACACACACACACACACACACACACACTCACACTCACACACCCTCCTAACAGGGAGAATAACCTGTCTAGGTGTGGCCATGTGTGCAGATATCCATCTAGCGTTTTTCGACAGAAGAACAACAACATCATGCACTGAAGAAACAGACAATAAAATACACACACAGGTATTTAGGCTAAAGCTCTGCACAATGTTGATCTCAACTTCCTGGTTTTATCAGATATTCATGCTACACATTTGAAGGTGTTATATCCTTCTGTTCACGAGGACTTAACATTTATTGGCAGTGATTAAACAGGTTATGAAGAGAGGGGAAATCTTTGTCTTTGCAGAAACAAGATGTGTTAACCCCTTACTCTCCAACAGCCTTTTCAGAGGTTGTTGCAGACTAGTAGCCATTTCACTGTAGAGAGGCCACTTATTTAAAACTTGACCTCACTGTATATAATGACATGTGGTGACCTCTAGGATAATCATGAAACTTTACAGCCACAAACTAGAGACCTGGAGCATCCAGAGGATGGACGGCTTTCCTAGCTAGACTGACAATAAGGAGGTTTCTGAGCAGTTAACACAACACAACTGCTCGCCATCCACTCACTGAAAAATGCAAATCTTGCAAAAATATTCAAACATTAAAAGTTTTTGATCCCAAATCACAGCATGGCTTTTTCTATAGTTTTCCTCAAGGTCTTGGTGTCTTAATGTGGTATTTTAGAGGAATTATTGATCATTTTTTTCAATTGTTGAGTGGTAAAAAAGGTTAAATTTAGCACCCAATCTGTATAACAAATGGTATCAACTCAAAAAGACTTCTGAGACATAAGACAGCATCATATACTTGTATCATGATGTTCTAAACCTTTATATACTATATATATATATATATATATATATATATATATATATATATATATATATATATATATATATATATATATATATATATATATATATAACACATATATACACAAACACAAGTTATTATAATTCATTCATTCATTTATTTATTTATTACCTGTGAACATGCCCACTCTGAAGAAAGAGGGCGGTATGATAAGAGGTTAACTTATCTCCCCTTCATTTATTATGGGATATTATAGCCTCTATTGATGTTTTTTTTTTTTTTTTTAGTGGTGCTAATTGTGTCTCACTCTGATCATAGTCTGATCTTAACACCTCTGATTACATCGGTTCACCCTGCACTCTTAATTCACTGCCGGTAAAGCAGCGGCCACATCACCATGTCAGATATGTGTCAGATCTGTATTTAATCTGGTCATCTGAGCTGGGATGTAATCTCTGGGTGAGTGGCGGTGGTGGTCTGTCCCAGTCTGACAGATGTTGCTGCACAGCGCCGCCGGCCCTCCAGAGGATGACCAGATTGAGGACAACCTCAGACCTCACACACAGGACACAGGTGCTGACCTGGCGTTTCTTCTACACCAGCAAACGCCACGTCTTCTGTAGCTCACGTGATGAATTACAGGACATGATCCATCAATGTCCACTTTTCACTGCAGTAAAATCATTGCTTTTCTATGTTTTAATAACTTTATTTTTCAAGGTGTGAGGTGAGGAATAAGATTTGTTTTTTGAATAATAATACACTGAAAAATTGATTGATTAATCAAAGTAATAGACCGTTAGTAGCAGCTGTGAAAACATATTTGTAAGACGTGATAACAGAACAACTGTTTGCAGGCTGCTCCTCGTGACGGGTAAACTGACCTTCAAGTGGAAAATCAGTGAAGTTCCCCTTTAATGTTTCCTTTAAGAGATTAAACCAGGATCACAAATTGCTGCAAGGGGTCACGAATAACAGTTTTTTTTATTTTTTTTATCTTTTATCTGCAATGCAAGGTCTGTAAGAAGCTTTCAAACTAAAAGTACATTTAGAAATAACACCAATAATATGAGAACACATCCTCCACGTACGTCTTTCATAGAACGCTGAAATCAAGGTAAAGGTGGAGGCATCTATCTAAACCTGCAGCGTATGAAACACTGCTGTGTTCGCCGTCGTTAGAGCCGCTGAGACCAGCTTCCTGTTTTGTTTTTCTGGTGTAATTTGTGTTGGAAGTGAACTCTTTCTAGCTGCAGGACGATAGCAGAGCGCCTTAAATACAGACAGAGCCCTGCAGAGCGCTGTAGTTCACATACATCCATGAACGCCATCTTCACTTAGACAAATGTAATCAGACTAAACAGAAGCTAACCATTACTTTCATTAGCGATTCATCAGCTCATTCTCTAGATAAATCAATTAATCGTTTGCTCTATAAAATGTCAGAAAATAGTGAAAAATATCCATTTATATTGTATTGTATTCTGCCTTGATTCTGATCCAGAACACCAGTAGAGTTGCTGTCTGAAACATACTTTAAGGCCTTTTAAGGTCTCCATGTGCTGAAGCAGTTTTGAAGGCTTCATGGCCTCATTTTCTTGCCTGTCGCCACATATTATGCAGAGCGGGCTCGGCGCGTGAGAATCACCTGTAGTGATAAACCCGTATTTTAAGTAGGACTCCTGATTTTGTCTTTTAAATACACACTTATGTTTCTTCAAAATAAAACCATCTTTCAGACTCTGATGATCTTAAAATATTTTTTATCCATTCTTTCTGTGAGACCCGGTACCAAATGACCCACGGACCGGTACCGGTTCTGTGGCCCAGTGGTTGGGGACCCCTGGGCTAATTTTGAGTCATCAAAACAGCCTTTTGGAAAGACTATAATAACAAGTTAGTTTAAAATGACTGAAACAGTTCAATAAAATAGAGACTTCTGATTTGGAAACTGCAGCTTTGAACGCAGCATGCTGTTCTGTATTTTTGCTGCCTAATCGACCCTTCACTTAGTCCTAAGTGATGCTCATTACCTGGAGAGGTTGGAGGAGATGTGCACTTCTAAAACATTACGTCTACTTGTGGCGCTACCGTTAGCAGAGTGCGTTAGCTAGCTACTGACAGTGTACTGAATGTATATGTGCTGCTTTTGCTTTGTAATGACGAACAGTGAATAAAGAGCGAGCCGGCTGTACGGTAACGGAGTCGTTCCTTCATTTCATCGTCTTCTGTCTCGATCACCAGGTGATGCTGGTTCACTTTCACACTGTGTGATCTTGTTTAGCTACTGACTATATCCTTATTGTTTACTCGCTATTTATTAGATCTTGTTTTGTATTTTACTGATGCCTCTTGTTACTTGCTGCTGTAATCCTGTAAATCTCCCCACTGTGGGACTAATAATCATCTTATCTTTATCCTTTTAACCTGGTCTTCGCTGTTGATTCAGTTTGACATCCTGATATATTCTTCTAACACATAGTGTAGACCCTTCTGACAGCTTCTCCCTGAAACCACCTTTCCCAAAAACTGGATATTTATGCAGGGAGCTGCAGTTTGTGGCAGTGTGGGCTCTATGGTAGATCTGACGGAGTAGCAGCAGGGAGCAGGGCTTAACGAAGGGTCAATTACACACCGACAGACAGCGGGGGAGTGAGACGAGGTTACTGTAAGCCTTCCATTTAAACTCCACTGAGGCGTTTGTTTACGAGGAAGTTGCTGACAGCAAAGTTGAACTGCAGCTTTTTCAATATTCTTTTGTTTTCATTATGTTCCTCAGTTTATTTCCCTGTGTGTTAAACTGACCGTACATGATGCACAATAACGTCAGGAGGAATCTGCAGTAGGTGAGAACGTGAGTTTGTTTAGATGCAGTGTTTACCAGCAGCCTCTAGCAGACAAACCCACAGCTATGCAACTCTGCAGTCAACAAACCCCCCTCCTAAAAACTCAGAACATAATGGTGCCCTCCACCCTTCAACCACACCTAAACACACATCCCTTTCTTCTGCTGCTTTCCTACAGACAAACACCGAGTTTGCATCAGAACACACACACAGTCACAGTTTCTCTGCTGAAACACACACAACTCCATCGCTTCAACCTCCATCATCACATTCACACCAGACCAGCAAGAAAACAACTAACTGACCACCAATCAGCTGAAGAATAACCCCCCAAAAATACAGCTTCTTCATTAACCACCTGAGACCCACAGTAGACCTGTTTTAGTATTTCTACGGGGGTCCAGGGCGTCTTTAGAGGAGACAGCAGGTCAACAGTAGATGTCTCATAGAAGTGCTGAACATCATCTGAAAGCTGGGAAAATTCATTTCAAAATCATCATCAAAATACATTGCAAACTATTATGTCTCATAAATTGTTGCTGCAATTTTGGGTTGATACCATTTATTACAGATTTAGTGCTAAATTAAACCATTTCTTAATCAATGGAGAATTGAGAAAAATTATCAATAATCCCCCCAAAATACCAAATTAAGGCACCAAGACCTTGAGGAACACCATAGAAAAAGCCATGCTGTGATTTGGGATCAAACACTCTTCACATTTGGAGATTTGTGTTGTGTAAACCGCTCAGAGAAAACGGTCTCACGACAATGAAATGGCTCCTATGTGGACTAACATCATCACATCTGAATAAAACGGACTCATTGGATGTCAGCTTTACAGTGAGACCCAGTTTATATAATTCAAGACTGTTTAGGGACCCCAGTATGCAGACTGTGAAGGGGAGACTGGTGGGTACCCATCGAACCTATTTTCATTCACATATCTGGAGGTCAGAGGTCAAGGGACCCCTTTGAAAATGGACATGACAATTTTTCCTCAACAAAATTTAGCCTCAGTTTGGAGCCAAAGTTTGGAGTGTTATTTATCCTCTTTTGCGACCATCTGGTTTGTACCAATGGATTCGTTCTGTTTTCTATTTTCATATGATGCCAGTATCTTCACTCGTGCAAGTTGTGCTAATGCATTAAATAAATTACTGGCATTAAGCGAATTTGACAGCGTAAAATGGACCAAAGAGCTTATTGGCAAAGATAAAATAGTTTTTAAATTCCTTTAAATGTCTTTGTGGAGGACAGAAGAATGAGGGAGGTCCGAAGCTAAAACCATCAACATGCAAACTGGCAGCCAACCAAAAGGAAATTCTTTGTCCCTATTGTTGCCAATTTCAATTCATCAGAGGGAAATGCCATTTACTAATCCTCATAACTATGTACAATGGCCAAGAAGTAAGCTTGTGAACACCGCCACAATTAGCCAGAGAGCTAAGAAGGTTATGTCAGCCGTAAACTGGATTCATGGCTTCTACGACATCAGGATGCACTCGAGTCCTCCTCTCTGCAACGCCTTCCCCGCACACAAAGAGTGGAGGGAAACAGACCGTAAAGAAATGTCTTTGAAAGAGCAACACACTAGGCTGCAGCACCTCGACACACAGCCGACCTACAGACGACCAGCGCCAACACCAGCGACACGGCGCTCCACAGTCTACTCGGCTGACTGTGCTGAAGTTTGCTGCTCTGGTCTGCATCTTGAACTCGCCCTGAACTGGCTCCAAAGTACAATCAATCACACGGCACTGGTGTGTGTGAAACAAACAAATATTTGGAGCAGCGATTGGCGCCATGAACTTCCGCCGCTCCGTATCCCTGCTGGAAACGCTCACTTCCCCCCAGCGAGCGCCCGCTGCCCTCAGGGAGGATTCTCCCTCTCGTCTCCACCGCATACACCACATCTGCAATCCTGCAAAAACCCCAACTCTCTTTTTCCCCCCATGTCAAGCACAAAACAGGACACCCCGCCCCCCTTTAGTGAAAAGCCCCCTCCCACTGGCCTATAATGGGCCACCAAAGGAATGTTTCCCCCAGCATGCTCTCTGGCAGAACAGAGGGGGAAACAGAGAGGGGCTACATTCCTCTCTGCTCCGTCCTCTCGCTGGCTGACTGGGTCCTTGTTTAGGTCCACGAGCTGATTCTGGATCACGGTCAGCTGAGGCGGAGGGCTTTCCCACAGCTGACCTGGAATCAGCTGGCAGTGAAAGGATGACCAAAGCCTGCACTTCCATTATCTCACCTCAGAAAAAGCCTGCAGACAGCTCCTGCTACCAACAAACGCTTCCCATGGCCCTGTTCAGCATTAACATGCATCCTCAGTGACGCAGGTGTGAACGTACTCAAGACACACTGAGATCAGATCTTTCAGACCACGTTCAGAGGTGGTCTGGGCCACATATGGCCACATTCTTTTAGCAGTGTGCAGTAAATGCATCCTGGGCCACATTAACGACCACCTACTCAAATACGTCCTGCTGGGATCCACTAGATATAGACGGTGGTCACACCGATTACATTACAAACCCGCCGCCCCCCACCGACCTTTTGCTTTTATTACAGTATTATTACATAGTTCCCTTTGGAGTATCAGCAGCATGATAACAATAGATAGTTGGACGACGGATGCTACAAACTGACAGTGAACACATCTGCTCCGTACAGAGACTCAAAGCAAAAACACCTATTTGCTGATATTTCAGTTTTACACCAGTGCTATAAGGCAGGGGTATTCATCTAACATTTAAAGAGGTCCCGTTGTCATGTCATAACTATTTAGTTGATATATATTTAGCCTAGTAGTTGTATTATCTGCATGTAATCAATACTTGACTGTCAAATCAAATGAATTCAGTTATATTATTATTTATTATTTATTGTTACGTAACAAAGAACTGAACATATATGTATGACAGCAGATATGTATAATGTCCTCTCGTTGACTAAATAAAGAGGGCTGAATTTCAAAAAAAAATAAATAATAAATAATTTCTTTCTCTTTCTACCATCTTTTCATGTGTAACTTGCCTCTAACTCGCTCATCTGTCTGCTCTGTATAGTATAAAGTTTACCGCCTGGAATGCACAGATTTGATTGGCTGAGTAGTATCACGTGGGACGGTAACTCGCATGAAATTGGTCTGTGCATTTCCTCATCTGCTAAACCACTACTGTAAAGACTACAAAAACTGCGCCGGTTAAAACAGAAGTACCCCATCAGGTTTTAAATCATAACCCTCTGTTTTGGCTGTAGGTCCGGGCCCGTATGGGGCAGCTTCTGGGTCCGGACTCTGACCGCGGTCAGCCTGTTGGTGACCAATGCTATAAGGGAACCATAACGTTAATCGTCGCGAGGAGGACGGAGCACAGTCGGTGTACACGGTGTAGCGGCGCTAGGTCGACCCCTGGACTGGACAGGCCAGACGGCAACGGTCAGAGTAGGTACACATACTGACCATCATCTTTTCTTAGTAAAATAGCCGGTGTAATCGGTAACAGTGTTGTCACGAGTTTATAAACCTGTGGGAAAACTTCCTCACTTCTTGATCGACTGTATCCTGCCAGAACAACTGTATTTTTTATTTCTTTATAGATAAGCATTAGTGATGATATCTGTTCCATTGATCTGAATAACAGCTTTGATTCCTCCTATATCTACCCCACCCTGGTCAGGGCGGTCCAATCACACACAGACAGACAGACGACCCATTAAAGCGTCTGACCCTTTACTTCTCTACAAACAGAGCGTGGTCTATTGTTGTTTAGCGAGCGGCTATTTACTCAACCATTTTAAGCTGCTGTCATTCTTTCAAATGTTGGTTTAAAAACAGGAAGGAAAAAAGAAAGAAGTAGCCTGGCAGCTTATCATGCAGCCAGATCTCAGCCAGCGCAATGACGACGGCAGGAAGCATTGTCTGGTCCTGACAAAATGTCACTCACAGCTCGTCCTGAGCCAACCCGGGCCATCTGAACCGGCTCCGCCTGCCTGCCTGCCTGCCAGCCAGCCAGTCACACAGAAAGCATGTGAAAGTGGGCGGCAAAAGAACAAACTAACATTGTGTCCAGCTGCCCACCTTGGCAGTAATGGAAAAAAAAGAAAAAAAGAAAAAACTAAATCAGTGTGCTGCGAGTCTGAGCCCTGGTTGGGTGTGTCACGGGAGGCTGGCTGCAAACAAATTCATGCTGAAAAGTGATTTATTGTGTGGTAGAAACAAATTTAGGTGTGTTTAAAGAAAGTACAAACTGCTCTAACTGACCATCTGACAAGTTGTGTAAGAGAATAGAAAGTTATCCCATCTACCTCCCGTTCTTTCCACCAGTTACAGCTCATAAAGGGATCGTTAGCACATTTTCCAGAGGGGTTATATGAGGTACTTATCCACAGTCAGTATATTACCCACAGTAGATGATGGTCTGCACCAGACTCCACTGAAAAAGACAGTAATTTTACCTCCCATGTTCGGCGAGATAAAAAATTTTTTCCAACGGAGTCTCGTGGCTTTGAGCGCAAAGCTCACGGCTTCAGTTCCTCGTCAGAAAGGGCCGTCTGATGACGAGGTGAAGCAGTGAAAATTTGTCTTATTTGGTGAAGCCGAACCAGAAAGAGCTGTCTGACAGCAAGTGGTGAAAATACTCTAAATATAACATACACTTAAACTGATATCTATTTTTTTAGGTTTCTAAAATCTGTTTAGCTGCTGCCTCCGTCCACAGCAGTACTTCGCTTTGCTGGTACTCCTGTCTGTTGGGGGTGTGCTAACCATCATCTATTGTAGGTAATACGTAGTCTCTACCTCATACAACCCCACTTCAAAACACCTGAACTTCCCTTTAACTGTTAAGTCTGTTCAGCGGTGAGTCCAGCTCTAAATCATGTGTGCTCACAGGCTGACGGGCTGAAACGGCTGACTGGATAGGAAAATGAAGACAGATATTCATCAGTCAGTGACCACGTCTGATTCTGCCACTAGCTGATTTATGAGAGGAAATGTTCTGCTATCAGTGTGACACACTCCTGATCTAAAGGGAGGGATTAAAACCAGTCCAGCTCCGACGTGTATCCAGGAGTAAACTTGTCTTTAGTTCCTGAAGCACATCTGTTTAGTTCTGTTTTAAAACACTGCACTGATTTGCATGTTTACCTCTGGCCATTCACTTTGGAACAATTCACAAGTACATCAACTTACGAACACTCAATCAGAAGTGATCCCGCCTCCTCCGAGCCCTTAGCCTCGCTGTCCTACCTCATGACATGAGAAATATGTGAAGTCCTAACTGTCACTGATTTGCATGGGCCGCTTGCCACACGGTCGAGAGTTACAGTGAAACCTGTGGTGGCATCCCGGCATACTTTGACATGTTTGAGCATGCAAGAGCAGTGAGAAAAAGACTTAATGACATGTTTGTGAGGCGAAGGAGCTTCGCCTGCAACAAACTGCACGGTTAACTGGACTCAGCTGGGCTCAGTCCAGGTACTCTGGGGTGTTGAGAAACGTTGCTCAGTGTGCAACTGGAAACAGGCTGCAAGGACAAACCTCTGCTTCTGCCAAAGAAATACAGACTGAACAGCTCAGAAATATCCACATTATCCACATCACAGTTTCTTCTTCTGCAGGACTGGGACTTTTATTACCGTGTTCAGGTTAGATTGTTTCCAGTGAGATATAAAACACGTGTCCTAGTTGTATTTAAGTAATTAATTCTAATCTGGTTTGAATTTAAAAACAACCAGGCTGACATCAGTAGAGCTAAGCTTCAACACACTTCAATATTTGTTTATTAATCACTAGTCATATCATCATTGCAATATTGAAAAATGTTATCACACATCACAGATTTTCCTTATATCTTGCAGACCTAATATATACTTGAAAAACAAAAAAACAAGCATTTGAATACTGATTTGGAGGTCAGTTAATAACTCCTCATGAGGTGCAGGTCTAGTATATGTTACTGTTGTTATGTTACTGTTTGTTGATGGCCTGAGGCTAAAATTAGTTTTTCTTTATTAATTCTCCTGTTAGATCAGGAGTCCAGCCGCCAGATGTGACAATGAAGAAGAGTTTTGTTCCTGACGTTAGTAACAAACATTTGTTGCCATATTTTGCCAAATAAATGAAAAGCATGTTTAAACTGAAATCGGTACTCCTGTGTGGTTCTCCTAACAGAGGGCATGTTGACCATGAGCATTTTTAACTTTTTACTAAGAAGACAGAGATGACATACGTGGCATTTTTCACACAAGCAGATAAAGTGCTAATCTTTGAGGTGTCCTCGAGGCTCCATTAGACCTCCAGTGTTCTGGGTGTCAAATGCCCTCTGTTTGTCTCCTCACTCAGGCTTTCCTGTCTCTCCTGCTCCACCGTGGACACCAAACAGACTAAAGGCCAAAGCATTGCTGTATTTTCCCCTCTTGCATTACTCAATATGGGAAATATGAAGAGCGATGGAAAACTCTGCGTCCGACAGCCCGCTCCCGGTTTGACCTTTCCAGGCTCACCCCTCACTCACAACAAGGACAAATCCATTCCCACACTCATTAGATCTCTCTTGATATTCCTGCGGGACGCATTTGCTCACTTTTGCGCAATAACTGGCACAGCGAGCGTGAATACACCGCAGGAATGTGCCCTTGGTTCCCCCGCCTCACCGGGGACAGCGCCACAGCACATGGCCCCGGCCCGGCCCGGCCCGTACTGTTCACCCTGCAGGTTTGCACAACAAGCCTCACTCTGTTAATGATTGGTAGGTTAGATTTTCCTCTTGGAGAAACTTTGACCTGTGTGATCTCTAGACAAATATGCAGAGAGTCCTCACAGAGCCAACAACAGGAGGACCAGACCCGCCAGGTTTGATGCTAATCAACTGCAGGAATGTCTGATGTTGACGGCTAAAATGCTGAGTGGTCTAATAAAAATGCACGATTCAATGCTCGGCATGCTGTCACACCACTAGGAAGTATGCCAGTCATCTGGCTAGTGAGTGAATAAGATAGGGTGGTTCGCCCTACACATAAAAAAAACACACCCACTCAACCATTCCACACTGTTAGGCAATGATTCTCCAGCACACTGCCGCTCCACTCCCACAGCAGAGAGGTGTACTGCTGTACTGTGCCCATGTGGTCACGAATGGCGTAAACTTCACATCAGGGTCAAATGTGCATCCCGCAATTACATTTTGCAATATATCAGAGCTAGTGTGTTACCTAGACAGGTGTATTGCAAGGAACACTAGCTCTGATCAGTGGAAGCTGTTTAAAAAAAAAAAAAAAAAAAAAACATTGGTGGAAGAATTAGAAAATTTCCCCAAACTGATCATCATATTGTACATTTTTATAGTATTTTTTCAATTTTTAAAATTTTGAATGTATTTTCTGTATTTCTATATTTATGGTTTTTTATGGTAGTATTTTGTCACATTTTTATTGTATATTGTATTTTCTATATTTATGTTTCTTGTACATTTTTTATAAATATTTTTCACATTTTTATCGTATTTTTTCATATTCTATATTTGTTTCCGATCATATTTTAAAGTACTTTTCGTATTTTAATGGGTTCATTTATTTTTATTGCACATATTCCTAGTATTTCTTCACAATTTAGCTCAGTCTGTAGGGAGTTGGCTTGGGAACCGGAGGGTCACCGGTTCAAGTCCCGACATGGACCAAGAACTGAGTGTGAACTGGAGCTGGAGAGGTGCCAGTTTACCTCTTGGGCACTGCCGAGGTGCCCCTGAGCAAGGCACCAAACCCCCAACTGCTCGGGGCGCTTGTCTGGAGCAGCCCCCTCACTCTACATCTCTCCATTACTCATTTTTGCATGTGTGTGTTTCAGGTCTGCATGTACCGTGTATAAGTTAACAACAGAGTGTAAAAATTGAATTTCCCCTCGTG
Organism: Pterois miles; assembly: GCA_947000775.1. Classification (NCBI taxonomy): domain Eukaryota; kingdom Metazoa; phylum Chordata; class Actinopteri; order Perciformes; family Scorpaenidae; genus Pterois; species Pterois miles. The sequence goes on along the minus strand of CAMQGK010000110.1, from coordinate 3,872,053 downwards.
GGACTAATAAAGACTATCTTCTTCTTCTTCTTCTATAGTTATGTTTCTTGTAAATATTTAAAGTGATTTTCATATTTTTATTTTTAATGTATTTTCTAGATTTGTTTCTTGTACATATTTTTCTGATTTTTATTTTAAGGTATTTTCTATATTTATGTTTACTGTACATGTTCATAGTATTTCACATTTTTATTGCATTTTTCTTCCATAATTGTTTCTGTGCATATTTTATAGTATTTCTCATATTTTATTTTTAAATATTTTCTATATTTGTTTTTTTTGTTGTTGTTGTTTTTTTTTTTTTTTTTTTTACATATTTTTAACAATTTTATTGTATTTTTCTTCTTTTTTGTATTTTTGACTGGTGTATTATCAGGCCAAAGAAGAGAATGCAGAAAACGGGTTCATTTGGTGTCTAACAATCTATGCAGAATATCACTGGAGCTAAAATGTGCAGAATAGCATGTTGGCGTTTAGCTGTGAGCAGCGAAATGAGCGTGGCTACAGGAACTTGAACGTCCCATAGCTGTGGTGGCCCACCAACAATAGTCGCATATGCAACAGGTGAGCTCGACATCGCTCTGCTTTAACGCCTCGACGTTTCCTCCTCATGGACGAGCACAGTCCTGATTTACTAATCTGTCACTTAGTTTATCTCTCAGTCATGTTGTGGATTCATTTAAAACCGTCAAATAATCCTTGAAAATGTTAATAATGTGAGAAACGTCACCAGCAGGTCTCGGCCGTATAGGCGGTCGCCTAGGGCGCCACCGTCTGAAAATAAATAATAATTATATCATTTTTAAAGATGCCAGTGGGTGCCCTTCCTCATTTCCTGCATTGAGGTAACAAATGAACTATAAAACACACGACACATATTTTTATTGCACTTTCACATTAAAATAAACAGAGCACTGCTTTCACTGCTAATATACAAATGAGGGCTGAACGATGCTGGAAAAAAACAACAGTGCAGTATTTCTTCTCTGCAATATGCAAAACATTCAGTGATACTGACTCTATCCCTTTGGTTAACTATATTTTAAAGTTAAAAGCAGCATTCTGGTGCACCATTACCAACATTAAGGGCTCCAGAGTGAAACCGAATGCAACCAAAAATCTGTCAGGTGCAACCAAACATTTCCATCGGTGGCGCTGGTGCAGCCGACATTTAGCAGGTCTGTCTGTGTGTGAAACCACGGCCGTTACGCCTCCCCCAGCCACTACCATAAAACCTACCGCCGATTTAAAAAGATTACAACTATTGTTTACACCTTAACTCTATCAGCGTGGCCAGTATTTTGTGACAGCAATGATAACTTCTAAGGCTATTGTGATGCGTTCAAATGCAGCCTTGTAAAGCGTAGTTTATGGCGAGAAACTTGAATAAATCCAGTTATTTTCACAGTGATATGAAATAGATAACGAAGAGGGAACTTCCTAACAACAATATGCAAACAGGAATAAAGGAATTTATGTGGAAGTACATGCGGTTTATTGTTATATTTGATTTTTACAGTGGTATCAAATTTGTATAGAGAATCGCGGAGTTTCAACTACGCTCACTCATCGTCTACCGCTTATCCGGGTCGGGTCGCTGGACCAACAGCTCCAGCAGAGGACCCCAAACTTCCCTTCCACATTAACCAGCTCTGACTGGGGGCTCCCGAGGCCCAGTGTGGAGCTATAATCTCTCCACCTAGCCCTGGGTCTTCCCCGGGGTCTCCTCCCAGCTGGTCACACCTGGAACACCTCCCTAGGGAGGCGCCCAGGGGGGGGCATCCTTACCAGATGCCCGAACCACCTCATCTGGCTCCTTTCAACGCAAAGGAGCAGCAGCTCTACTCCGAGTCCCTCACCGATGGCTGAGCTTCTCACTCTATCTCTAAGGGAGACGCCAGCCTCTTGTACCCGCAATCTAGTTCTTTGGGTCCTGACCCAGACCTCATGACCACAGGTGAGAGTAGGAACAACGACTGATCGGTAGATCCAGAGGTTAGCCTTTAGCTCAGCTCTCTTTTCATCAATGCAGTACCGCCCCTACTGCTCCAATTCTCCAGCCAATCTCACTTTCCATCGTTCCCTCACTCGAACAAGACCCCGAGGTACTTGAACTCCTTCACTTGGGGTGAAGACTCATTCCCTACCCGGAGTAGACAATCCATCGGTTTCCTGCTGAGAACCATGGCCTCAGATTTAGAGGTGCTGATCCTCATCCTAGCCGATCCAGAGAGGTCTGGAGGTCGCAGACTTGATGCCAACAAGACCACATCATCTGCAGCTTCAGCACACTGATCTGCAAACGATCCTCACCCTGACTATGCCTCGATATCCTGTCCATGAATACCACCGACAGGACTGGTGACAAAGCGCAACCCTGGCTGAGACCAACCCCCACCGGAAACAAGCCCGACGTACTGCCGAAAACCCCAACACAGCTCTCGCTTTCAACTAATCAACTAATAAATTTCTGGTATTGTGACACTGCTAGTGTAGGACTACAGGAACTGACAAAAACACTTTAAAGTTATTATTGTGGTGCCAAAAGGCGGCGTGAAAAAGTTTGGGTGCCCATAAATGAAAAAGTTAGGCACATCAGTGCAACCACTGTAAAAAGTTAGTCTGGAGCAGAACGCACATTTTAAATGTCAGTATCACAGCCTGTATCTTTCAAATTCTGCTTGGCTGCACTTATTTGTTAATAAAAGAGGAAATCGTAATGCGCCAAAGATATCAGGGACCGTTACCACCGTAGTGATGTGTGTTGCGATGGTTCTGGTGGGGTCAATATGGGACTTTAACCCAGTGATGCCAAAGATATTCTGCCTGCTGCTTTAAGGGAGATTAAATGTGGACTTAATGAACAGCAGCAGCTTCACAGTTAAATGATCCGTGTATCGGCGCTGAACGGCGTCGCATCGGTCGGCTCCTCCAACCGGTGGCACAGGACGCCCTGAAGACGCACCAGCCCTCCAAAAAAAAAAAAAACCCTCACAGCCTCTTCAGCTATTTTAAACCCAAAATGTCTGCACCACAATCACGGTTCTGATTCCTGTTTCCGCTCAGGGAGGGAAAAAGTGATGAGGAGGGAAAAACACCTTTTTACAACGTGGAGTGTTGACTTGCGCACACAAGCGAGTAGTTTTCAGCCACCGAGCGAACTAGAAAGAGGCAGCTTGACATTGAGGAGTCGAGCAGAGCTGGGGGAAGAAAATGGTTGATATGAAGCGGGACCCTGGGAGCAGCTGCGGGGTTCACGGAGCCAACCGAGGCCCGCACTCCGAGGCTGACCTCCACTCCCCATCCCATCCCTCCCTGCCATTTTCTTTCTGCCCGCCGCCCCCCTCCTCTCAGCCCGGCTCGACTCGGCCCAGCTGGGCCCAGACTCTGGTTCGCTTACCTTCCTCTGCTGCTTCTCCCAGGCCGGGTCCAGCAGCAGGTCCCGGTCCCAGTCATTCTCCTGCTCCATGTAGGTCTGCGCCCCTCCGGCGGAGGATTGATTATTGGCAGCGTGATAATCTACCATGTCAGCGAAAGAAACCCGAGTGCGCCACAGAGAAACTGTCAGGAGGGAAAAACGTACGAAGAATTAAAAGTGAGACTGGAAAAACGGCGTGAATGAGAGAGAAGGGACGTGGAGGGAAACACGGCCCGGGACAGCGTCCAGCTCCTCTCGCGCTCCGAGTCGTGAGGTTTTAACGTGATGAATATCCGGCGTGTGCAGTCAGAAAATCCCCGCTGCCGCTGTGAGAAGAAAAGCTTTCCCTGCGAAGTGAGAGGCTGCTGGGAGGAACCGCGGGGAGGAACCGGCCGCTCCTACCGGGCTGCAGCCGCCGACAAGCCGCCCGCACCGGGCAGGCGAGCTTCCGGCGGCACCTTTCAAAGTAAAGCATTCAAACGCCTCGAAAGTCCCTCAGACGGGTCTGATTCTTTCTCTTTAACACAAAATTCACCTTTGTATGGTAATTTTAATTATTTTTTATTTTTTTATGTATTTTTCTTATATTCCAAATTCATGTTTCTTGTACATCTTTGTATAGTATTTTTTAATGTTTTATTTTTGAAGTATTTGTCTTCTATTCTACATTTACGTTATTGTGCATGCTTTGTAGTATTTTTTCATATTTTTATAGTATTTTATTCTATTGTATATTTATGTTTCTTATACATATTTTATATTTTATATTTTCATATTTTATTTTATTGTGTTTTTCTTCATTCTATATTTATGTTTCATGTGCTTATTTTTATAGTATTTTTCACATTTTTATTTTTTAAATATTTTCTTCTATTCTACGTTCATTTTCCTTGTACGTCTTTATATAGTGTTTTTTTTTTGTTTTAAATTTTCTTCTATGTTTATGCTTCTTGATTTTTGCATTACTTGCCTTTATTTTTAATTTATCTGAACATTAAAGTCTCAGTCTCAGTGGGTCTTCCCTGGCTAAATAGAGGTTAAATAAAAATAAAATAAAATAAAATACGTTGTTTATGTTATGCACCAATGCACCAAAGCAAATTCCTTGTATGTGTAAACTTACAAACTTACGTGG